>CM046877.1:601186953-601764453 GCA_025667525.1 Glebionis coronaria | reverse complement strand
AGTTTGTCGGGTTTGCTTATGCAGTGAGAATATTCTCGTTTTGTTCTCATAAACTATTGCTAATGATGGTATTTTGATGTGTCCAATATACGCCATAAGTTTACTGCTAATGATGATATTTTTATGTGTCCAATATACGCCATAAGATGTTCACATTTGTTAAACCAATATGAGTATATGCAAAAAAAGTATCAGCTTTGTTAAAATTAGAATGCAATTAAACTATACCTCACCTTCATCTCTATTCTTACTATCATTACTGGCAGATTCAATAAAATAGAATTAACTGAATATTGCATCTAGAATAGGACCAATTAAGTAGTAGTAGCCCTGATATCAACTACCAGTATTAGTAAGTCACATAAAGTGAAACAAATAATAAAGTGAAACAAATAATGGAAAACAAATCTTTTTGTCATGGAAAAGATATAAAATAGCATTTTTAGGTCTTATCGAGTTGACCCGATGACCCGGATAAAAAAATATTTTAACCCTAACTCAACCTGATAACAATATCGGATTATCGGGTTCGGGTCAAAACCCCATAATACATTTCAACCAAATTTAACCCGACCCGATAAGTCTTATAAGATTCGGGTTCAGAATACTAACTTTAAACTATTATTCAAAATATAGCTAATGAAATATATAAAACAATATTGTTCAAAAAAATGTATCAAACAATAATTCATTGAACTATTAATACAACTCGAAAGGTCATCTGTTGGTTGTCATGTAGATGTGTGTGAAGCCTCATATTTTGTTGTATGAAATATATAATTTCAATTACCTCTATAAGTATTGGCATCACGTTTAGGAATTGTAAAAAAGAAGTACTGAAGTTTAAACGCTTTATAGTTTAAATCACCCAAGAGTGTTCGTAATTACTTACTAAATAAATAGAATGTCAATCAACCAGGCAGGCCTACTTTTGATCAGAAAACATAAACAACTGATTACGATAAAAAAAATTATATATATATATATATATATATATATATATATATATATATATATATATATATATATATATATATATATATATATATATATATATATATATATATATATATATATATATATATATATATATATATATATAGGTAACAGTTATATGCAGAACTCATTTTAAGTGTAGAACTTTACAGAACTATTTAAATAAATCTAGATCGTTAGATTAGTTTGATCAAAGGTTTATATTAAATGTGTCATATTTGTAATTAAACAAAAGTTAAAGGTTCATGTTTCAGTTAAAAATGACTAAAAGGACAATTAAGGTATTTTCTATCGATTCCTAATAAAATGCTGATAACCGTCTAATAGAGATAACGAGGATGTAAACCCGCGCTTCGCTGCGGGATGCGAGTCCAAACTAAATGCACCCTCTCCAAAAGCTTCAGCCGATCCTTTGTTTTTTGTTTCCATTTTCTCATCATTTTCCCGTCGTTGAGTCCAACATAATTGTAAGAACTGCAACCAATGTTCCACAATATATATTAGACAAACTCCTTTTTATGACTGAAGCACAGCACCCAACATAATCCATAGGCCCAATCCATCATACCCGGTCCACAAAAGATATTAGTGATATATAAAAACACTCAACCCTAAAGATTAGGTATTCTAATCACAAATCTTCGCCCCCCTTTTTTCAGTCACATCTAAACTCAGCCACCATCTCCAAATAATACTCTTACACCTAAAAAACTGCATCACCGTCTATCTTGATATACTGTTAGTCGAAATACTTACAACTCAAAACCATTCATCAAATATAATCCCAATCGAAACCTAATGTTCATATGTATTCAGAAACGATTCGAACCCCTCACAAATTCAAGAGAGAAGATGTATTCGATGCTTCAATATCAGATAGGGTCATGGGTAGGTTGATTGCATGTTGTTTGAATCGAATCGAGTCGAAGAGATAGATGTAACAAAGTTGTTATGATCTGTCCTTCAAAATTCGAATATCATTAAAGATGGGTTGCATCTATATAGCTGGAAGATGCGCCGCCACTTGACTTCCACCGTTCGTAAACGCTGTAGAAATCGATCATGTTGGGGTACGCGTCGGAGTGCTGGACGAATTGGGGACCCTAACAATGGTATCGGTGGGTAACCTCGGAAGAACCAAGCACCTTTACCGTTGGTGATATCGTGACAACAGTCCTTGGTGGCGACGGAGCCTTTTCACGACACAACCTCATCAACACTTACGGAACGGTACAGAAAATGGTCAGTGTGAATGATGTATTTATAGGTATTGTGGTGACGTTCGTGAAAAGATACGACTGTTAAATCATTGTACGTGTTTACAGATGTATCTTAAACGTTGTCATGAAAAGGCGCCATCCTCTAATGTCACAAATCATAAACCGTAAAAAGGCTATGTGATAAATCATATGTGAGATCGATGTGTGGAACGAATTGATTGATTTTTCTGGAAAGAATTGTCAGGCGGTTTTATCTATGAGAGACTTAAAGTTTTTTTTAGGCGGTTTTTTTGTTTTATGTAGGACGGGGGTTTTTTTTTTCTGTGAGGCGGTTTTTTTGTTGTATGTGAGACGGGATTTTTTTTTTAATACGAAAATATTCCCATTCTTTATTAAAGTTATAATAAATATCTCAAATCTCAATATCTCATTATTCTCTCTCATCCTCCTCTCTCCCAACCTATCAAGCCTAACCCTAATCTTCAGTCAGACGTCGCCACTTTCACAACCATCACATCACTCTCTTCATAATATTTTCATTCGTGGTGTAAGTGCTAGGTCTCCTTGTGATTGTTTTTACCAAAATGAACGGTTGTTAGGTATGTTCCTAAATCATGTATTGGGTGGTTTTTGAAAATGTTTGAATCGTATATTTTAGAAAAAGATATGTTTTTAAATCGTCAATCTTGATCTTACAAATATACAGTCTAGATTTTACAGTTTTCATTCTTTTTGCTATTGGTTATATAATAATTTATAGGCTCAATTATAAGGTATATTTTCATAAATACAATAAAAAATTTACTTTTAAATATTGAAACATTGATGAAACGTTGGAAATACAAATGATGTATCTAGATTTTATATTAGTGCTCCACTTATAGAAGATGTAAATGTTGCTACAATATTTTTTTTGCATTAATGGACTCTAAATACTTCACACGTCATATGTATTATTCATTTAACATTGATGTAATATTTTTGACATATTTTTTCAGTGGGATGGTTCAAACATAAGAGAGATTGTGAGTGATGAAGATGATCATTCATATTTTCAGAACTCGTTCAAATATGGTTTAGAAAGGCGTGAATATACGTTTTCAGCAGTGTACATATGTTTTTTGAAGGCGTGCATCGATGTTTTCAGGTCGTGCATGTATGTTTTTGAAAGGCATGCATTGATGTTTCGGCTGTGCATTTATGTTTTTGGAAGGCGTACATATATGTTTTTTACCGTGTAGTCGTGTACATATACTATAATGAATTTGATAATAGTTTTGTTAGTAATTTGTATTTTTTCAGTTTCAAATTTTATATATAACATTTATGTTATTTGTTTGGTATAAATTTAAACCTTATATGTATAAATTTTATATTTTTTGTTTAGAATATTAATTAAAAAACAAACAATCGAAATGTAGGCGGAATTAAGACCTGAAACAAAAGACATCGAGGTTAACAAAATTATGCATTATTAACGCATGTAAAATAACATTTTGAGAAAAAAAAAACATTAATGTTTTCCAGGAAAACGTATGTGCGTGGCTTTTTTTTTGAAATGTTAAGGAAAAAGAAAAAAAAATGGAAAAATAATGGAATTTGAAAACAACTTTAACTAAAAAAAGAAAAAAAAATAGAAAATATTGTTGACTAATATACCCTTTTGAATTAAAAAATATATTTAATATTTGTTAAATTTTGATTGGTTGAAAAGAGTTCTGTAAAGTTCTACAGCTTAAATGAGTTCTGCATATAACTCAACCCTATATATATATATATATATATATATATATATATATATATATATATATATATATATATATATATATATATATATATATATATATATATATATATATATATATATATATATATATATATATATATATATATATATATATATATATATATATATATATATATATATATATATATATGGGAGAGTTAAAATAAAAAGACTTTTTATTGTGAGAAGGATAAGAAAGATTTTCAGCCACTAATTTAAAATCAATGGATAAGATCAATCCATACTTCTAACTAACTAACTAACTAACTAACTAACTATCTAAACATGATTTTAAAAAAGTTTTCAAAAAAATCTGAAAAAATTCCACAACGTCGGATATGTTGGTGCATAAAAAAGTTGTGAAGAAAGTTTTTTTTATTTTGAGTTTTTTATGTTTTTTTAATGCACAAAAAACAAAATTCGATGCACAAAAAGGTGAAATTTGGTGACCAATTTTTTTTTCATGCACAAAATTTTAATTTGTTATAGTTTGATGCAGTATCAAATTTTAAAGCAAAAAGTCAAAAAAAGTTAGGCATAAAAATGAGTTCTTGATGCACAAAAAATGTAAGAAACGTAAAAGACAACGTTTTTGTGCATCAGAATTTCGTTTTTGTCCATTAAAAAAACATAAAAAACTTCAAATTTTAAAAACTTTTTTTATAGAATTTTTTATTAATAATTATAGTTTACATATTAGGAAAAGGCAAACGCGCAACAAGCTGTGCCGCTAGCCCTTTTTGTATAGCAAAACCAAGTCTATTAAATACAACGTTTATGGATTTGGGAGTCAAAACATTACTATTCATAACACATTGTATTCTCGTAAATAGCTCCACAGCCTTAGGTGCAAGAAAACCAAATGTATCAAACACGAAAGGAATAAACACGTGTTGATTTTTAACAAAAGTTTTTTGTACCAACATACGCGATCTACTGGAATTTTTTTAGAATTTTTGAAAAACTTTTTAAAAATCATGTTTAGATGGTTAGTTAGTTAGGATTATGGTTTAATCTTATCCAATGATTTTTAAATCAATGGCTGAGAATCCTTTTTATCCTTCTCACCAAAAAAGTCTTTTTATTTGATCTCTCCCCTATATATATATATATATATATATATATATATATATATATATATATATATATATATATATATATATATATATATATATATATATATATATATATATATATATATATATATATATATATAGAATCTAGTTCAAATAAGAACTTTCTAATGTTATAAAAATAAGAACCCAATCATCAATTGACAAGTGGATTTTAGTTACTAAAAAACTGAAATTTAAATATATACTCAAGAGGGTACAATAGGTATTTTATATTTTAAAAATTGTTAGTAAAAACCAACTTACTTCTAATTATCACTCACACAATGATAACGTAAGAAAAAAAAAGAGTTGCAACCACCTCACCCAAAAAACACGCCACCTTAAATTACAAATCATCCACCATCTTTTTTATAAAGCAAAATTACGTATGGGCATATCACAGATCTTGTTAAAACCCCCTTTAGGACGACTCTTGTGACTTCTTTCTTACGATGCGGGCGACCATACCACATATCTGATGCATCGCACGGTTTTGTTTCGGCGGGGCTTGCTAATTCCAGCGATCCTGTCATAGAACTATCACTCATTCCGGCGGGTTTTTATCTGTTCTATCGGGCATGTGTTTAGATGCACCATTGTTGAACCCTTAAAAAATTACACTATTGGCGATGGAGTGCCACTATTATCACTGGATTTTCCACTTCGCTGTCTCCGGTACACCTGAGAGTTCGTGGTATGTGTTGCACAATAACCCGATGTATTTGATGTACCAAAAATTGATGTTGTTCGGTTTCAACGTGTTTACAAATGGGTTTGTATTCAAGATTTGTTTGAATCTTCTTTTGTTTCAAGAAGTAGTAGTTTAATAGATGAGATTTTTAGATTGATTGCCATTTGATTTATCAAGTTTCATTTTTGAAATACCAACTTTCATGTACGACTAATAAGTATTGTTGTTTGTAAGAAGTAATTTACGCATATGTTGTTATTTAGGTGTAGGATGTATCAAGTGTGTATTTCACGCACCACTTTTATTAGTTACTCCGTATAGAACTGTATCATTTGTATGTGTATTGTGTAGTATTTTAGGTACCACTTGTATCATTTATATTTGGTTGTCGCGTGGTAAATCGGGTACATCGCAGGTATGTGTCTCCGGTACACCAGATACATCGTTGCCATGTCGCCGCTTGTCTCCGGTACACCAGATACATCGTTGCCATGTCGCCGCTTGTCTCCAGTACATCGCTTGCTGCTACCGATATTTTGTTGGTGGAATGTGATGCACAAAACTACCATGTACCGGGTAGCAAAAAATGATACTGATGTTGTTGGATTTTGCCACGACGCTGGTTTTGGCATCCTCATCGCAAATTTGATGTTGTTCGATTTCGATCTCGGTATCAAGACTAGTAGGTGTTTCGTTGAGACTTTGTTGTTCCCACCAAAATATGGAAAAAAAACACCACATATTATGTTATATCAGATTTATACGTTCAGATGATGTACCACGATACATCGGTAATTTCTAGATTCTGTAACAAGATGCATCGATTATTTTGGATTTTGTACCAGGCTGCACCAGCTGTATTCAAGATTTTGTATCAGGATGCATCGGTTAATTTGATCCATATTGGTGCATTTTTTTTGTTTAATCATGTTAGATGTGTACGAGTCGAATTCATATCGGTTCAGATATGCACCAGTCAAATATTTGTATAATGTTGGATGTGGCTTAACGGGACTAATGTGTAAAACCCCGGTTTTTACCACTTTGACCTTGTCACCTTATGTATATGTGAACATGAATGAATGCAATCTCACTTCATATATTTTATGAAGTCTCAGACTCTCGATCATATTTTCTGTCAAACCATGCTTTATTATATAAACAGGAGTTTTTATCACCTTTAACTTCGTTAACATTCACTGAGTCACGCTAGTTCGTCATTTTTATCCGTAATTCACTATGATAAAGTTTATACTCCTTACATTATATCAAGACTTAAAAATATAACAACATGCTATGTTGTTTCTTTTTAGACTTCATATCACACGATTTGGACATTTACCCGCAAAGTGACTTCGATAAAACTTTACTACACCTTAAACCCTACCTAACTATTAACATTACACAAGATTTTACTTACTCTTGTTGCTAGATATTTTGAAAACTCAAAACCCCCACATGTGTTATAAACACACAGTTAGGAGGGCTCCAACCAAACCTTTGCATCACACTTTTCCAAGAAATCTAGTACTAGGATATTGTAATTAAGGATGGTACCTTGATGTCTCCTAAACTACCCCTCACTAGCCGAATAAAGGACCAAGGAAGCAAGTGTACATCACTTGCATTTAAGGGAATGTACTAGGACTCCTTATACATATCTCAATACCACTAACACAAACCAACCACCCAATCCTCTTGTTTTGAAACTTTCGGCTAGAAAAGGGAAGACAAAAGAGATCAAGCTTAGACCATTTACTCCCACCTCATTTACTCCCACCTCATTTACTCTCCCAATCATTAACAAAATCACACATTTACTCCTCATAGCATTCAATTTAGTCGAGTCCATGATGAAGAGCTTTGGTGGCCGCGGCATGTAAGTATAGGCTAGGGAAAACTATACTTGGTTCACTCCTAATCAATCTCTAGTTCTTGTACTTCTACCACTTCACTCATCCTAGATCTAAAACAAGTAAGTTGTTATTTCCCTCATCATCCTTTCCATTCTTTCGTTTCTCATGCATGACATTCACGTAAATCCATAATAACCAAGATGGGAATGCATGCACACGTAAGAAACATCCTAACATTTGACTAGAAGCCCTAATTGTTTCGGCTTAAAATCATAACCAAGGAAGGAATACCACGTTTCTTTATTTGGATAGCTTGTGATCTAATGGGAGGATTAGATGTTATAAGCCTAGGAATATAAGCTTAAAACAATCCATTGTTAAGCTACCCTATAAGCCATAAGCCCTCCACCAATCGGCTTATTTATCAAATATGGGCCGAGACACATATAAGCCCATGTTGGGTAATACTAAACTTAGTGTCATGGATAAATTAGCAAAGGTTGTTAAGTTATTAGCCCATTAGGCCCACTAAGCACTAAATTATTATTTTGGAGACTTTTTGGGCCATATTTGATAATATAGTGGAATTACTAGCCGATTATGGCATAGTGTATAAGTTATATAGTACTTTCGTGGCATATGTTAAGTATAAGGACCAATAATGCCAAACTAGATAGTTAAGGGGTGCGGCATGTATAAGCCGAGCCATAACTCAAACCCCAAGGACTAAACATGGCTTTTGACAAACTTATTCCAAGCCCTAATACCCTTTTTAAACATAGCCGAGACATGGGGGACTTATATTGTCACTTTGGAAAACTTATTAAAACCTAAAATGATTAATCTTGCCTCTTTTATAGTTCTTAAAACCACAAGGACCCATCTTTTCGTTTTTGAAACATAAACCGAGCCCTAGGGGGGGCTGTTTTGTAAATATGGGAATATGCAACCATATTTAAGAACCACGAGGACTTAACTTGACATATTGCAAACATATTTGGTGCCCTAATTATTAAATGGGACGAAAATATTAATTTCGGGACTAAAAGGGCTAGTTTTGCCATTTTTCCAAACTTAATTAAACTTAATATATATATATACTTCTTAAATATATAAAAGGTGTGACTTGAATAAATTTATTAATACAAAA
The DNA here is from genome assembly GCA_025667525.1 of Glebionis coronaria. NCBI lineage: Eukaryota > Viridiplantae > Streptophyta > Magnoliopsida > Asterales > Asteraceae > Glebionis > Glebionis coronaria. The sequence goes on along the minus strand of CM046877.1, from coordinate 601,755,639 downwards.
TCTAATTTTGTCACTTGATCTAGAAATTATAAAAACTTTGGAAACGACTACTAAATAAATAGTAAATATCGTTGGTAAACTTGATTTATATAAACTCGTTATACGGAGACGAATTAAAATATAAATACTATTACGTTGATTTTATCTACTTAAAGCCTTTACGTCCAAATATAAATTATTATATTTGATACAACTCAAAACATTATCTGTACGAACAAGTAATCAATACGGAATAATCAGCTTATTTATGTAATTCACTACGTCCTTGGGACGATTACATTATTATGATCAAGAACGATTAAACTAATACGAACATTGAAATAAAGTGCTTAAAACTTGTAGAAGCATATACGAATACTTCAGTAACTTTGGTACAACCTATTATACTTTTACTGAGGCTGTATAATTATCTAGGTTGTTGACTGAGTGTCAAGCACTACTCCAGACTTTTGTGACTATCACCATACTGATAAGGTGAGTTCATGGCCCCACTTTCATATATTGACAAAATTTTAAAAATCCTCTTGGGGGAGAAAACATGCAACTAATTTATGGATATAAATTAAACTGTACCAACTTTAATTATATGTGCCTATTGTAGAGACACTCATGACCCGTGAGATGAAACTGTTAAAATTGTTGGATTACCTAATGTTATAAATAGATCTATTTGGGATTGACCATCCCCACCTGGGTGAGTCATGCTCACTGTGCCCTGGACAGGACAACATGTGTTTACCATGTCAGCATTTTACTATTGATGGGTGCCTGAATCAGAAATGGCGATGGTCCTCATTTGTTGAGGGCACAACTATGTTAAAGTGTCAGTTTCGGGCAATAGACAGTATAATTACCTTTTTCAGTAATGCTTGCTGCTTTACTGATACAGTGACTATTTATATCCAAACTATATAACTAAACCTATGAATTCACCAACTTTTGTTGACTTTCCAAAGCATGTTTTTCTCAGGTGTTTGAAGCAGGTAGACCCTATGTGCATGGACTGTTACATTGGAGTAGACAGCATCTTAGCAAGCATGGGGAATTTTCATAAGGGGTTCATGAACAATCTTTCATTTTGTCAGAACTATTTAAATTAATGATTTACACTTTCGGTCATGTAATAAATGTTTGATAAACTTATATCTGATGCTCTATGTACTATTGCTATCGATCCACCCACGTGACACCCAAATACTATATCCGCTGCATTTTGACCAATCTGGGGGTGTCACAGAATGGTATCAGAGCATTAGTTATAGAGAACCAGACTCAGAAAAATTTATAAAAATAAAATAAAAACTTTATAAATAAACTGGACTATAACTGCATTAAAAATCTTTGGGATTTTTCTTTATGGGACTAGAATAGTAAGCATATAGGATATAGAGCATGCATCTATTATGTGATCTATTGTGTAAAGTGATTTTAACATTGGTTAAATGATCTGATAAGTATTAGCTAAATCCTAAACTGTTATAGGGAATACCCACTATCATTATTATAATACCAGTATATTTTCTTTTGACTTACAATCACGTCAGCAAAACGATGATTTCTTTACAGAGATACTATGACATCACCATCATCCGTCTTAGCAGGATGGCTGTCCGCCTCAGATTCCGAGGGCAGTCAGTTTGATGGAGTAGTTCCAGTTGTTTCCTCACCACCTACTGCATTGACCCCTCCAGCTGAGGAGGTGGACCCAGTGACCCACGCTCTGCCACCCTTACCACCCTCTTCATCACTCCAGGGTTATGCTCCTGGATCACTACCCCCTCGTAAGAGGAGGTATGAGACGGCCCCGACCTCTACCTACGAGGTCGGAGAGGGATCTGGGACTGGACAGGTGGACCCTGTTCAGGCTCAGATAGCGGCCTTGATAGCCCAGCATGCCCAGGACATGGCCGATGTTCACAGCCTACTAGCAGCTAGTCAGGCCGAGAGATCGATATTGAGGGAGCGTCTAGATTCCCTGACTTGGACTACGTGGGCAGAAGCCCAGGTTGCCAGAGGGGCTTGGACCACAGTTTATGATGCTCTTCAATGGCTCATGACAGAGTACGACCACGCCATCCACCGCATATACACCATGGAGGGCCGACAGCAGCAGACTCATGACGCCCTCACAGCTCAGGAGCAGTCCCTCTCTATGTTCTTCGACCTGGCGATTGTTCGTCACGATGGGGTCACAGCAGAGACAGCTCACCTCAGGGGAGCTTTAGACACCCTCAGGGCCCAGTTGGTCCAGACTCTTCGCCACATCAAGAAGACGAGGCTTGCTATGATCGCTCTCCAGGACGCTATGCCCGCACCAGCAGCTCCACCAGCACCCGCTGTACCAGACATCTCCATCGGATCCGTTAGACCAACATAGATTAGATGTACTAGATCTCATGTACATCGTGATAAGCTTTGGGTTGCATCCCAGCTATCACGATATAGGATTTCATGTACTTTTATTTTCATGCAGCTTTTGTAGCCTATCAGTACTGTACTCTCATAGATAGGTGTCTTTATATATATCACTTTAGACTGTGCGTACCACTACCCCAGACAGACGTACTATACTTCTGTCTTGGATCAGTTGTACTTGATGTTATTGTACTTTCTCTCAAGAAATATCATATGCCACTCTCTTTGTTATATCATGTGTTGTATTACTAAAATGTGACAGGTTATTTAAATTGTTGTAATTATTGTATACAGGTTTGCTCATGCAAATAATATATGATCCTACGAACTTTGAAGCTAACAATTTCATTTTTGGGTATAAAACTACAGATAAATGGCAATCACTAGGCAAAACCCTACTGCTAATCCTGCCATTAACCCGGCCGATAATCCTGCAGACAACCTTCCTAATGACGATGCCACTCATAATGTCACCCCCGCCCAGCTTAGGGAAATGATTGACCAAGGCATCGCCACCGCTATGGCAGCTAGCCGAAACATGGACGATAGTGAGAATTCCAACAATCGAAGGAATAATAATACCACCAGGGGTTGTTCTTACCCTGATTTTCTCAAATGCAAACCGTCTTACTACCGGGGCAACGAAGGCGTAGTAGAGTTGATGCAATGGTTTGAAAGACTAGAGACCGTATTCTGCATCAGCGACTGCGCCGATGAGAACAAGGTAAAGTTCGCCACTTGCACGCTACTTGAAAGTGCCCTCACTTGGTGGAATTCTATGGCCATTACTCTAGGACATGACGCTGCTTATGCTCTGAACTGGACAAGTCTGAAGGAGAGAATGACGGAAAAGTACTGTCCTCGGGGCGAAATGAAAAAGCTGGAAGTCGAACTATGGGATCTTAGGTGTAAGAACAATGACATCGTGTTATACAACCGGAGGTTCCAAGAATTAACTCTCATGTGTACCAGGATGTTTCCCGATAAGGAGGAGAAGATTGAAAAGTACGTCGGAGGACTCCCCGACGCCATTCATGATAGCGTTCTCGCCTCGCGGCCTACCACCGTCGAGAAAGCCATGGAGTTTGCCGTCGAATTGATCAATAAGAGGAACCGTACTATCTCTGAGAGAAACACTGAGAACAAGAGAAAGTTTGACGACCATGTCCGTGCTCCCTATCACCCAACTCCAAAAAGGCAAAACGCCGGACAGATTTACAGTGCAATCGCCCCCACAGGGCCAAGGATTTATGAAGGCACCAGACCTTTGTGCCCGACTTGCCATTTTCACCATCAGATGGGTGAACCATGCAAGACTTGTTACAAATGTGGAACAGTGGGCCATCCGGCTCACAATTGCCAAGCAAATGCTGCTACCCAGGTTCAGCACAACAATATTGCGAGGAACAATAGTCGAGGTGGAACCAATGGCCGTGGATTTGGGAATCGACATCCAGGAAACCGTGGTGTTATAGGAGGAAGCATCAGTGGCCCAAGGAAGGGAGTCACGTGCTATGAGTGCGGAGCACCCGGTCACGTGAAATCAAGCTGCCCCAAAATAGCCCATCAGAACAAAAGCAATGGAGGATCCACATCCAGGGTTTACGTGGTGGGCAGTGCAAAGCCCAACCCAGACTCCAACGTAGTTACGGGTACGTTTTTACTAAATAATCGTTACGCATCTATTCTATTTGACACTGGGGCCGACAGGAGCTTTATTTCCACTGAATTTAGTAGAATATTAGAAGTTGTCCCTTCCGCATTAGACCACCGATTCGCAGTGGAATTAGCAGACGGTAAGATCATAGAAGCCGATACCATCGTTAGGGGTTGCACACTGAACTTTTCCAACCACCCTTTCAATATTGACCTAATCCCAGTGGATCTAGGCAGTTTTGATATCATCATTGGCATGGATTGGTTATCTAAGTACCACGCTGTGATCGTATGCGACGAGAAACTAGTCCGATTGCCATGGGGAAATGAGACATTGATCGTTCGAGGTAATGGCAATACTGACCTTGCAGACACTAGGCTCAGTGTCATATCCTGTACCAATATTCAGAGATACATATCAAGAGGATGTCCCATCTTCTTGGCTCATATCTCCCAGGCAGATAAAAGAGATGACGCCGAAGGGAAGCAAATAAACGACGTGCCCATCGTCCGGGAATTTCCCGAAGTCTTCCCCGAAGAATTACCAGGCCTACCACGAGCCCGGCAAGTGGAATTTCAGATTGACCTGATCCCAGGGGCTGCACCCGTGGAAAAAGCTCCTTATCGACTAGCACCATCAGAAATGAAGGAACTAGCAGAACAACTTCAAGAGTTGTCCGACAAGGGGTTCATCCGACCCAGTTCCTCGCCATGGGGAGCTCCGGTATTATTTGTCAAAAAGAAAGATGGTTCGTTTCGAATGTGTATCGATTACAGAGAACTGAATAAGTTGACTGTTAAGAACCGTTATCCACTCCCCCGTATTGACGACTTATTCGACCAATTGCAAGGGTCAAGTGTGTATTCCAAGATAGATCTGCGATCTGGGTACCATCAACTAAGGGTCAAGGAGGAGGATATCCTAAAAACCGCTTTCAGGACGAGTTTTGGCCATTTTGAATTTCAGGTCATGCCTTTTGTGTTGACCAACGCTCCTGCCATCTTTATGGACCTAATGAATCGAGTGTGTAGGATTGTTAGAAATACGTTTTAACGTATATTAGAAGTATCGGTCACTCCACAATATGATTTATGTTGTAATAGCTCGTAGTTAACAAATAGTTATTAGTTACTTATTAAGTTAAGTAAGAACCGGTCCATGGGCTTGTCATGGACCGGCCCAAGCCCAATGTTTGCTTGGAGTATAAATACCCCTTTCCACCATGGAAAGGGGTTGGTTGTTGTTCATTTCATGCTTTCATATTAATAAAATCACACACATTTTCTCAAAAAAAAAATTTTTTTTTTGATAGGTGTGTAAACACCCATCCTTTTACCACTTAATTCAGGCTAAAACGAGACCAAAACACGTATTTAATATCATTTGTTTGGAATTATGCATGGTTTTTGTGTTTATTGCGTTTTCAGAGCTAACCGGATGAATATTAAAGAAAACATGGGATTGCACGGGTTTTATCAAGGAAAAAGACTAAAGACGAAGTCTATTGTCCAAGAGATGCAAAAGATTTGAAGTCAATGGCCCTATTTGAAGATTTATCGAAGAAAAGGACCAAAGATGGAAGATTTACATATGTCGAAGAAACTAAAGTCTATTTAACGAAGAAATTAAAAGACGAGTTGAATTTAATCGACGACAAATCCCGAATCAGAATCGAAAACGTCAACTTTTCTGAAAAGACGAGAAGACAAGAAGAAAGGGAGAAAGCCCACTCACCAACCAACCACTAGGACTATATATAGTTTCTCCTTTCACATTTTAGGGAGTTAGCTTTCATTTTTTCTTTTTCCAGTTCTTAGGTTCGGTTGATCACAATCACCATTAGGGTATTTGGTGATTTTTCATTATTCCTTTCAATCTTGTAAGTTTTAATCATTACTCTTGATACTTTTACATTAATCATTCAATTCCAATCATTCTATTCATCTTGTTCTTCATCATCTTTTTATTGCAAGTTCTTAAGTTTTTTATTTGATTCAAGTTTGATCTTAAAAAGTTGTTGATTTAGTGCTTTTATTGGTGGGATTTGTTTCTTATGGTATTTTAATGATTATTGGTTAGTTTGGTAAAACCTTTTTGAGTATTTAAGTCGACTTGGATTAAAATTCGAATCCACTATTTTTCTGTTACTGTTACTGTTCTTGATTCCCAGATCTTTCCGAACTGAACCAATATTCCGAATAGCCGAATTCCCATTTCCCTTATTCGGAATTTTGGATATTCCGAATAGGGGTTGTTACTTTTCTCTTACTCGGCATATTTTCAATATTTTGCATAGCCAGCTTCTTCATTTCCTTACTCGGAATATTTCTCCGAATAGCACATGTTTTTCCGCATAGAATATTTTTCCGCATAGAGCTGTTTTTCCGAATAGACATTATGTTCCGAATAGACATTACTTTCCGAATAGAGATCTGTTTTTCCGCATAAGCTATCTTTCCGAATAGGACTTGTTTTCCGCATAGACATTTATTCCGAACTGAGCACATTATTCCGCATAATAGAGTTATTCCGAATAGAGCATCTTCTCCATTTATTCCGAATAGCACTAGTTTTCAGTAAGGATCTTTTACAGCTTTATCATTTAATTGTTTAATTTAAATTGATGTTCTAATTTTAGTGATTTACTGTTTCTGGCTTTAATCTTTATTTACTTCATTTATTTAGAATAAAAAACTAAATCCACTTTTTGTCACCAAGAACAAGTCATTTCACTTTAAACTGAGATCAATTCGAGAGGATATCGAGAATTATATATATTTTGAACCCATTGCAAAAAACGTGTATCAAATGGCGCCGCTGCCGGCTCTTCTCGTTAAGATCAAAAGTTTTTTGTGAGAACTTGGATTTTGGGATCCGTTCCCCGTGAACGTTACTTTTTCATCATAAAAATTTTCAAAAATCCAAAAAAATATAAAATTTTCAATTTTTCAAAAATACAAAAAATTAAAAAAAAAAACATAAAAACCAAAAATATTTTTGCTTTGTTTTTCTTTGTTCGTTCTTTTGCAGGTGTATGCGCACTCGATCCACGTCTTATCAAGAGCCCGAGCCTCTCGATCACTTAGACATGGCCGGTGTACCACCTCCAAACAATAATAACAACAACAACCCGCCCTTCAACAACATGAACAATAACAACAACAATGAGCCCCTTCCGGATAATCGCCCAATGATTGAACTGCTGCAAGCTCATTTAGATGGCAACACGGATCCAATTGTCATCCCTCCAATTGCCGCCAACAATTTCGAGCTAAAATCAGGCTTTATCCAGATGGTCTCCGCTCAACCATTCTTGGGACGTACCATTGATGACCCACACGACCACATCAAGAGATTTCTACAACTCACCAACACGGTCAAATTCAATGGTGTTCCACAATAGGTTATAAGGTTACAACTTTTTCCCTTTTCTTTAGAGGGACAAGCCCGGCATTGGCTTGCTAAGGAACCGCCACATAGTATTCTCTCGTGGACGGATTTGGAAACAAAGTTCATCAATTACTTTTTTCCACCTTCTCGTACTACCGCATTGCGGAATGAAATCATAAATTTTGAACAAAAGTACGATGAGTCGTTCAGTGAATCTTGGGATCGTTTCAAAGATCTTTTAAGAAAATGCCCACAACATGGTTTTACCAAAGTACATCAAATTAATACTTTTTACAATGGTTTAAACATGAGTGACCAAGATTCACTAAACAGTGCCTCGGGGGGTAATCTATTGGCTAAGACTTCCAATGCTGCTTGGGACATCATTGAGAATAAATCTCGTGTGCAAACCAAGAGTGTTCGGACCAATGTCGCTAGTGCTAGCACTAATGACAGCGACAAGCGACTTGACAAAATCACCACGCTTCTTGAATCGCTTGTCACCCACACCGTCAGCAACAACAAAAGCAACAACGCCAAACACGCTCAAGTGAACGCTGTCAGCCAACCTTGTGAGATATGCGGTGGTCCTCACTCTTACACAACTTGTACCGCCACCCAAGACTACCCTGCTGAGAATGTGAATGCGGCATATGGCACCTATCCTCAACCTGCTTATCAAGCTAGACCTCAAGGTGACCGTAACTTGCTTAGCTACCGCTCCAACAACTATCTTTCACCACCTGGTTTCCCTCCTGCCAACCAAAACCTACAACAAAACCTTAATCGCCCTCCTCAACAACAACAACAACCTCGACAACCATACATCCCTCCTCACAAGCAGCAACAACCACCTCAACGTAACAATCAAGTCTACCAACAACCTGCTTACCAACCACCTGCATACAATGCTCCTCCCAACCAACCCACCGCTCTTCACCAGGAAGTGGAAACTTATATGAGGACTAACGATGCGATAGTGGGAAATCTTCAGAGAGAGGTGCTCAACGTGAAAGCTGACTTGGTCAAACAAGGAAACGATTTGAGAGCCGACATGAGAAACACGTTGGATAGCCAAACTAATGATCTGAGGAACATGATGGCTAGTTTCTTCCAAGGTAATCAACCCTCTTCTTCGGGTACTCTTCCGAGTAACACCGTTGCGAACCCAAGAGGGGAGATGAAAGCAATCACTACTCGAAGTGGCAAAGGTACCAAGGAACCCGAGCTTCCTATACCTCCACCGGTGATTGTGACTAAGGAGAACGAGTCACCTGCTCCTATTCCTCCTCCTTCTCCTTCCCCAATTTCTCCACCTCTTCCTTCTACCCCTCCTCCACCCGTGGCTTTGAGTGATCCTATTCTCCCAAAGCCTTCCTCTTCATCCAATATACCTTATCCATCTAGGTTGAGGAAAGAGAAGCAAAAGAGCAAGGACGATATTCAGGTTTCGAATTTCCTTAAAATGTTCAAACAACTGAATTTCAATATCTCCTTCGCTGAGGCTCTCGCTCACATGCCCAAGTATGCAAAAATGTTTAAAGATCTTCTGAGCGACAAGGAAAAGCTCCTCGATATTGCCAACACCCAACTTAATGAGAATTGCTCTGCAGTGCTCTTAAGGAAATTGCCAACCAAGCTTGGTGATCCGGGTCGTTTCCTTATCCCTTGCAATTTCCCGAGAGTAGAGAATTGCATGGCCCTAGCCGATCTAGGTGCCAGTATTAATCTAATGCCTCTAAGTGTTTGGAAGCAATTATATCTCCCAGAGCTAGTCCCCACAAAAATGACTTTGGAATTAGCTAACCGTACGGTTGCTTATCCAGTGGGGATAGCCGAAGACGTCATTGTAGGAGTCGACAAATTCACCTTCCCTGCTGATTTTGTTGTCGTCGACTACGAGATGGACCCCCGTGTGCCACTTATTGTTGGTCGTCCATTCTTAAGGACCGGTCGCACTCTCATTGATGTTGAAGCCGGTGAGCTTATCATGAGAGTGGGTGACGATAAAGTAGTCTTCAACATGGGAAAGTTGTCTAAACAACCTTATTCCAACGAGAGTGTTAATTGTATTGACGTTTTGGATGAGGCTTGTGAAGCACACTTTATTGATGCTTGAAAAAGTATCCCTACCTCTCTTCCCAATGTTGAGACCGTGTCCTCCATTGATTCATCGTTGTCTCTATTTGGAGATAGTGATTTATTTTGGAACAATCTTGAAGATACCATGGGAGATGCGAATTTAGCTACTAATGATTCTCCTATCGATGGGGATGAAGACATGAATTTCTTTGACAATCTTCTCAACGAAGACAATCCTTCGCCTCCATCTCCCACGGTTATTTCTATCGATGCCACGACTTTGAAAACGCCTCCCGTAAAAAATCCTCCGGATTTAGAATTAAAGGAGTTGCCGCCCCATCTCGAGTATGTGTTCCTTGACGACAACAAGAAGTCACCCGTCATTATTGCGAAGGATTTGAAAGATGTAGAGAAGACTCGCCTCGTTGCTGTGCTGAAAGCTCACAAGAAGGCTATTGCTTGGAAGATTTCTGATATTCGTGGAATTGATCCTCACTTCTGCACACACAAAATTCTCATGGAGGACGACTTTAAGCCCACAATTCAAAGACAACGAAGGGTGAATCCAAAAATCCATGAAGTCATCAAAACAGAGGTTATCAAACTTCTTGATGCGGGTATGATTTACCTTATTTCGGATTCACCATGGGTTAGTCCAATCCATTGTGTGCCCAAGAAGGGCGGAATAATCGTTGTTCCCAATGAACACAACGAGTTGATTTCCACTCGTCTCGTTACTGGGTGGAGAGTTTGTAAAGACTACCGCAAACTCAATGATGCCACGAGAAAGGATCATTTCCCTCTACCTTTTATGAACCAAATGCTTGAACGTTTAGCGGGTAATGAATATTACTGCTTTCTTGATGGTTTCTCGGGTTATTTTCAAATACCCATCGATCCCCAAGATCAAGAGAAGACTACATTCACTTGTCCCTATGGCACATTTGCTTACAAAAGAATGCCTTTTGGCTTATGCAATGCCCCCAGGACTTTCCAAAGGTGCATGTTAGCTATCTTCCATGACATGGTTGAACAAACCATGGAAGTCTTCATGGATGATTTCTCGGTCTTCGGGGATTCCTTCTCTTCTTGCCTTGCCAATTTGGAACGTATGCTAAAGCGGTGCGAAGACACCCGCCTTGTTCTAAATTGGGAAAAATGCCATTTTATGGTAAAAGAAGGCATCGTGCTCGGACATAAGATTTCTAAAGCCGGTCTTGAAGTAGACCGTGCTAAAGTCGATGTTATCGCCAAGTTGCCTCCACCTTCAACCGTGAAGGGTGTGAGAAGTTTTCTGGGTCATGCGGGTTTCTACCGTCGATTCATCAAAGATTTTTCTCAAATCGCTCGCCCGATGACCCACCTCTTGGAAAAAGATGCTCCTTTTATCTTTTCCAAAGAGTGCCTTGAAGCCTTCAACTCACTTAAGGATAAGCTTACTAAGGCACCCGTCTTAGTTACCCCTAATTGGGAGCTTCCCTTTGAGTTGATGTGCGATGCTAGTGATTTTGCTATTGGAGCGGTTCTTGGACAAAGAGTGAACAAACACTTCCAACCGATCCATTACGCTAGCAAGACAATGACGGGGGCACAATTGCATTATACGACAACCGAAAAAGAGCTTTTAGCTGTTGTCTATGCCTTTGAAAAATTCCGCCCTTATCTTGTCCTTTCCACCACCATCGTGTATACCGATCATTCCGCGCTGAAGTACTTGTTGACAAAGCAAGATTCCAAACCAAGACTTCTTCGCTGGGTTTTGCTGCTCCAAGAATTTAAAATCGAAATTCGCTATAAAAAAAGGAGCAGAAAACCTAGCCGCGGATCATCTCAGCAGACTTGAGGATCCTTACCAAGGGGATCATCCGACCAAAGAAATCAATGATTCTTTTCCCTTGGAGACCTTAATGTCTATAAACTCGAAGCCGAATGAAACCCCATGGTTTGCGGACTTTGCAAACTACTTGGCGGGTGGAATTCTCAAGGAAGGGTTGACGTCCTAACAAAAGAAGAAGTTCTTCACCGACATTAAGACTTACTTTTGGGACGACCCTTACCTATTCAAACAATGTGCCGACCTGATTATCCGCCGATGTGTTGATGGACCGGCAGCGTCTGAAATCCTTGACGCTTGCCACAAAGGACCCACCGGTGGTCACATTTGTCCCAACTACACCGCCAAAAAAGTGTTTGATTCGGGATTTTACTGGCCCACCATCTATCGTGATGCTCACGATATGGTTAAACGATGTGATGTGTGCCAAAAACAAGGAAACATCACACATAAAGACGAGATGCCTCAGAATTTCATTCAGGAATGTGAAATCTTTGATGTTTGGGGTATCGACTTTATGGGGCCATTCCCTTCCTCTAAAGGAAACAAATACATCCTTGTAGCCGTCGACTACATTTCAAAGTGGGTTGAAGCCAAAGGTTTACCTACTAATGACGCAAGGGTGGTTTGTAACTTTTTGAAAGCTTTATTCGCTAGATTCGGTGTGCCTCGTGCCATTATTAGTGATCGTGGGACTCACTTCTGCAATGACCAATTTGCTAGAGTCATGGCTAAGTACGGTGTAAATCATCGTCTTTCCACAGCCTACCACCCACAAACTAATGGCCAGGCTGAAATATCCAACCGAGGACTTAAGCGAATTCTTGAAAGAACTGTGGGAGAGCATCGTGCCGCATGGGCTGATAAACTTGATGATGCTTTGTGGGCTTTCCGTACTGCTTACAAGACCCCGATCGGCTGTACGCCTTATCGTCTTGTGTACGGGAAAGCGTGCCACCTCCCCATTGAGTTGGAGCACAAGGCTTATTGGGCCTTGAAGTGGGCTAATTTTGATATAAACAAAGCCGGTGACCTACGCAAGATCCAACTCAATGAGCTGTATGAACTTCGGAATGAGACTTATCAAAATTCTTTGATTTATAAGGAACGAACTAAGCTCATTCACGACTCCAAGATCAAAAACCGAGAGTTCCATGTTGGAGACAAAGTCTTACTTTTTAACTCTCGGTTGAAAATCTTTTCGGGCAAGCTCAAATCTCGTTTGTCCGGCCCATTCACCATTGCCCAAATTTTTCCATATGGTACTCTCGAGCTCGCTCAACCTAATGGACCGAATTTTAAGGTGAATGGCCAACGAGTGAAGTTGTACTTTGGTGAGGACACCTCTAAGGAGGTGATTCCGTCCCTCACCATGTTCCCCATAAACTAATTTTGGGTCGAGTCAGGCTCGTGACTCGGTTATCAAAAACAAGCGCTCCTCGGGAGGCAGCCCGAGTATCTATCCCTTTAACCCCCTAAGTGTAGGGGAGGACCTATTTTGGTCGTTTGTGTTTGTGTGGTGATGTGATTACAGGGATAACTTCACTCTTGGAATCTTTGAAGAACCGTGCTCCCGTGTTATCCGAAACCCGGTTCCATCTCTCAACTATCGTGATTCAATTTTCTTCATACTCACATTTGAAATTGATCACTTTAGTCGTCTCTTCCTTAACTTGAGTTAACCAACGTGCACAATGTCATAAGTGTAGGGGAGACTTTTCCCACATGCTTAAACATTGAGGACAATGTTTATCTTAAGTGTAGGGGGACTTCTATCGAAGTTTTAAGTGGACTTTTCCATGAAAATGCCTTCATTTAACCGGAAAATCATCTTTTTCAACATTTTTCAAATTTTTAATTAACTTTGGCCATTTAGTCGTAATTTTTAAATTTTTATCTTTGCTTTCATATGTATATATCCCGCAATAAAGTCAAAAATATTAATAATGTGGTGTAGCTAGTTTAGAAATCTTTGACATATTAGGCCCGTTGCGTTTATTTTGACTCAACCCAAATAGACTTATCTAAGTTTATTCTAGCTAGTATCCTTAACCATGTAGACCTTAATTGGTTTATTAGGATAAGTATCCACGAGTCTCATTACTTGAGATTTTAAATTGTGGAGGACGAGAAATGATAGAGTCAATTATAAGTCGGTATTCTTGCGCAAGCTCACTTGGTGTAATTATTTGCCTATTCTCCCATCACTTGCTAATAATTTATCTGCAATAAGTAAGGTCGTACGATTTGAAAAGTTACTTAGCTTCTAGCCCAAGATCGTTTAAAAGTTGCTCGGTAATGATAAGAGTTCATAGCCAAGGCATAACTTATGAAGCGGGGCGCGAAGATTGGCGAGTCCGAAAAGGCCCTAACAAGGCATGAGGATTCCATTTTATTGCTGAAGATCCAAAGTGATGTGAAAAGCATTATTCCTAAAATCAACATGAAGGATCAAGACTCACGACGAAAAGCAATCAACTCCCATAAAGATCATGGAGAAGTCTATCCGAAAAGACCCTAACAAGGTATGAGGATAAATAGATCCAAGTCCGAAAAGGAGGCGGATCGTTGTATCTCAAAATCCCAATTAGAGATTGAAGAAATAATCATGAAGTCGTGGTCAACAAAATTGGAGTACTCCTCAAAAGTCTCCAAGTGAAGAAATTCTATTATGATGAGAAGACCATTATCTCAAGAACGTCTCTCGAAGATATGAAGTATGAAGTACATGCCAAATATCGGCCCGAGAAAGGTCTCAAATCGTGAACCAAGTTATGCCAAGATATGAACTTTTTGATATTCCGAGAAGCAGTTTTAAAAGATTTTGTCCTTTAGCTAACTATTGATCAAATCGTCCTACTTTGCTTTCAGCCTAAATAAACTATCGAAATAAGTCCAAAAATGCATCTTCATGATCATTCTAAGACAAAAATAATATATAAGAGATACAACTAGGAATAAGGGAGTTTAAGCATTTAATTAAGCCATGTGTGTAAGTGTTTGATTTACTAACTTATAATAACAATGATCTCATTTTTAAGCTTAGTTTGGGGAACGTGAAACTTGAGGGTGATAAATCTTCGCAACACCAAAGCCCTAATGTAAGTCCTTGATTTCTTTGCAAGTTATTTCATCCTTTTGTTTAATTTAAAGTTTTAATTTCTCTTCGTATTTTAGTTTTTATTTAGTAGAATTTGAATAAGGCCAAGGTTGATTGATTATGAGAAAAATGTAAATTTGCTTTATCACTAAGCATTGCATGAGGGCATGACAATGGTTAAGTGTAGGGGATTTGATAGGTGTGTAAACACCCATTCTTTTACCACTTAATTCAGGCTAAAACGAGACCAAAACAAGTATTTAATATCATTTGTTTGGAATTATGCGTGGTTTTTGTGTTTATTGCGTTTTCAGAGCTAACCGGATGAATATTAAAGAAAACATGGGATTGCACGGGTTTTATCAAGGAAAAAGACTAAAGACGAAGTCTATTGTCCAAGAGATGCAAAAGATTTGAAGTCAATGGGCCTATTTGAAGATTTATCGAAGAAAAGGACCAAAGATGGAAGATTTACATATGTCGAAGAAACTCAAGTCTATTTAACGAAGAAATTAAAAGACGAGTTGAATTTAATCGACGACAAATCCCGAATCAGAATCGAAAACGTCAACTTTTCTGAAAAGACAAGAAGACAAGAAGAAAGGGAGAAAGCCCACTCACCAACCAACCACTAGGACTATATATAGTTTCTCCTTTCACATTTTAGGGAGTTAGCTTTCATTTATTCTTTTTCCAGTTCTTAGGTTCGGTTGATCACAAACACCATTAGGGTGTTTGGTGATTTTTCATTATTCCTTTCAATCTTGTAAGTTTTAATCATTACTCTTGATACTTTTACATTAATCATTCAATTCCAATCTTTCTATTCATCTTGTTCTTCATCATCTTTTTATTGCAAGTTCTTAAGTTTTTTATTTGATTCAAGTTTGATCTTAAAAAGTTGTTGATTTAGTGCTTTTATTGGTAGGATTTGTTTCTTATGGTATTTTAATTATTATTGGTTAGTTTGGTAAAACCTTTTTGAGTATTTAAGTCGACTTGGATTAAAATTCGAATCCAATATTTTGCTTTTACTGTTGCTGTTCTTGATTCCCAGATCTTTCCGAACTGAACCAATATTCCGAATAGGCGAATTCCCATTTCCCTTATTCGGAATTTTGGATATTCCGAATAGGGGTTTTTACTTTTCTCTTACTCGGAATATTTTCAATATTCCACATAGCCAGCTTCTTCATTTCCTTACTCGGAATATTTCTCCGAATAGCACATGTTTTTCCGCATAGAATATTTTTCCGCATAGAGCTGTTTTTCCGAATAGACATTATGTTCCGAATAGACATTACTTTCCGAATAGAGATCTGTTTTTCCGCATAAGCTATCTTTCCGAATAGGACTTGTTTTCCGCATAGACATTTATTCCGAACTGAGCACATTATTCCGCATAATAGAGTTATTCCGAATAGAGCATCTTCTCCATTTATTCCGAATAGCACTAGTTTTCAGTAAGGATCTTTTACAGCTTTATCATTTAATTGTTTAATTTAAATTGATGTTCTTTTTTTAGTGATTTACTGTTTCTGGCTTTAATCTTTATTTACTTCATTTATTTAGAATAAAAAACTAAATCCACTTTTTGTCACCAAGAACATGTCATTTCACTTTAAACTGAGATCAATTTGAGAGGATATCGAGAATTATATATATTTTGAACCCATTGCAAAAAACGTGTATCAAGGCCGTACCTGGATAAATTTGTGATAGTCTTCATAGACGATATACTTATCTATTCCAAGAATGAACACGAACACAAGGAACATCTTACCCAAGTTCTGAAGGTACTTAAGGAAGAACAGTTGTACGCCAAGTTCTCCAAATGTGAATTCTGGATCTCGAAGGTCCAAATCCTCGGTCATGTTATTGATAGCGACGGCATCCACGTAGACCCAGCAAAGGTCGAATGCGTCAAAGATTGGGCATCCCCAAAATCACCAACAGAAATCCGTCAATTCCTAGGCCTTGCCGGATACTACCGTCGATTCATCGAAGGTTTCTCCAAAATAGCAAAACCAATGACCAAACTCACACAAAAGGGAATAAAATTTGACTGGGGAGAGAATGAAGAGTTGGCTTTCAAACTAATCAAGGAAAAGCTGTGTAGTGCACCTATCCTGGCCTTACCCGAAGGCAACGACGACTTCGTGGTATATTGTGATGCGTCACTTAAGGGCTTGGGTGCAGTATTGATGCAGAGGAAGAAAGTAATCGCGTACGCCTCTAGACAGCTAAAGAAACATGAGGAGAATTACACTACTCATGATTTAGAGCTTGGATCTGTGGTATTTGTGCTAAAGATCTGGAGACACTATCTGTACGGAACCAAGTGCACGGTGCATACGGACCACAAGAGCTTACAACACATACTAGATCAAAAGGAGCTAAATATGAGACAACGTCGTTGGATTGAATTGCTAAGCGATTACGACTGCGAGATCAAATACCATCCCGATAAAGCAAATATGGTTGCAGACGCACTAAGCCGTAAGGAGACCGATCCTCCTATGAGAGTCTGGGCACTGGTCGTAACAATTAGCCTGGATTTACCCAAACAAATCCTAGAAGCACAAACACAAGCTCAGAAGCCCGAAAACCTCGTAAATGAAGATGTTGGGGGTATGCTCAGGACTGACCTCACCAAGGAGAATTTGGAACCAAGAGCAGATGGAACCCTGTGTTTGCATGGGAGGAGTTGGTTACCTTGCTATGGAGGTATAAGGTACGTAATCATGCACGAATCCCATAAATCCAAGTATTCCATACACCCCGGGTCGGAGAAGATGTATCAGGACGTGAGGAAGTTGTACTGGTGGCCGAATATGAAGGCAAACATCGCCACCTACGTCCAGAAATGTCTTACCTGTTCCCGCGTCAAGGCCGAACACCAAAGGCCCTTCGGGTTACTAGTTCAACCAGAGATACCCAAGTGGAAATGGGAGAATATCACTATGGATTTCATCACCAAGCTTCCAAGATCATCTCACAGTTACGACACCATTTGGGTGATCGTTGACCGACTCACCAAATCCGCTCACTTCCTGCCCATCAAGGAGAATGAATCCCTGTCTAAGATAGCCAAGACGTATCTGAAGGAGGTGGTGACTAAACACGGAATACCCGTCTCAGTAATCTGCGACCGAGACGGTAGATTCACATCTAATTTCTGGAAGGCGTTCCAACGAGCTTTGGGAACCTGCCTCGATATGAGCACGGCATACCACCCACAGACTGACGGTCAAAGCGAAAGGACAATTCAGACCCTTGAAGACATGTTGCGAGCATGCGTGATTGACTTTGGGAATAGTTGGGTCGATCACATCCCGTTGGTGCAATTCTCCTACAACAATAGTTACCACGCTAGCATTAAAGCTGCCCCTTTCGAAGCGCTATATGGTAGAAAATGTCGCTCACCAGTGTGTTGGGCGGAAGTCGGTGAATTTCAACTCACCGGACCTGAACTGATCCACGAAACAACTGACAAGATAACACTGATAAAGCAAAGAATCCAAGCTGCCTGTGACCGACAAAAGAACTATGCAGATCATAGACGAAAGCCTATGCAGTATGAAGTGGGTGACCGTGTAATGCTCAAGGTATCGCCATGGAAGGGAGTTGTACGTTTCGGTAAACGGGGAAAACTGAACCCTCATTACGTAGGCCCTTTCAAAGTAATAGCCAGAGTCGGAGAAGTCGCATATCGCTTAGAGTTACCCCAACAATTAAGTCGAGTGCACCCCACTTTTCATGTATCTAACCTGAAAAAGTGCTACGCTGATGAGCCCCTAGCTATGCCATTAGAGGGAGTTCGCTTTGATGACAAGCTCCAGTTCACCGAAGAACCAGTAGAAATCATGGAGAGATCAGTGAAAAAGTTGAAGACTCGTCGCATTCCGTTGATCAAGGTACGATGGAACTCAACGCGAGGACCTGAGTTCACTTGGGAACGAGAAGAATCATTCAAGATTAAATATCCTCAGTTGTTCACATAACTAGTGGCGTTGATCTAAGCTTTGAGGACAAAGCTAAAATAACGGGAATGTGCTGTAAAATCCCGGTTTTTACCACTTTGACCTTGTCACCTTATGTATACGTGAACATGAATGAATGCAATCTCACTTCATATATTTTATGAAGTCTCAGACTCTCGATCATATTTTCTGTCAAACCATGCTTTATTATATAAACAGGAGTTTTTATCACCTCTAACTTCGTTAACATTCACTGAGTCACGCTAGTTCGTCATTTTTATCCGTAATTCACTATGATAAAGTTTATACTCCTTACATTATATCAAGACTTGAAAATATAACAACATGCTATGTTGTTTCTTTTTAGACTTCATATCACACGGTTTGGAAATTTACCCGCAAAGTGCCTTCGATAAAACTTTACTACACCTTAAACCCTACCTAACTATTAACATTACACAAGATTTTACTTACTCTTGTTGCTAGATATTTTGAAAACTCAAAACCCCCACATGTGTTATAAACACACGGTTAGGAGGGCTCCAACCAAACCTTTGCATCACACTTTTCCAAGAAATATAGTACTAGGATATTGTAATTAAGGATGGTACCTTGATGTCTCCTAAACTACCCCTCACTAGCCGAATAAAGGACCAAGGAAGCAAGTGTACATCACTTGCATTTAAGGGAATGTACTAGGACTCCTTATACATATCTCAATACCACTAACATAAACCAACCACCCAACCCTCTTGTTTTGAAACTTTCGGCTAGAAAAGGGAAGACAAAAGAGATCAAGCTTAGACCATTTACTCCCACCTCATTTACTCCCACCTCATTTACTCTCACAATCATTAACAAAATCACACATTTACTCCTCATAGCATTCAATTTAGTCGAGTCCATGATGAAGAGCTTTGGTGGCTGCGGCATGTAAGTATAGGCTAGGGAAAACTATACTTGGTTCACTCCTAATCAATCTCTAGTTCTTGTACTTCTACTACTTCACTCATCCTAGATCTAAAACAAGTAAGTTGTTATTTCCCTCATCATCCTTTCCATTCTTTCGTTTCTCATGCATGACATTCACGTAAATCTATAATAACCAAGATGGGAATGCATGCACACGTAAGAAACATCCTAACATTTGACTAGAAGCCCTAATTGTTTCGGCTTAAAATCATAACCAAGGAAGGAATACCACGTTTCTTTATTTGGATAGCTTGTGATCTAATGGGAGGATTAGATGTTATAAGCCTAGGAATATAAGCTTAAAACAATCCATTGTTAAGCTAACCTATAAGCCATAAGCCCTCCACCAATCGGCTTATTTATCAAATATGGGCCGAGACACATATAAGCCCATGTTGGGTAATACTAAACTTAGTGTCATGGATAAATTAGCAAAGGTTGTTATGTTATTAGCCCATTAGGCCCACTAAGCACTAAATTATTATTATGGAGACTTTTTAGGCCATATTTGATAATATAGTGGAATTACTAGCCGATTATGGCATAGTGTATAAGTTATATAGTACTTTCATGGCATATGTTAAGTATAAGGACCAATAATGCCAAACTAGATAGTTAAGGGGTGCGGCATGTATAAGCCGAGCCATAACTCAAACCCCAAGGACTAAACATGGCTTTTGACAAACTTATTCCATGCCCTAATACCCTTTTTAAACATTGCCGAGACATGGGGGACTTATATTGTAACTTTGGAAAACTTATTAAAACCTAAAATGATTAATCTTGCCTCTTTTATAGTTCTTAAAACCACAAGGACCCATCTTGTCGTTTTTGAAACATAAACCGAGCCCTAGGGGGGGGCTGTTTTGTAAATATGGGAATATGCAACCCTATTTAAGAACCACGAGGACTTAACTTGACATATTGCAAACATATTTGGTGCCCTAATTATTAAATGGGACGAAAATATTAATTTCAGGACTAAAAGGGCTAGTTTTGCCATTTTTCCAAACTTAATTAAACTTAATATATATATATATACTTCTTAAATATATAAAAGGTGTGACTTGAATAAATTTATTAATACAAAATCTAATTTTGTCACTTGATCTAGAAATTATAAAAACTTTGGAAACGACTACGAAATAAATAGTAAATATCGTTGGTAAACTTGATTTATATAAACTCGTTATACGGAGACGAATTAACATATAAATACTATTACGTTGATTTTATCTACTTAAAGCCTTTATGTCCAAATATAAATTATTATATTTGACACAACTCAAAACATTATATGTACGAACAAGTAATCAATACGGAATAATCAGCTTATTTATGTAATTCACTACGTCCTTGGGACGATTACATTATTATGATCAAGAACGATTAAACTAATACGAACATTGAAATAAAGTGCTTAAAACTTGTAGAAGCATATACGAATACTTCAGTAACTTTGGTACAACCTATTATACTTTTACTGAGGCTGTATAATTATCTAGGTTGTTGACTGAGTGTCAAGCACTACTCCAGACTTTTGTGACTATCACCATACTGATAAGGTGAGTTCATGGTCCCACTTTCATATATTGACAAACTTTTAAAAATCCTCTTGGGGGAGAAAACATGCAACTAATTTATGGATATAAATTAAACTGTACCAACTTTAATTATATGTGCCTATTGTAGAGACACTCATGACCCGTGAGCTGAAACTGTTAAAATCGTTGGATTACCTGAATGTTATAAATAGATCTATTTGGGATTGACCATCCCCACCTGGGTGAGTCATGCTCACTGTGCCCTGGACGGGACAACAGGTGTTTACCATGTCACCATTTTACTATTGATGGGTGCCTGAATCAGAAATGGCGATGGTCCTCATTTGTTGAGGGCACAACTATGTTAAAGTGTCAGTTTCGGGCAATTGACAGTATAATTACCTTTTTCAGTAATGCTTGGTGCTTTACTTATACAGTGACTATTTATATCCAAACTATATAACTAAACCTATGAATTCACCAACTTTTGTTGACTTTCCAAAGCATGTTTTTCTCAGGTGTTTGAAGCAGGTAGACCCTATGTGCATGGACTGTTACATTTGAGTAGACAGCATCTTAGCAAGCATGGGGAATTTTCATAAGGGGTTCATGAACAATCTTTTATTTTGTCAGAACTATTTAAATTAATGATTTACACTTTCGGTCATGTAATAAATGTTTGATAAACTTATATCTGATGCTCTATGTACTATTGCTATCGATCCACCCAGGTGACACCCAAATACTATATCCGCTGCATTTTGACCAATCTGGGGGTGTCACATAATGTGTATCAGTATGTACTAGTCCGTAATAAAGACCTTTCAGTTGGTGCATTTTTTATGGAAATGGTTTATTTGGAAACATGATGTTTATAATGTGTGTATAGTTCTTATTGTAAACATTAAAATCATATTTTACTTTTGCACATCCTATTTAACAAAAGAACAATTGTTGAAATATGAGAAAAAAAATAATAAAATGTATCAGCCAAGAAACACTGTTACAAAAATATGGTCAACGAAATGAAATGCAGAAAAAATTAATTCAAAGTATACGATTTGAATTATCCAAAATACCCTCCACACTCTATTTAATATCCCACATTTAAAGTTAATCTAATCTAGCACTAATTAATAGATCCTACGGTTCACATTAGTTCCTACTTTTATAACTTTAAAAAAGTGCTTACGATAACCCTCCTCTCTCTCTCTCTCTCTCTCTCTCTCTCTCTCTCTATATATATATATATATATATATATATATATATATATATATATATATATATATATATATATATATATATATATATATATATATATAGGGGCACGCTATATGCAGAACCACATTTTTGGTACAGAACTTACAGAACCATCTTTTTATTCCTAACTATGCATGATGTACAATATATCAATGCACCATGGCATTTTTGGAATTATCCACTACATATTAATTTATTTTATGTATATTTTTTAATGAAAAGGGTATAATTGGAAAAATACATTTTAACTTTCTTTTTTGAATTTTTAAAGACGTTTTCTAAAACTCTATAAATTTTTGGATTATTTTTTCCTTTATAGGATGCAAGTATTTTAAAGAAAAAAAGATACATACGTGTTTTCTTTAAAAATTATAATTTTACGCACCTTTTCTGTACAATTATTTTGCGAAATTTTTAGCTCAAAATGGTAACTACACATGTATTTCTACTGTACATCATCTTTGAAAAATTATAAAAAAAACATAAATATATACATGTGACTTCTTATTTTATAACAAAATAAAAACCATAAATACAATACACAAAGTTGAGATCTATAAAATACAATTTAGTTACAAATGTAAATTGTTATAGCACTCTTCTAACAACATACGCGCACTTTTGTGAGAACATACATGCACTCTTCTAATAACATACATGTACTCTCCTGAAAACATATATGTACCCTTCTTAAAACATACATGTACCCTCCTAAGAACATACATGTACTCTTCTAAGGACATACATGCACTCTTCTAAAAACGTACATATACTTTTCCAAGAACATATATGTACTCTTCTGAAAACATATACGCACTACACTTGTTACAACATATAAATATCCTTCCAACACCATATGTGCAAACGCCTAAGAACATGGATGTACGCTTCTTAATTTTGCATCCAATCTTGCTTTATCTGCATAAAAACCATAATGATTGTAATTATGAAATCACGTTAAGCAAATAACGCAAAGTAAACGGTAGACATCACACTTAAATAATAGCATAATTTAATTAGTATCACATGTTATCATGAGGATATATATGCATTCTAAAGATAGTTAGTACATACTACCAGTATTTTATTTAAAGATAATCAATTGCTAGCTACCATAGAAAGACACCCACAGTAACCACACTTATTTATTTCATATTCAAGTACAAATCTTCCTTATCCAATAAGTTTCTTATTAAACCCACAATAAAAATTATGCTAGTTATTTACCTCTAAGATGGGACACATCACAAGAATTTAAAACCAAGATATTTACTTAAGTGTTGCGGCGTATCATTTAGAAAATAAAAACTTTGACCTTTGTAAGCAACTACTACTAATGTTCCAAAATCTAGGAGTTGCTAAACTGTACCGTATGCACTCATTGTGCAATTTGCCAAAAGAATGAAAAAGTTATAATAAAACTATGAAAAAAATATAGTAAACCAATAAGATCACCAATAGATAATCAAAACATTTATGTCACGCAAATTACCATGGGACGCAACAATAGAATTCAAAACGAAATACATAACTCATTCTTGGTTTGTCCCGATGCCCTTTGGCAAACTAGGTAAATAATGGATAAAAAAGTTAGATAATGTTTGAGTGCAGGGGCCAAAATCCATTACACATATCTGAACAACATACCCGTATATGAACCGTTTAAAGATCAGGACGATATGACCTTAAATCATTAAAAGGCCGAATCATGCAATGGTTCTTCATCCTTATATACGATCGATCTGTCATCTACTGCGACCAACCCGAGTAGCCCATCAACAACGGTTATTCTTAGATGGAATCTACAAGTTTTTTAAGATCGAAACTATAATGAGATGTGAATTTATGATGCGAGTGGTTAAGCATTTTTAGATCAAAACTATACTGAGATGTGAAAGAGAAGTTTGACTTTAGATATTGATGGAGGAAGGGAGGATGTTATATTGATTTTTAATATTCAACTGATTCTTTTAAAGATGCTAGTTCTATGGAAAGTCAGAATACCATATTTACCCTTTTTAATTTTCTTTTTCTATAATAATTAATTTATATATTTAAAACTGCCATCATGCATTAATAGGATGTACATTGTGCAATTTTAAAAACAAAATAATAGTTCTGTAGGTTCTGTACCAAAAAAAAGGTTCTACATATAGCGCTACACTACATATATATATATATATATATATATATATATATATATATATATATATATATATATATATATATATATATATATATATATATATATATATATATATATATATATATATATATATATATATATATATATATATATATATATATATACATATATATATAAACTGATCTGACCATTAAAAATCACCGTTCCAATTTTACTGTCCTTATCTTCTTTCTCGATACCATTATGGCTACTGTCATTCTGTTCTTTGCCAAAAATAGTCTTATTTTCCTCTGTTTTGTCTTCATTGTTCTAGTTACCAATTTCTTGTTCTTATGTCGGTTCCTCCTGCATTGAATTTTCAGTTCCCTTTGAAGTTACTTGAGACCTCACTGTAACGTCTTTGGCCTCTTCATATTCTTTTCTAGACTGAACATATGTTTGTTCTTCTTCCTTGACCAAATAAACTTTTGTAACCATAGGTTTTTCAACTGTTTTTCTTTATTTATCAATTTTGTCCGGTCATCGTGTTCTCTTTTCGGAGGAAAATCATCAATCGTTTGGACATGTTGTTCTTCACTTTCTGCGTCTTTTTCTTCTTTATTAATCAATTCATCTTCTGTTGTCACATGCTGTTTACTATTATGTGATGTTTCTTCTTCGTCGATGAATCGCACAAGTGTGTTGCCTTGCCTTTCCACTAACTTATCGTCAATCAGTTGAATATCTCGAATTTCATCTTCTGTATCTTCTTATTCATTGTTGATCAAATCATCATCTTCAGTTGCCTTCGCTTCAAGTTTCAGTTTTGTTTCTTCGTTCATGGATTGTATAATTAGAAACAAAATATGAGGCATACCATAACAGAATATGTAGATACTAAGGACCATAGTTTACCTCTAAATGGACTACCAGCTAGGTCGTGTCTTCCTTTAGAATGAGTTGAATAATAAAGATGCAAGTTATCATTATGCGTTTGTTATATCAAGCTGCCAAAACAATAATACTTTATGGCTAACCATACCTGATCCTTGGTTGACACAAAAGATTGCATATCCTCCTCCATGCCTTTCGGTAGTTGTTCTTGTTGTGTCGCAGAATCTGCCAAACAAATTTTCTACAAGTTGCTTGATGCCTAATGCTAGCATGTAATATATTCGAACTGGAACTTGTTCACTGGATCCAAGAACAATCCCATTTTGACTGACGACTCCTATTCCTGGCATGTTTTGGAATCACAACACCAGTAGGGTGGTGAGTTTCTGCACAAAGAGTTGTAGTGACATCAATGTGCTAAATTAACATGTTAAAGAGGAATAATATCTTAATTCCATCCTAAAGTATGTTGGGAATAAATTAAGGCCAGATCACTTGAGCGCTTTCAAGAACAAAACAAGCGTTGACAAGAACAAAACAAGCGCTGACAGCTCAAGCGTTGACAAGTTAAAGTCAAGCGTTGACACATTGAAGACAAGCACTGATGGAAGATATATTCTACACGTTTATTATATTCTAGAATACTTCTAGTAAGGATAGGAACGATAATGTATTTTCTATATTTATCTTTACCTAGAATAGCTGATACGTAGATTATTGTACAAGGCTTCTTATGTCTATAAAAGAAGACCTTTAGGTTAATGTTTGATATAAGTTTTATATAAGTTTTCATTTGTAAACTACTTTCATTGTAAGCAAGTTTGATATTGATAATCAAAGTGAAAGTTTGTTTATATCATTGTGTGTTCTTGTTTAAGTGTTAAATTCTGCATAACACTTAGATTCATAAGCATATACAAAGGTTTCTCTACGTGTATTACTTGATCTAATCTCGTATACACAAAGCTAATCGATCTAAGTTTGGGATCAACAAGTGGTATCAGAGATTGTTGAGGAACTTTTGATCTTAAAGAACACCAGAACCCTAAAATCACCAAACCCTTAATTTTCTCAGAAACCCTAACAACATCATGTCTGAAGCAATAACCTCCTCCTCCCCAGCCTTACCAAACATCAAGATTCCCATGCTTGATGCAACCAACTTTGACTTATGGAAGTTTAACTTTGAACAATATCTGGGGATCTATGACTACACACTCTGGGAGACTATTGAATATGGAAACACTTTCAATAAAGCTCAAAAGATTCTTAATGCAATTGTTCAAAGAACAGCTGTTGCTAGATGTCCTGAAGAGGATAAGAAAGAAAAACCTGGAGATGGTAGAGTTGTGGCTGCTGATGACATTGCAAAGAAAAGGGTTGACATGAAAGCCCTAAATATTTTGAAAGTCTCTTTGGGACGAGAAAACCAGCATAAATATAGAGGCTATGAATCTGCTAAGGATCTTTAGGAAGTTCTTGAAGTTGCATATGGTGGCAATGCAGACACTAAGGAGGAAAAGAAAAAGCAACTTCTGCATGACTATGCTGTCTTCAAAGCTCAACCCAATGAGAAACTGAGTAGTGTGAGAAGCAGATTGCTTGACATTACAAGCAAGTTGTCCTTCATGGGGACACAAGTTGGTGATGTTGATATCAATGCTACCTTTCTTAAAAGTCTTGGTGAGGCATGGAAGATTGAGGCAAGATCTATTCTTGCCAACAATACTTACAAGAGCTCCTCGTTTGATGACATCTACAACAAACTAAGACTGTTGGAAGATGAAACTCTTTTAGAGCATGGAAGCAAATCTACCACCAGCAACATGGCCTTCTTCTCTCATAGTGAAGGTCAATTCAATAAGAAGGACTCTTATATGCATCCAGTTACTGGATCATCATATGTCAGCGCTGGAACAAGTCCTGTCAACGTCTCCTATTCAGACGCTGACACATTCAAGAATGACTCCCCAAGAGTTAAACCTGCTGGTTTGGATTTGGATACTGTTTGTGCTTACATTGCTTCTTTGCCCAATGGTTCAGTGATTACATATGAGGACCTTGAGCAGATAAGTGATGAGCACTTGGAAGAGATGGACATCAAGTGAAACATGGCTCTTGCTAGTATAAGAGCAAATAGGTGGAATAGAAGGTTTAAAAAGAAGATGACCTTCAATGCTAAAGACACAGCTGGATTTGATAAATCCAAAGTTGAATGCTACAACTGTCATCGTATGGGGCACTTCATGAGGGAATGTAGATCTCCTAGAAGATCTGATGCTGGTAAACCCTCAAGTCAGGTTGTTAAAGCTCAGGATTCCAAAGCTATGGTTGCAGTTCAAGGAATTGATGGTACAGGATGGTATTGGAGCTATCTGGCTAAGAATGTTGAAGAGGATAAAGCTTTGGTTGCTGATATTAAAGAAGAAGAGCATGTTGAATATGCTCTCATGGCACACTCCTCCTATTCATCTGATAATGAGGTATATGATGACGTTTTTTGTAGCAAAGGTTGTAGGTTAAATACTGAAAGACTTAACAAAGAGGTGTTAAAACTAAAAGATGATATGAGTACTGAAAGATGTAAATTGTCTAATTACCAACTAGCTCTTACCAAAACTGAGAAAACCGTTTCTGAATACAAGAAAATGGAATTTGACTTAAAAGATAAGATCAATATCTTAAAACATGAGTTAGAGGGTAGTATGGATATTAGAAACATCATGGCAAGGGTTAATGGTGAATTACAGGCTAAGTTAGATGAGGCCATTAAGAATAAAGATAATGTTGGCCTCAAAATTCAAAGATTTTATAGAGCCACCCAAACCCTAGGAGACTGTGTGGCCAAACAAAGGGATCCTAAGGACATGACTGGGATTGGGATGAATGATTACTCTTTGGTTCCACCACCAGCTGGTGACTTCTATGGTGTCCAACAAAGGGACTTATCTTGGAATGATTTGCCAGAGCTCCAAGAGGAGGAATTCATTCCTCCACCAAGAGTTGTCACTCCAGTTGAAGAGTATCAACAAAAACTGACTGACCTAAATGAGTGGAAGAAGGCTAACTCTACTCTATTTGTAAAGGGTAGCTTGCTATGTGAAAGTCCTAATGAGTCACCACCCATTAAGGTTACTAACCCAATCACTGGTAAAGCTGTTGACCTAGGCTCAAATACTGTTAGAAGACCTACCATTAAATATGGAGAGATGTATAGGAATACTAGGTCTCCCAAGAGCCAGGTTAGCAATCATGGAACAGGCTTCTTCTCTTCTAGACCTAAGGTTGTGTCTAGAAAAGCTTGTTACACTTGTGGTAGCTTTTCACACTTGGCATACAAGTGTGTCAACGCTCCCAAAGCCAGCGCTGACAGGAACAATTTCAGCGCTGACAGGAACAAAGTCAACGTTGTTAGGAAGTCAAACGTTGTAAGACCCAAACCTTGTGTGCAGCAAAGTCCACAAGTGATTAGACCTGCCCCATTCTTTACTAGAGGGTCTAACACTCATGGACAAAGACCATTTCAAAAAAGACAAACACCTGGTCAAACAGGCAATGGGTTTCTGTAGCAAACCCTAGGTTCAACGCTGACAAGGGTAATTTCAGCGTTGACAGGACAAATTCTAACGCTGACAGAAACGTGACCAGACCTAAATATTTGCAGCCACAAGGTAAGGGGTCTAAAGCTTCTTCAAGCTTAACATGGAGACCCAAGAAAGATCAAAACCCTAATGATAATGGGATTTCAATGACATGCAATAGATTTAATTACATTTCAAAGGTCATTACAAAACCTATTGGGGTTAACTGGGTATTTCATCCTAAAAAGGATGAGAATGGGGTTGTTGTGAGAACTAAGTCTGTTCTTATTGAACAACCAGATGAATCCAAGTCTTTTGAGACTTGGGTTCCCAAAGAAAACTAATTTGTTTTTTTATGTGCAGGGCATTCAAAGACAGATCAATGATTATGGATATTGGGATAGTGGATGCTCAAGGCACATGACAGGGAAGGAAGACTATCTGACGAATTTCACTCCTATTAAAGATGGTGATAAGGTATACTTTGGAGGTGGATATGGAACTATCACAGGCAAAGGAACCCTTCTCACCAATAATCTAAGTTTTGAGAACGTCTTCCTGGTAAAAGAACTTGATTACAACATGTTTAGTGTATCACAAGTTTGTGATAACAAAAATAAAGTTCTTTTTACTGATACTGAGTGTTTGGTGTTAAGCAAGGATTTTAAGATCCCTGATGAGAAATATATTGAGTATAGAACACCTAGGCATAAGGACATATATAATGTGAATTTAAATGGGATTAAAATGAACAATAATATGTCTTGTTTTTATGCTAAGGCCTCAGTAGATGAGAGTAATTTGTGGCACAGGAGACTAGGGCACATAAATTTTAAAAATATAAATAGACTTGTGAGGCTTGGTTTAATTAATGGTTTGCCTGAGAAGGCCTTCCACAATGACCACTCTTGTGTTGCATGTCTTAAAGGCAAGCAGGACAAGGTCTCATTCAAGTCCAAACAGGTGCATACTAGTTCCAAACCTCTTCATATGCTTCACATGGACCTCTTTGGTCCAACAAATATAGAAAGCTTGAATGGTAAGTCATATTGCTTTGTTATCACAGATGACTTTTCTATATTTACTTGGACATTCTTTCTAGCTATGAAGAGTGACATAACTAATATTCTAATTGATTTTATCACTCAGATTGAGAAAAGGTCTAGCAATGAGGTTAAAATGCTTAGGAGTGATAATGGTGGAGAATTTATGAATAAGAAGTTAGATGATTTCTGTGCCAGGAAAGGAATTACTAGGCAATTTAGCATTGCTAGAACCCCACAATAAAATGGGGTTGCTGAGAGGAAAAATAGAACCCTAATTGAAGCAGCCAGAACAATGTTGGCTGATGCTCACTTTCCTATAGCCTTTTGGGTTGAGGCTGTTAATACAGCTTGCTATGTGCAAAATAGAGCATTGGTTAACAAAATTCAGAACAAAACACCTTATGAGTTACTTTGGGGAAGAAAACCTAATATTGGTTTTCTCAGACCTTTTGGCTGTCATGTAGTAGTCTTGGATACTAGTGATGCCTTAGGGAAATTTAGTGCAAAAGGTGATGAGGGTTACTTCATGGGGTATTCAGTCCAGAGAAAGGGTTATAGGGTTTATCTTAAAGAGGAAAAACGTATAGTTGAAAGAGTACATGTTAGGTTTTTAGAGAATAAACCTAGTGATCCTAAAAGTGGTCCTAATTGGTTGTTTGATTTGGAACCCTTATCTAGAAGTTTAAATTCTATGCCTGTCACTAATCCAGACATTGTGAAGGTAACTTCAAATATTGTGGAGGAACAAGTTGTTAATGTTTCAGGTACACAGGTTAATGAGAGGGTTGGATCACAAGCAGAAAAGGCATCTCCTATATCAGAATATGTCACTATTCCCATTTGGACAGATGCTTTTGCTGCTGCTGCTGCTGGACAAGATAATGGTGGTTTCCAAGTACCACCAGATACAAACATGCATGGTCCTTCAGGCGCTGACAAAGGCAAAGCTAGCGCTGACAAGACCAATTCAGACGTTGATGGTTCAGACGTTGACAACAACAGTTTAAGCGTTGTTAGCCCAAGCGCTGAAAAACAAGGTTCAGGCGTTGACAACAATTCCGCCCATCTTTTCTCTTCAAATTTTGAACAAGGTGAACCTTCCAATATTTATGAAGAGGTTCATCCTCATGTTGATGGAAGAGAGTCTGATGAAGAGGACATTAGCAATATGGAGAATGAGGTTGAGGACACCAGACTTTTTGAAGGAGGAGTTCTCACTTCCACAATGAGGAATCACCCCCCTTCCCAGATCATTGGTGATATTATGACTCCAGTTCAGACTAGAAGATCTCATCAAGGTCTTGGTGGGTTTATTGCTAATATACACAAGAAGGTTGATACCCCTCTTGTGCAAGCATGTTTGTTTGCATGTTTTCTGTCACAGGAAGAACCCAAGAAAATATTTGATGCTCTCAAAGAACCAAGTTGGGTGGAAGCAATGCAGGATGAGCTTCACCAATTTGGAATTCAGGATGTTTGGGAGCTGGTTGATTTTCCTATATATGTCAGACCTATAGGGACAAGATGGGTTCTCAGGAACAAAAGAGATGAAAGAGGCATTGTGGTCAGAAACAAGGCAAGGTTAGTGGCTCAAGGATATACACAAGAGGAGGGGATAGACTATGAGGAAGTCTTTGCACCAGTTGCAAGGATTGAAGCTATAAGGATTTTTCTAGCCTATGCATCCTGCATGGGCTTCACTGTCTATCAAATGGATGTCAAGAGTGCCTTTCTCTATGGCACCATTGTTGAGGAAGTATATGTAATGCAACCTCCTGGTTTTGAGGATCCAGAGCATCCAGACAGAGTGTATAGAGTCAAAAAGGCTATGTATGGCCTTCATCAAGCCCCCAGAGCATGGTCTGGTACCTTGTCTACCTATTTGGTGGATAATGGATTCAAGAGGGGTACCATAGATCAAACACTATTTACAAAGAAGAAAGGCAAGCATGTGTTGCTTGTCCAGGTCTATGTTGATGATATCATTTTTGGGTCTACTGATCCAAAGATGAGTGAGGATTTCTCCAAGCTTATGACAGACAAATTCAAGATGAGTGCTATGGGGGAGATGAACTTCTTTCTTGGTTTACAAGTTCAGCAGAAAGAGGATGGTATCTTCATCTCCCAGGACAAGTATGTGGCTGAAATCTTAAAGAAGTTTGGCTTTTCTCCACATGAAAAGAGGGCTACTACTCCTATGGATAGAGAACACCCTTGGGGAAAGATTGGAGATGGGAAAGATGTAGATGTCAGGCACTATAGATCCATGATTGGATCCTTGATGTATCTTACTGCCTCCAGACCTGACATCATGTTTGTTGTGTGTGCTTGTGCACGCCATCAAGTGACTCCCAAAGAATGTCACCTTTATGCTGTGAAGAGGATCTTTAGGTATCTAAGATGCTATCCTAGTCTTGGTTAGTGGTACCCAAAGGATTCACCATTGGAGCTGATTTCATATTCAGACAGTGATTATGGAGGTGATAAATTTGATAGGAAATCCACAACTGGTGGATGTCAGTTTCTTGGGAGCAGGTTGATATCTTGGCAATGCAAGAAACAAACAGTGGTGGCTAATTCTACAACTGAAGCAGAGTATGTGGCTGCAGCTGCATGTTGTGGCCAAGTGTTGTGGATTCAGAACCAGCTGTTGGACTATGGGTACAATTTCATGCATACTAAGATATTTGTTGACAATAATAGTACTTTATGCATCATTAAGAATCCTGTACATCATTCTAAAACTAAACACATAGAAATTAGACACCATTTTATAAGAAATTGCTTTGAGATAGGTTTAATACAACCAGATTGGGTTGACATTGAGGAAAATGTGTCAGATTTATTAACTAAACCTTTTGATGCTGGGAGATTTCAATACTTGGTAACAAGTATTGGAATGGTCAATCTCACATAATATGTGTTTTGGAGTCTTTTTGTGAAAGTATGTACAGGATGATGCATTATTATTGGTCTTATTGATGATTTAGATTTTCCACTATATTTTTCTAACACTGACAAAGGTTGCTTGAACGCTGATAAGTGTTTTTGCAACGTTGTCAGCAGTATAATTGTCTAACGCTGACAAAGCTTTCCTCAACGCTGTTATGTGTTATCGGGGCGTTGTCAGCAACAATGTTAGTTTTATGGTTTTCAATCTAAATGTGCAGATGGTGTTAGCAGTATACCATTGGATACAGAGTTGCTTATGGATCAATGGAGAAGCATTTGGACAAGTTTTTATTTATGGATGATGGTTGGAATCTCTCATTCCTATCTTGACATAATCTTTTTATGTTCATGCATGATTTTAGCAAACTTTTGTATCATATTTTAAGGGGAGGTTTTAGGAACCTTTAAGAATTTTTGGGTATCCATATGATACTCTTATCACAATTCTAGATTGTGTCCACAGGTGAGTATGAGTTAGTTTTACTAAATCATGAGGCACTGTAGAATGCAAAGTTGATATACTGTGCATGCTGCCAAGACATTTTTGGCCTAGAATTGGTTGTGGTCTGTTGGGAGACTTGGGAATGATTTTGTTATGGGATTTACCTGGGAGTAACAAGGATTTTATAAGGTAACTTGGTTGTTAAGAGTTTTGGTTAGCAAGGGACACTAGAGGACTGTTATGTCTATCTTGCTTATGCAAGTGTGCATAACTGGACAGTGCTTGCCGCCCTATAATAATTATCAGCTTTTGGTTATCTTCTCTAGGATAAATTACTTGTTAAGGTCATTTTTCATTTTTAAAACACTTTTATTTCTGGACGCTGACAAGAATTTTCCAAGCGTTGTTGTGACCAAATTGGACGCTGACATGGCTATAGGCAAACGTTGACAAGATTATAGCCGTTGGGCGTTGATAGGTTCTTTTTTACCGTTGACACTCAATGGGACCTACCCTGTTGTTACTTTTTGACATATTTTCAAGCCGTAATTTTAGGAGTTGTTACTTTCATTTAATGCATGAGATAACTTATAACTTTTTCAATATTTTCATGATTGATTTTTGAAAATATTTGCCTATTTTTGGGCCAATCACATGCATTCTTTTTCTCCTATAAATTTGGCTCCTATTTTAAACAGGGTATCTATAATTCTTGTCTAACAATTTTCTCTTATCAACTTCATCTTCTTCACTTAAAATTAACAGCTTTCATCAATGGCACCAAAGTTTAAACCAACAGCATTGGAATTGGGGTTCAGATCTCAACACAACATGATTGCATATCTTGTCGCTGATGATGCTCTGTTTCCTTAATACACACAAATGGTGGCGTATTTGAACGCATTCCCATTAAGGTATGCTCTTTCTCATGCACCACTCATTCCAGTCACACACATTAAGCAGTTTTGGAACACTGTTAGTTCCTCAACAATTAATGGAGTGACCACATTGACTTCTATTGTTCATGGGAGACCTTGGGTGTTTACTGAGGCCTTGGTACGCCAAGCCTTGCATCTTGATGATGCTGATGGTATAGCCACCCTTCCCATAAATGAAATAGAACAAGGGCTTAGGGCTCTGGGATATCCTTTTCCTGATGAAGGTACTCTAAATAAGTATCGTAAGCAGGAATTTCCCCCAGCCTGGAAGTACCTCATACATGTCCTCCTTCAATGTTTGAGTCCCAAATGCACTGCACACAATGAGATCAATAGATCTATTGCAAGCGCTATTGTGTGCATTGCAACAGGGAAAAAATTTAATTATTCTAAAATGATTTTTGAGGGGATGTGTAAAAACAAGGGGAACAAAATGACTTTAGCTTATCCCCGTTTTTTGCAAATGGTTTTTGATGTTCAAGGTTACTGCTCAAGGGATCACAATGATTTTAATAAGATCCCTGAGCAAAAGAAAGCTATTTTTATGAAGATGAACTCACCACCCCATAGAGACCTACCTTTAACCCAAGCCATGCTTGCTGTTATTGCAGCAGTACAACCCCAACCAGACCCCCAACCTCAAATTGACCCTCAACCACAACTTGAACCAATTCCTGAACCTTTAC
Organism: Glebionis coronaria; assembly: GCA_025667525.1. Taxonomy (NCBI): domain Eukaryota; kingdom Viridiplantae; phylum Streptophyta; class Magnoliopsida; order Asterales; family Asteraceae; genus Glebionis; species Glebionis coronaria. Next base: position 601,720,737 of record CM046877.1, on the reverse strand, counting down.
CTTCACCTGAACAAATGCAAATTGACTCAGAATCCTTCAACGCTGACACACTCAATGTTGGCGTTGATGTGCCTATTTCCAACGCTGACACACAACCTTCACAATCCCAAACACCCTTAACCAACCCACATCTACCCATTCTTCCACACCATCTTCCACACCCCCTGAATATAGGTTGATGAAACGCCAAAGGACTACTGGAGTGTTCTCCTCTGGTGGTCCTAGCCATGTAGTAGAGAGAACCACTACCACAAGTGTGGCTGGTGACCTGGATGAGGCTGGGACTATTGGTTCTGGCATAGATGCTGGCCAAGGCAGTCCCACCTTCTTTAAGTCCTCATCCATGCCCAATGAATCTGCCTTGGGAGGTCAAGTACCCATTTTAGAAGAGGGCAGACTGGAACCAATGACTCTTATGGAATTGACGGCAGTCTGCATAAGCTTGCAAAAGCAAAATGCAGACTTAGTACAAGTAGTCAGCTCACAAAGCCTTGAACTCAAGCAATTGAGGGAGAGGATTGTTGTTTTGGAAAGTGATCGTGCTAGGAAGGGTATGGAGGAATCTTCCAAAGGGGAGGAAGATCCAATAAATCTGAGTGATAAGGGCAGCCATGATGGTCAATCAATGGATGTTGCTGAGGCCCTTACAACTTTGAAGAAACAAACAGGTTTTGATACGTCCTTAGTCTCTCCCACCAACTTAAATTTATCATTTACAGCTATGTTGAGAGAGGTTAAACAAGGCGCTGAGGGAAGATATTTGAGCATTGACAAGGAAAATTTGGACGCTGATAGAAGTATTTTGGGCGTTGATAGGACAAATTTGGGCGTTGATAGACCTGCACATGAAGGTGATGTATCCCAGTCATCATATATCATTAAGGAGGTTTCTACTCAGGTATTACCATCTACCTTACCAACCATTGCACCATCAGATAAGGGTAAGGGTATAATGGTAGAGGAGATTGTTCCAAAGGATGCAGCTCAAGTTGAATTTGATAGAAGATTGGCGGCACAAATCATGGAACATGATGAAAAGGAAAAGTCACCATTTGTTGTAACTTCTGAAGAAGGAAGTGATGGAGCTAGCTCAGACTCAAGTGTGATGATTATAGAACCTGAAAGGCTTGAGTATGGGGATGAGTTGGTCAAAGAGAAGCTGAGAGAGTTGAAATTGCAGGTTGACTTTGACATGCCAGAGGTGGTTCAAATGTACAATGCTTGGGAAGAAAGATGCATGGATAATCCAGACTTAACCATTTCAGATCAAATATGGGGTTTCGAGCTTCTTCTTAGAGTTCAGAAAGATTGCCAGGTAATTTTGAAACACAAGGCAAGTAATATTCTCTCAGGGTTGAAAAGGGATAGAAGGGAGCTATACTTTATGTTGCTTAGATGTCATAGAGTTGGATGGACTTATCAGAAATTGAGGGCTTTGACATTTAATGAGCTGGAAAGCAGGGCTTATCCCATTTGGGTGAGAGTGTGCAGGAAGCAAACACTCTCAGACTTCTTTCAGATGAAAGAAAGGAGGAACTTGCAGAAGAAATGGAACTCAAGAAAGCTATGATTGTTCCCAGGCCAGTGAAGAAGGGAATTTCATTTGAGTTTCCCAAAGATATGGATCCACTATATCCAAGTGAAGCTGTCATCAGAAAGAGCCTCAAGCTCTCACCTTTAGAAGCTTCAGATATGGTGCAAGTGTTACCATTAGATTCCAGGAACCCAATTATGAGCTATGAAGAAGATGAATGTGGGTTTTGGAAGATTGGCAGATTTGGCAAAGAGGTACACACTTTTACCACTCTCATATCTTTGTTTGCAAGTTGTGATAGAGAAGACTTGGTTGACCTTTGGAGGTTGCTGGAAACCAAGTATGAGGCTAAAGCACCAACTTCAGCTAATGGAATAAAACTTTGGACCACATTCAAAAGAATGTGTGGACCAAAAGATGAGGATCCTGCAATTTGGAAGGATCTTGAAGATGACCTCAGTGGTCTTCAATGGAGGTTATATTCAGCTGCTGGTGTTTACCATTTGAGTTCTACAAAGTTTGCTGAGTATATACTTGTGGATGCTTAGTATTTCATATCCAAGGCTATTTTGGAAAAGATGAAGGACACTCAGCTGGAAATAGATTATTCAAGTGACGTGGCAAAAGATTTGATCAGATTTATTCACTATCAATATGAGAAGGTTTGTAAGATTCCTCCTAGTCCTTAATGCTTATTCAGAAACTTGATCATAAGAGTGGATATCAAGTTTAGGGGAGGATTGTTGGGAATAAATTAAGGCCAGATCACTTGAGCGCTGACAAGAACAAAACAAGCGTTGACAAGAACAAAACAAGCGCTGACAGCTCAAGCGTTGACAAGTTAAAGTCAAGCGTTGACACATTGAAGACAAGCACTGACGGAAGATATATTCTACACGTTTATTATATTCTAGAATACTTCTAGTAAGGATAGGAACGATAATTTATTTTCTATATTTATCTTTATCTAGAATAGCTGATACGTAGATTATTGTACAAGGCTTCTTATGTCTATAAAAGAAGACCTTTAGGTTAATGTTTGATATAAGTTTTATATAAGTTTTCATTTGTAAACTACTTTCATTGTAAGAAAGTTTGATATTGATAATCAAAGTGAAAGTTTGTTAATATCATTGTGTGTTCTTGTTTAAGTGTTAAATTCCGCATAACACTTAGATTCATAAGCATATACAAAGGTTTCTCTACGTGTATTACTTGATCTAATCTCGTATACACAAAGCTAATCGATCTAAGTTTGGGATCAACAAAGTAATGTGACACCTATTAACACTTTCATTATAATTATAAAATATTAATTGAAAAAGCTAACTTTAAGCTCCCAATCACATTTGACAAATCTAATAAGGTTTTGTTTATGCAGCGTGCTTTTTGGCCTGCTTCTTTCGATCTAGTGTCATGTGCATTATTATCCGCTACGCTCTCGCTTCCAGCAAGATTCACGAGACTATGTAGGAATTTTAATGAGGTAAGAAACAAGTAAAAAGGAATAATTATATTAAAAAATGAAATTAAAAAGTATACCAAGCTAGTGAACAGAAATCTTACAACTCCCAAGTACTGGTTGATGGCGGCTACACTAAACAGACACTTGTCAGACATCTGTCACAAGATGCTCTTCTATTCTTGGTAGTCTGCCACAATGCTTTAGGGAAACAGAGCTGACACAGTTTCCCTTTTCTTCATAGTATTGTACACACTAAGGTATGTCTAAAGTGTACTGAGTGTTAACAGGGTATTGCCACCCTTGTTAACACTTAACCCCTTAGAGTCCCTGATACATCTTGTGTAACACCCCCAAATTTATACAATTCAATACAGCGGAAGACTCGTTGGTATTACGGAATAGCACATTACTCACATCATAGACAACGCTTAAAAATAGTGTCGTTTAATAATAAAGAATTTCCATTCATAAATATCAAATTTACATAGGTCCCAAGTCATTGTATTTTATACAGGTTTTATAAAACATTTGAATGGAAATTGTTATTTAAGTGCGGGCCATGAATTCTTGTCGTCTTCCCGAGAATTACCTTCAAGTACCTGAGACAAAACATGTTAAAAGAAAAGGTCAGCGATAACGCCAATTGAATTCATATAGTTTAATGAAATCCATCAATATAACATCGGTATAGAATTATTACCGAAAATCATTTTGTACAAATCTTTGTAATAGGCCGTTAAATAGCCAAACTCATTTTATACAAATCTTTATCAAAAATCTTAATATAGGCTTTCGCCTTCAAAATCATTATACGAACCATTGTCGTTAAAAACATCATACAATACGTTTTATAACGTTGTATAGAGTTGAATAAAAATCGTTATATGAATATGGTTATGTAAAACCAAAACAAAAACATAATATCAATAATATGACCCCGTATTGCTAGTCAGGCAATATATCGTAATTCGGTGCTTATAGCAGTATTTCGTTATTTTGGATTATTATAAGCCGCATGACATTGTTACCTTACTACAATAAACAACGGGTAGCTAACCCGACAATCGTTTGCCCATCTAAATTAGCGTGTCGTCACAATAATCATGCTTGTGTAAATCTTCTCATACATAAATTCTCTTACCAATCAATGTGGCACGACGAGGATCAACCGTCAAGGCGCGAACTGGGGTAATCGTCCCCAAATAGTACTATTATATGCATAAGCGTCTACCAAATCCCGGTAGTTCACAATTCATGCTAATGGGACTGTTAGTGACATAACCTAACTTTAATAATCCATTTCATTTCATCTATCGGGTAATTTAATCATTCATCGGGTCATACAATCATTCGGGTCCAATCAATAAACAAACAATCGGGACAACTAGTGTCCTATTTTATAAAAACTAACATGTTATCTCCCTCGCGGGTTTATAAAACATTTCATAAAAACATTTAAAAGAGTGCGAGGCTATGAACTCACGTTGATGTGGGAAAGCGGGGTATCGACAATTCGGATGTACGGTACGTGCTTCAATCACGGAAACCTAGACAAATAATACTCGTCTTAGACTCTTGTCCAATGACTTTATAAAAATAACAAATATACATATGATGATTTTGTACATATGATGATGATCAAGTGGGTTTATATATTCTTATTTACTCATTTTAGTGTTTATGTATTGGTAACTTTTTACTAGTTTACTAGTTTAACCTATTTACATGTTTTAGGTCCAATAAGTCTATTATAAGTTCATTAAATTGTATTAATCCATTTTATACTTGTATTATCAGTATATATACTATACATGTTGGGCCCAAATGGGTTAAGCACAATAAGTAATTTTTATAAGTGTTTAACTTATTTAGTTAAATTATTAGTCCAAATATGCTAACTTAGCTCGTTAATGTCCGTATGTCATATAGTTCGGGTTTTATAGGTTTTTACTTGTATTAGGTACTTATAAATCAGTATATAACTTTTAAAAACTTTACATTAGACGGGTTTGATCGTCTAAGTTTTAATTGGCGAAAAACGTTAATTTTACGGTAATAGCCGAAAAAGTCATAAAAATCATGTTTATAGTTTTTATAACTTATAAATCTTATTCAACTACCATTTTTATAAAGTGTCCATTTATTTAACCTTATACATATTTATATAAATGAAATTTATAAGTTAGTGGGTTTTAATTCACATTTTACACTATATTAGTTTGAGTGCTTATATAATACTATTAAACATTAATTCATCAAAATCTAATTTTTAGTTTCATCTTCACCATTTTTATCATATCTTGAGTTCTATAAGGAGATAGAAGCTCATATTTGGATGGCATAAACTTCATATTATGTTCTACAAATAAGTTAGTTATAGATACTGCTCATTCCATGTCTAACTATCCTTAACAGTCCCTACAAAAGAGACTATTCAGATTAGCACACTCATCTTGTTTTGATCATATCTCACTCATTTTGATGATTCCATTGCATGGCCAACTCTCACATGTGTACAAGTCTCAATACTAACTGTATATCAATTCATCTATACCATTTTATCAGTTCATCATATGGTTATTTACTGTTTTTATACAGCTTATTAAGTTAAGCAAGATTAACCACTTTTACATATAGTTTTTCATCTTTTTATCCATGTTTATCAACACTTGATCCCCACACAACATTTTTATCATCATATTTTCAATCATATACATATACAATAAGAAAGAGAATACATGATTACATAATCAAAATAACAAGAGGATGGGGAGAACAATATTTATACCACCAAGATGATGTAGGTTGTGATTAAGACATGGATTTTGATAGAAGAACTTGTGGTAGATCAACACCAATCTTCATGGCCACCAATACTTGTAAACTTCATGTAGAAATCAGCCCTTGGAAATCATTAAATCACCTCTTTGGATGTTAGAATCACCTCCAATCTTCAAGGCTTCAAAGGTTCTTCACCATATGTGTAGATAACACATGGTTTGTGGTTAAAATTGATCAAATGGTGGTGGTTTAATGGTGGAAGTGGACGGAAAATGTAGAGAGAGAGAGGAGAGATTTAGTTGTTTTGCATGAGAGAAATGAGAGAAAGTGGTATGAGTTGCTAGTTTTGGTGTAGTTGTAAGCTTAGCTTACATGTGAAGCTAGTTACAAGTGTTAAGGCTTGTTGGTTAAGCTTGACACCTCATGTGATGAGGTGTTGCATCCTTGGCCGTCCCATATGTTAGTAGGGTGGAATAAACTTGTTTTGTCCCATCCCACTAATTTACAGGTATTCCTCGATTCTAGTTTCCTCGATTTGTGTGCCCTCAGGTCGTTTTACGAAAAACGTTATTATAAATTAAGAATCAACGGCACAAAACGAATCTAATAAAAATTGTCTCATCAAAAACGGAGTTCGAAAACGTAAATACGTAATCCTAAGGTTTCCGGTTTAGTCGTAAAGGACGTTAAATTACTCACGTAAGTCCTAATCTCTTCTCGTAAATTTGTGAGTTTATGAACTAACTCAAATTTAAAATCCCAAAATAATTTCACGGATAAATTTATTTTCTGAAATTTCGGACTGTCACCAAAAATGGTGTATGTAAATGTAAGCACGTAACGTAGAATCCTCCGGTTTAGACGTAGTCGATGCTACTTCAAGACGTAAATCCAAATTTCTTCCCAAAAATAAGTGAGTTCATAATATAACATTAAAATAATGTTTTTAAATAACACTTGAGAATAAAATATCAACCATAAATTGACGGATTATCACATCTTGGCTGTTATCCATCACAGCCAATGAGTATGTCTTCAAGTAATCTTCGACTTCCTTGACAATGTCTCTGACATGGACTCCTCTGAGGTTGCTCACAGAGACTCAGATCTCTATGAGTCTTGCGATACTTGCCGGCCTCCTAGGCACAGGAAAGTTACTATCAAACAGCTTGATTTGTGTTTAAATCTATGATACAGGGAATCTATTAAACTTAGATTCCCAAAAATCTCTGTCACACCCCATTTTGATAAATGGAATGTCACGCGTGATTATGGAGTGTCATCAAAGCATACAAGGATAATGTATTAAACATCACATGACCATAAAGGAAATACCGGAATCAAACATCGGTATCCCAAAAGTAGAAATCATCACACACAAACATAAGTACTGTAAATGAACAGGACTAAACAATGTCCATGGAAATGAGTATCAAAGTATAAATAAATGCATAAAGTAAAGAAGGCTAGAAAGCTTCCAATCCATATGCATGTACGCTTAAAGTCTACGAGCATCCCTAAGTACCTGCCGTTTTGGGAACATGAAAAGGAAAACGGCTGAGCTTAACGCTCAGTGCACGGGATATACAAATAGAGCATGAATAACATAAGCATATCAGCATGAAGCAGCGGAAAAGACCAAGTCCTGAATAACCTGGCATGTTTTATTAAAACTGGTTTTATAGTTTGAAAAGCCTTTTGTTTATATTATAAAAACTGTTTAACATGTTTACCCTTAGCCAATATAGGTCATGAATTATCAACGTGCATGAATACTTGGAGGTGTGACCTCGTCATGCAAATTAGAGGGGCTGCATCCAATTTAATATACTGGTTTGGGTAGGAGGGATAAGCTCCTTGTGAAGGATGCAAGGCACACACCATATTCACCTCAATAATCTACTGAAAACATGTAAACTAGGATGCACCCATACACCCCACCTGATAATAATAATATGGCCAAAAGCTTAAGGGACGTCACGAGCTATCACTCCGTCGTGGTGGATTCATAACACCGGTGCCTCCACTGTTATGGTTATTGTACCTCCATAACTAGGTGAAACTGTGTTATAAATACGTTTTAACGTATATTAGAAGTATCGGTCACTCCACAATATGATTTATGTTGTAATAGCTCGTAGTTAACAAATAGTTAATAGTTACTTATTAAGTTAAGTAAGAACCGGTCCATGGGCTTGTCATGGACCGGCCCAAGCCCAATGTTGCTTGGAAGTATAAATACCCCTTTCCTCCTTGGAAAGGGGTTGGTTGTTGTTCACATTTCATGTTTTCATATTAATAAAAGACACATAATTTCTCTCACTTTCTCTCTCTAGTTTCTCTCACTAGAAAACATCAACCCACTTCATAGATTCATAGGTTATCAATATTCTACATTTGGTATCAAGAGCTATGGGGTGATTTAAGGTAAGGATTGTGCTGCTTTTTTAGTTTTTGAATCAATTAGTGATCTTTAGAAAAAAAAATCAATCTTGAATCTTGTTGTTTTTGGTGTTTTTGTTATTGGGATTCATTGATAAGGATTGGGTTTAGCTTATTTTGGTAAAAATCATAAAAATTTTTGTGGTTTTTGATCAAAAAATCGGATTTAAAGCTGTTTTCAAAGTCTCGAACTGATATTTCCAGAATATTCCGAATAGACATTCCGAATAGGAGAGTTTTCAGAATAGCAGGACTTTTTCCGAATAGACATTCCTAATAGAAGAGTTTTCCGAATAGCAGTATTTTTCCGAATAGGAAATTCTTTCCGAATAGCAATTCTTTCCGAATAGCCAATTCTTTCCGAATAGCCAATTCTTTCCGAATAGCCAATTCTTTTCGAATAGCCAATTCTTTCCGAATAGCCAATTTTTTCCGAATAGCCAATTCTTTCCGAATAGCAAAGATCTTTCCGAATAGCCGATCATTCCGAATAGAAAACATTCCAAACTGAAGAAATATTCCGAATAGCAGAACATTCCGAATAGGGTTTATTCAGTATAGGGTTATTCCGCATAAGGGTTTTTCTGTTTAGGGATTATTCCGGATAAGGGTTTTTCAGCATAGGGTTATTCCGAATAGGGATTATTCCGAATAGGATTTATTCTGAGTTAGGGTTATTCCGTATAAGCAAGTTCAAGGGGTATTTGAGTTTTTTCGACAATCTTTAGTGGATTTAATCTTGATTTCAACCAACACAACATAAATTCTCAACCTTTCTTCAATGCTCGATCAACCGATAATCTTTGAGTCTCTTAAGTGATCACAATGAATCCGAGTTCATTAATGCCTAAAATGACATCTCTTACGGATATCTCAATTATAACGGGAACTGATAGTCGTCCACCGATGCTTATTAAAGAGGTGTTTGAGGCATGGCAGGGCCGCATGATGCAATACCTGAAGGGTAAACCAACATACGGAAGGCTTATGGTCAAATCGATTTTGAATGGTCCACTCGACTATGGTACCATTGTGGCAAATAACGTGTCTCGACCAAGAGAATATGAAGAACTCACACCGGCACAACAATTCATTGTTGATGCTGATGAAAAGGCTCTACAGACTCTTCCGCATGATATTTATCGCATGGTAAGTCAATATACAGTTTCCAAGGATTTATGGGAACGTCTAAAGGTGTTGCTACAAGGTACGTCTCTTACCAAACAGGAAAGGGAATGTCAGCTGTATGATCTGTTTGATAGATTCACGTACAGCCCAGGGGAAACGCTACACGACTATTACTTCAGATTCACTACTCTAATGAATGATCTGAATGTATACAATCTCGTGATTGCTCCATTCCAGGTTAACACCAAGTTTTTGAATACTTTACCTCAAGCTGAATGGGGTGAGTATATTACTGATGTTAAGTTAACCCGGGATTTGCATAAGTTCAATTTAGATCAAATCTATGATTTTCTTCAGCAGCATGAGAAACATGTGATCATGCACCGTTCTCCTCGAGGTATGTACCCTGATTCCTTAGCTTTGATGGCGAATCAACTAAGCTTGTCACACAACAACACACCTTATATCTTGGGACATCAAGCCTATCATCCATCACCTTACATGACACCAACCTTCCCCCAATACTCGATTCTACCGCAACCACCCACCTCACATCAGCAACAATATCGGTTCAATGCACCTTCACCACAGTATGCTTCACAACTTCACCCAGCAAACATTGCACCTTATGCTCAGCCTTCATATTCTTCTTATCAAGAGAATGCAGCATATCCAACAAGCTACCCTGATCAAATGAGTATTCCTTCTAGTGATTATGCAGCTCATCAAGACCAAGCAATGTATTGTGATGATGAGGAAGTCCCCATTCCTGTATTCAAACAAGGAGCTGACCCAGTTGAAGTGTTAACCACTATGTCTGCTTATCTCACAAGGACTTTAAGCAAACGAGGATACAGAGGATCAGCTCCTACCAACAATCAGTTGAGGAATTCATCCAATTCTCTCCAACAAGCTACTATTGAGAATGGCAGGGTAATGGTTCAGCCTATTCAACCATATCAGGGGAGACCTACCACATCAACTACCAATGCTCGCACGGTCAATCAGGCTCGAATGGTCAATCCTGCTCCACGGGCTAATTCCACAGGCAAGTTGAGAATGATTACATGTTACAACTGCAAGGAAGAGGGTCACATGTCCAGGGATTGTAAGAAACCCAAGAGGAGAAGGGATGGACAATGGTTTGTAGAGAAGATCTATCTAGTGAACGCTCAGGCACAAGGAAGGGAACTTGATGAAGAGGAGCTTGCATTTCTTGCTGATCCAGGGATTGCTGAACAAGACACTGTCACCACACAGAATGCAGCATACCAAGCAGATGATCTTGATGCGTATGACTCAGACTGTGATGACTTTCAATCTGCAAAGGCTACTCTCATGGCAACTATCTCCAGCTTAGGGCCAGAAAAGAGATCTGAGGTACTTATTAATACCACCGATAATACCACTGATGCTAGTATTCAACTACATCAAGTTGTGTAAGAGAGTGCTGATTCGAATGAGTCTTCGGTGGTGAGTCTTTCAAATGAGGAGACAATCAATGATAGCAATATCAATGGGAGTCCCCATACTTTGAGTGAATCACAACCGGGAGCCATTTCGCATATACCTACTCCTGCTCAACAAGATTTGGTCATGGTTCCTGCTACATTACTTAGCCAAATGAATGCTGCACTCTTAGAAACCCTAGCTAAGAATAAGAATTTGTCTGATGAGCTTGCCTTAAGCAATGAGAAAGTTCAAACCTTGGAATTAGTGCCTTCGTCTAGTGTTCTAACAAATCCCGAATATGATCACTTTCGAAACAAACAAATGGGTCATTTGCAAGAAATTGAAAACTTAAGAGCAAATCTTTCTAATGAACTTAAAGAAAAGGAGTTAGTGGTCACTAATTTTCAAAAACTTCAAACGGATTTTGAGTCACTCGAGTCTAAGAAGAATGAAATGGAGATTAATGCTGCTAATAAGATTAGAAGTCTAGATTACTTGCTTTTAAGACAATACGCTGCTTCTCAACTAGTGCACTTATTTGATGCTTCATTTAGAGAATTTAACTTATCACGTCAAAAAGGCCTTCCCCCTAACCCAAGGTATGCAAAACAAGCTTTAAGACATAGTCCAAGACTTTATAATGCAACCCAATTAGGATTGGTATTAGACCCGATTGTTATTTTCGATGATCGAACAAGTAAGGATCTAGTTGATGAGGATCGGTCATACAATTCTGCAAAATATCCCGAGTGTGATTATTTTAAATTGAATAAGGAGCTTGCTAAAACGGATTTTAGAATTTGCTTCCATATGGACAAAGATCTCATCACAGCACCAACCTACATGTTAGATCAAGAAAACCCTAGTACATTTCCTACACTTGTCAATATGGAAGGTCCTAAGGAAATTCCAAAGGATCTTCCACCTGTTAGCACTGTATGGTTAAACTTGCAAGAGATTAATCAATACTTTACTAATTTTGACAAGGTCATTTTGGAATGTACGACTTCAAATGGCCTAAACGCCGGAGAATGGGCTTTCGAACACATGAACGAGGTGTTTAAAACTGAGATCAATCCGTTTGTCGAAAGTCTAAAAGGAAGTTTTGCATCTCTTAAGGAAAATCTTGAGTTTGAAATTGGAGAAGTTCAAAAAGTGTTTTATGAAATGGACACCGCTTACGAACTACAACTAATTGAAAAAGAAAATATTTTATCCGAATATGACCGATTCTTGTCCGAAGTAATCTCGTGTGATGTGCTTACTACTGTAAATGTTAATTATTCGAATGAGCTTACATCCGCTATGATTAATTGTGATGTTGTGAATATATGTGATGATGTTTGTGATCTCTCTGTAAATGTTGCTGATACTATAAATGAGGTAGATAATCATTCTTGTCACGAATCTAACGCTGAGTTTTTAAAGCTACAAGATTCTTACAATTTACTTTCAAAACGCTTTAATCAACTAGAACAACATTGTATATCTTTAGAATTAAAACAACAAACTCAAAATGAGGATCTTTTGATATCAAATGGTTGTGAAAACGGTGTTGAGACGAGTGACAAGATGATTGCAATTGTTAAGGCATTAGAGGAAGAGATTATGAGATTGAAGAGAGATGTGTCATCAAATGAAACACTAAAATTGGAACTAGAGGCTGCAGAGTCTAAAAACCAGGTCTTAGAAATTAGACTTTCGTCTGTTCTAGGGGAGATGGATCGAACAAGACAGGGACTATCCGCTCTTTATGGTTCACTAGAAGAACGCTTCGCTTTTAATGCGGCACAGCAACAATCTTATGTTGAACAACTGAACCAAAAGTGCGAGGAAATCTCTGACTTGAACATCCTGCTCATTGACAAAAATATGGTTTTGGCCGAGTTAAAGGAGACACTTCTTCTCACCCGATAAGAAGTTGTTGATAACTTATCTACCGACTCTGCACCGTCCACTAGTGCCCCAACAACCAAGTCAGTAGTGCTTTATAAGAACCCGCTTCATAAGAGAAGCCCGGTTACCTACGATGATTATATGAGGAATGCCATTAAGCATGTAGATCTTTTTAGGGATATCTTAGACGATCTTTATGCCTTAGATCCCTCAAGTAGCTACTACTATTCGGCTCATGAATATATTAAGCGAGTTCAATATTGCTTAGCATATTTGCAATACATAGGTAAACCAGGCTCTGCACTACTTACTACTAGGCCCATTGCTGTAACTCCATTTAATAAGACTCCAGGAGCAAAACCGTCATTGGCACAATCAAGTAAGGCACCTTTAAAATCTGTTGCTAATGTTCCCACTTTGCCTTCTACAGGATTAAAAGAGACTACTAAGGCTAAAGAATCGCCACTCAAGAAAGATAAGATCAAGACCTCCACTAGTAGTGCCAAAAAGAAGAAAGTAGAAGCTCACCATAGGAATATTAGTTCAGTTTTAAATAAAAAGAATCATGTTAAGACTAAAAGCTCTGCGCCTGTGCAGAAGCCAAAACCATTCGTGAATTCTAATTTGAATTGTTGGAATTGTAATGAATGTATGTTTTCCCAACGTCATGATTTGTGTCTTATTGATCATGTGAATGAAATGAATGCCATTAAGAATGGTCTTGAATGGAAGCCAACGGGTAGAACTCGTGCCCAGGTTGGCTGGCAATGGCGTCCCACTGGTAGGACCTTTACATTAGATGGAACAATGTGCCCTTTAACTAGGAATGCATCCATTGAGGTTAGGTCTGAGCGTCCTTTAGTTAGGCACACTCGCACTCAAGTATGGAAACAACGCCCTTTAATTAGGTCAGTCCCCACTATAGTGCCTATCAGTGAAGAAATACCACAGGATTTAAGCCAACTAGAATCTACACCACCAACTAGGAAGAAGAAGGCTAGGAAATCTAGGAAACCTAAAGTTAGCAAATCTAAGATTATTAAATCTGTACCTGCTAATAACAAGGAACACTCAGATTACGATACCTCTACATTGTCTTCGTGTGGTGATATTTTCAGGTGGTCCAAATCATCCTCTGGTATTTGGACTCCGGTTGTTCAAAACATATGACCGGAAATCGCTCGATGCTCCGAAATTTCGTCAGCAAGTTTCTTGGTACGGTTAAATTCGGGAATGATCATATTGCAAAGATAATGGGGTATGGTGAATATCAGATTGGAAACGTTACGATTTCAAGGGTATACTATGTAGAAGGTCTTGGTCATAATTTATTCTCAGTAGGACAGTTTTGTGATTCCAACCTAGAGGTTGCTTTTCGACAACACACTTGTTTCATCCGCAACTTGGAAGGAAAAGATTTGTTGAAGGGATCTCGTGGTGCAAATCTTTATACGTTGTCTCTACAAGACATGATGGCCGCTTCTCCAGTATGTCTTCTCTCTAAAGCATCTAAGACCAAGTCATGGTTATGGCATTGCAGATTATCTCATCTTAATTTTGATGCTATCAATCATCTGGCTAAAAACGAATTAGTTCGTGGTCTTCCAAAGCTCAAATTTCACAAGGATCATTTATGCTCCGCGTGTTCAAGGGGGAAAAGTACCAAGAAATCATATAAGCCCAAAGCTGAAGACACCAATCAAGAAAAACTTCATCTTTTGCATATGGATCTTTGTGGGCCAATGAGAACTGAAAGTGTGAGCGGTAAGAAATTCATTCTGGTTATTGTGGATGATTTCTCTAGGTTTACATGGGTTAGATTTCTACGTACAAAGGATGAAGCACCGAAGGCTATCATAACTTTTCTGAAATTCATTCAGGTACGTTTGAATACTACTGTCCGCCGTATTCGTACAGACAATGGCACAAAGTTCGTCAACCAGACTCTTCGTGATTACTATGAAGGAGTTGGTATCTCACATGAAACATCCGCTGCACGCACTCCACAACAAAACGGTGTCGTTGAAAGACGGAATCGTACGCTTATGGAAGCTGCTAGGACTATGCTTATTTATGTGAACGCTCCATTGTTCTTGTGGGCAGAAGCTATATCTACTGCATGTTTCACCCAAAATCGTTCTATCATTCGGAAACGCCATGGAAAAACACCTTATGAGCTTCTACATGACCGTAAACCCGATGTTTCATTTTTCCATGTGTTTGGTGCTCTTTGTTATCCAAACATTAATAGTGAGAACTTGGGTAAGCTTCAACCGAAAGCCGGTATAGGTATTTTCATTGGTTACTCACCGTCCAAGAAAGCATACCGAATTTACAACCGTCGTCTTGGCAAGATTATAGAAACTATGGACGCAGATTTCGACGAGCTGACAGCGATGGCTTCTGAGCAACACAACTCTGAACCCGCGCTTCATGAGATGGGAACCGGTGCTATTAGTTCCGGATTAGTTCCCAATAATCCTACTTCTACATCATTTTTACCACCATCAAGGCCCGAGTGGGATAAACTGTTTCAACCGTTGTTTGACGAATTCTTTGATCCCCCAAATGATGAAGTTCTAGCACCCGTAGTGATAGCTCCAATTACTGAAGTTGTTGCTCCAGCCAATGAAGCTTTATCTAATGCATCTTCAATTCACATTGAACCAGATGCACCTTCACCAAGTGATTCTCAAACTACACCTGAATCGTCACCCCTACTTGTGCCTAATGATGTGGAAGAGGATTCTATTGATCACGATTTGGAATATGCTCACCTGCAAGAGCTTCCTTTCTTTGGTGTAGCGATACCTGAAAACCCTTCAGCCGCGTCTACCTCAGAAGAAGCTCCTTCTATTGTTCACTCCAGACCACCTAGGATTGAAAACCATAGCACTAAATGGACAAAAGATCACCCAATTAGGAATGTCATTGGAGATCTAGATCGACCAGTCTCTACACGCCATCAATTACAAGAGAGTGCACTCTATTTCTACTTTGATGCATTTCTCTCTGAAGTTGAACCTAAAAACTGGCAGCAGGCTATGACTCAATCATCTTGGATTGAAGCTATGCAGGAGGAACTAAATGAATTCCAACGACTTGAAGTATGGGAATTGGTTCCTCTCCCTGACAAGGTTAACATCCTTACTTTGTTATGGGTTTATAAGGTTAAACTTGATGAGATGGGTGCGGTATTGAAGAATAAGGCTAAATTGGTCGCTAGAGGATATAAACAAGCCTTGGGTATAGACTTTGAAGAATCTTTTGCTCCTGTGGCAAGATTGGAGGCAATTAGACTATTCCTTGCGTATGCTGCTCATATGAACATGATCGTCTATCAAATGGATGTGAAGACGGCATTTTTGAACGGTGAACTAAGGGAAGAAGTCTATGTTAGTCAGCCGGATGGGTTCGTTAGCACGAAGTTTCCTAATCATGTGTACAAGCTTAAGAAGGCTCTCTACGGGTTGAAACAAGCTCCACGCGCGTGGTATGATCTCCTCTCAACATATCTCATTTCGGAAGGCTTCTCCAAAGGCAAGGTGGACCCTACTCTATTCACTCTCAAGGAAGGAAACGACATGATTCTGGTACAAATTTATGTTGATGATATAATATTTGCTGCCACTAACATAGAATTGTCGAATCGCTTTGAGAAGATAATGTCCACACGCATTCAGATGTCGATGATGGGAAAAATTTCATTTTTCTTAGGATTACAGATTTCTCAGAATCCCAGAGGCATCTTTATTAATCAATCCAAATATGCTCTAGAATCTCATAAGAAATATAACTTTGAAAATTGTGACCCCGTGGACCCTCCAATGGTGGAGAAATCCAAGTTAGATGAAGATAGGAATGGGACTATTGTCGATCCAAAACTTTACCGTGGGATGATCGGCACCCTTCTATATCTGACTGCTAGCAGGCCTGATTTGCAATTTGTTGTATGCATGTGTGCCCGGTATCAGGCTCGGCCTACCGAAAAGCACCTACATGTAGTTAAAAGGATCTTTCGGTATCTAAAAGTAACACTTCATCGTGGTCTATGGTATCCGAAAGATTCCTCCATTGCTTTAATATCATACGCAGATGCCGATCATGTTGGATGTCAAGATACGAGGCGTAGCACTTCTGGATCTGTGCAACTCCTTGGAGATAGATTGATCAGTTGGTCTTCAAAAAGGCAGAAAAGCGCTGCAATATCTAGCACGGAGGCTGAATACATCGCCATGTCCGGTTGTTGTGCTCAAGTCCTTTGGATGAGATCACAATTAACCGACTACGGTTTGGGCTTCAACAAAATCCCGATGTATTGTGACAACAAGAGCGCCATTGCCCTTTGCTGCAACTATGTTCAACACTCCCGGGCCAAGCACATAAACATTCGCTACCATTTCATTAAGGAGCAGGTGGAGAACGGAGTGATCGAGCTGTATTTTGTCACTACTGAGTACCAGCTGGCGGATATGTTCACCAAAGCCTTAGATCGAGGACGAATCGAGTTATTGATCGACAAGCTTGGCATGAAATCATTCACTCCAGCGACTCTCAAAGAGTTGGCAGAAGAATCAGCTGAATAGTCGTGGTAAACTATTCAGAGTATCCTTTGTTCATGATCATGTATCTTATCGTAAATATATAAACCACAAAAAGAAAATACAAAAATATAAAACCAACAAAAATCATAAAAAATATAAAACCTACAAAAACCATAAAAATTATAAAATCAAGAAAAACCAAAAATATTTTTCGTTTTTAAAACGGGCATGTCTTTTAGTACGGTAATATTTACGGCCTTAGAAATGTCGATCAATATTGACACGGTGCCATAAATAGAGTCCGTATAAAAGTTGTACATTTTTAAAACATGCCCATTATGGCTTGTAGTTATTTCTGACTGCAACCCGGTTTTCATATTAAAGTCACGTATTTCTTTGGAAAACGTTGGCTCACAACGGGAATTAATTTTCTCGGGCATGATTTACAAGCCAAATCATGCAAAGGGATCAAGTTTACTTTACAACTTGGTCTAACACGAGTTAGTGTACGTCTCAGTGCATTAATTTGTCAAAATAAGAGAAATCTTATTGCCACCACGAATCAAAGTTTTCAAGATGTTAATTGGAAATGTTTTCATCATGTTCCTCGTTAAACAATGACTACAGCTCTTTAAATAGAAAACGGGTCATCGTTTAAGGGGGAGAAAATGTTACATCATCTTTCACATCAAAAAGATCTTCAAAAGTTTTCAAGGAAACTCAAAAAGCTCAATGGTTAATTGTTGGATTGCTTTGGCATTTGTCTTGTTGTTGCTTATAAGTTTGTCGTGAATAGATTTGTGCGTGTGTTAAGATAGGTTAATCACTAAGGCTCGGGAATTTAATATAAGATAGTGTCAAAAATGACAAGTATTAAAACTTGGAAAACAATAGAATGTTGATTGAAGTAAAAAGAAAAAGTGAGGGGTTAAATGTGACCATGTATCAAACTTGTTAAAAGTTTGACCTAGTCAATCATCACCCCCCCCCCCCCCGTTTTCTTCTTTCGCTCATTCATCTGTTTCCCTTTTCTTTGCCGCCATTAACAAACAAGATCACAAATCTCACGAAATCAAACAAAACATCTCAAAATCATTCATCTTCTAGATCAAGATCTTCAAAAGGTATCAAATCGGCTTAATCATTCATGCAATACAATTTAATTAACTCCTTTTAAACTGGAATCAATCGATTGAAGTTTCTGCTTAAATTAGGGTTTAGTTAATTGGGGGTTTTGCCTGGGATTGATTCGGAATAGCACTAATTGAACTAATATGGCCTTTAGAACTCTTGAATCAAACGAATTAGTGCCTAATTAGAAAAAATCGTAACTGTTTGAACTTTCCGAGTAGGATGATCTTTCCGTGTAAGAGCATTTTTTCCGAATAGAATGATCTTTCCGCATAAGAGCATTTTTTCCGAATAGAATGAAACATTCCGCATAGGAGAAGTTTTTCCGAATAGAATGAATATTCCGCATAGGAGAACTTTTTCCGAATAGAATGAATATTCCACATAGGAGAATTTTTTCCGAATGGAATGAATATTCCGCATAGGCCAAATCTTTCCGAATAAGATTTTTATTCCGCATAGAGAAATCTTTCCAAATAGAACTTTTATTCCGCATAGGCCAAAACATTCCGAATAAGATTTTTATTCCGCATAGAGAAATCTTTCCGAATAGAACTTTTATTCCGCATAGGCCAGAACTTTCCAAATAAGTAATTTATTCCGCATTGAGAAATCTTTCCGAATAGGATTTTTATTCCGAATATAAATTTTATTCCGCATAGATTGATCTTTCTGAGTAGAGAATTTATTCCGCATAGGACTATCTTTCCGAATAAACCAAATATTCCGCATAGGATAATTATTCCGTATATGAACATTATTTCGAATAGGAGGTTCATTCCGAATAATGGTTTATTCCGGTTAGGAGGTTTATTCCGGATAGGAAATTATTCCGAATTGTATGTTTATTCCGAATAGAAGATGTTTGAATGGTTTACAAGCTTAAGGGATTAGGTCATATGTTCAATGCTTAGGTTTAAAGTCATAATGATATTCATATTTGTATGTTTCAACCTTTGTGTTTTATCTTAAGCAGAGACGATGACTAACCCTACAGTACAACAAATACAAGACACCAGAGCCACCGCCATTGCCGAAGCCAAGACTCTAAAGTTTCTTCCAAACAACTTCCGTTTGAAGGAGGTATCTCATTCTACCCATAATGGATTTAAGGTAGGTACAGCCATACTTGATAAATCTCATCTAAAGCATGCGCTAAGGAGAAGTGCTTCAGTGCCCTATGACTACCTTTACGAGTTCTGGGCTACCAAAGAGAGGACGTCGAACAAAATCACATTTTCCTTGGACAACAAGCAGTAGACGCTTACTGTGTCAGACTTCAGGAAGATCTTTGGATTTCGGCCGACACTCAAAGGCCTATCATACTCAGCCAACCGGACTAAGGACCAGATCATGGAAATGTTCACTGCCATTGGATGTCTTGACATACGAACCGTGTCTGAGTTTACTACTGCCAAAGTTGGTCAACCATGGAAAGCTATTTTTGGGATTCTAAGCCGATGTTTCACACCCAAAACAACTGGGTTTGATGTTGTTCGCCCGCCAATCGTCAAGATGTTTTATGGTATGTTTAAAGGTATGGGTATTGATTATGCATCATTGCTATGGGAGGAGTTTACTTTTCAACTCTTCACAAACACGAAGGGTAAGGTTAAAAGTTACCAGTACCCTAGGTTCATTAAGCTGATCATACATTACTTTATGGAAAACGATGCATCTATTGATAAGCGCGCACGTAGTCGTCACCACACGATAGATGATGATGATTTGGTAGACTTAAGGCAGGAGACTCATTAGAATACGGTTATTCCTGGTCCCATTCCCAGTCATCTTCTGACCGATGAGATTATCGCATCTGATGATTACAAGAACTTGCTACAAGAAATCGAGAATCAACGAGCAAGCATTCTAGCAGGTGAAGACTCACCTACCACGGTTAAGAGCAAAGGTAAACCGAAGCAAACAGCTTTACCTGAACCCAAAGCCAAAAAGAAGAAGACTGCAGTTAAGAAAGGAAAGGGTACGGCTAATGAGTTAGTTCTCCACGATGAAGAAGATATTGATGATCCTACTCTTAACAAGGCTGAGAGAAAAGCAATGAAGATAGCTCTTGAAAGGAGTAGGAGAGATACGGGTGGTAGTGGTTCGGGTGCTCAAATGAATATTGAAGAAGAGTACGTGGAACCAGATGATGTTTTTGAGTTTGGATCACCTGAAAAGTATTCTACTTCGAAGGAGACATCCACCCCCCTGTTTCAGCAAGTGTTGAAAAAGAGTCTGGTGCTCCTACAATCATAGTGTCTACTCAACCTTTAGCAACTCAACTTCCACCAATACAACCCTTACCAACCAGACCGGTTTCAACACCATTTCTTCCACCACCAATAACTCCCATCCTTAGTACCGTAGTAACAACCGAGTCTATTCCATCAACCCAGAGCAGCTCTGCAACGTCTACAATGGCTGCATTGGTAATGGCCGAAATGTTGGATAAACATACGGATAATCACAAAAGAGAGATGGATGAACTTCGCCAAGAGCTACATAGACGAGTTCAAAGTGAAGAAGCATCTAGGAAATCCCAAGAAGAGATGCTTGCTAAGTTTGCTGCAGAGATGGAATTGACGCGAAAAGATCATGCAAAAGAACTAGCTCAAGTTAAGAAGGCTGAAGTTGATAGGTATGAAGCACGACTTACGAGACTTCGAGCTATTAAGGATAACTACAAGGAGCAGAAAGAAACTCTTATAGCTTCTATTGAGGAGAGAGTGAAAGAATGCATTGAATCCATTATGCCTAAACTGCGTGATGAATTGAAAACACTCGCTACTGATAACTTGATGATCAAGTCATCCAATCCTTCTAAATCCGCCTACAAAATTGCCTATGACTTGACGGATTTTGAGCTAAAGAAGATCCTCAAAGCTCGTATGAGGGAACTTGGATCGTTTGATAAATCTAAGATTCAACGGACAATCTATAAATCCCTGAATGACGCTATCATGGAGTATGATAGGTTGTTCAAGACGTTTGGAAGTGTGGTACCCTACCACATTCTCCCTGAGGAAGAAAGGGAAGAGAGTGAAGAAGAAGAGGGTACTGGAGAAGAAGAGGAAGAAGAAGCAGAAGAAGAAGAAGATAAGGATGATGATGATGATGAGGATGATAATGATAAGGATGATGATGATGATGAGGATGATGATGATGATGATGATGATGGCGATGATGGTGGTGATGGTAATGAGGAGAGTGCTAGGGGGAGCAACGAGGATAACGATGAGGATGATGATGGGGGTAAACAGCCTAAAGAGGGAGATAAGGTTACCAGCTCCAAGAAACCTGCTAAGTCTGGAACCAAGTCCAAGAAAGATGCAGCGCAGAAGGACAAATCAACATCAACAGAATCAAGACGATCTAAGTGGCGCCACGATGTGAATGCTACTACGGCGTCATCGATTCCTAGTACATCTATGGTTGTATCTTTACCTATTACCACTAACCCTATTAGTCCTGTTGTTGCTCCTGTGATTGTAGAATCAGTAACGGAACCTGAAGCTGCACAACACTCACCTGTTCATGACACCGCTGAGATTCCTGAATCAGAACCAGCAGATGTTCGCGTTTCTACTCCTCTACAACAAGCACAACAATCTACGATTCCTGAACCAAGCACACGAGATTGGGCAGACACGTTGGAGATTGACGAGACTGCACCGCCACAGGCTTGGATCACAGCAGCGGCGCAATATGATCCGATCACAGACGCTGACAAAGATGTTTTGTATCTCCGTATCCGCAGTCCGATTGACTTATGTGCATTTCTTGCTCATGAGTATAAGACTTCGGTTACTCCATCTTTGGTGAAGAAAGCGCTGAAGGATAAGAGACTTCGCGCCAAAACCCGGTTAACCCAAATGGAGTTCGAGTATTATGCCGATGAGATCCTGAAAGCTCTGAATACCGTTCAACGGCCAGGTCTTCATGAATCAGAAAGAGTTCCACCTCCACTTGATCCTACTCAAGATAATCAGATAGATCTCGACTTCTTCGTCACCTATGTTCTTGAGTATCTTCTGAAGGGTTCATCAAAGTACGCAACATCTTTGACCTTGCTGAAAGCTGCCAACTGGGGGACAATACCCTGGATCGAGGAAAAGGTAAACAGACTCTGGGTCCCAAGGGTAACTCGTAATTATGATATGTATGATGTTATAGGTGCATCTCATTGGGACGAACGAGTCCGAAGGGCGTACAGAGGTTGCTGCCTAGTCAATTCTAGAAGCAACGTTAGATCCGATATCCGCATCTCCAGCATCTTAGGGTTGAAAACTGAAGCCAAGAATGGCTATTATCATGTGACGGAGATTCTTTTGAAAAGGGAGGATGACAGAGAATACAAAATCCAGCAGGGAGATTTTTCTATCATTCGCCTTGAGGATATCGAAGATATGCTGCTTCTGATGACCCGAGATCAACTCACACATATTCCTCGTGAAGACCTCATTGCCTTGAATACAGCACTTTGTATGTTCACACGAAGCATTGTTATCAAGAAACGAGTTGAAGATCTTCAGTTGGGAGTCGAAAGCTACCAAAAGAAGCTCAACTTAACCCGTCTAGCGAATCAAGTTCTACCTCAACATGTAGATAGATGTCCCTATACCGGCATTTCTGTCCCGAATTGCGGCATTTTCTACTTGAATAGTCGAGGTTTAATGAAGTTTATGAGGGTGGGTGAGCTTTATACGTACAGTGATGGGACTCTTCTACAAGTCAGAGGAAAGTTGGAGCATCTTAACTCGGGTGGGACTTTGCCAGAGATGACGGAGGATTGGCATCAGGGTTATCGACAAATGGCGAAGTACGTGATCAAGAAGATTGATCAAAAGCTCCGTGAACGTAGATTGATGAGGAGCTTGGAAAGATTCGTTGGTGGTAGACCATATTTAGTGCACCACAAGCTACTGCAACGATCCATCTAATGGGTCGTACATTTCAGGTCCACTTTATATTGGTTTTTCTAATTGTGAATATGTATATTTTTGAATATTGTGCTTGTACGGCTTGATGTAGTGTTAAGGTATGATAATTTTTCAAGAATTTCTCACGAGATTCTAAATCTTTCAAAATATATCATACTAAAGCACTACAACTATCGCTTTTTAATTTAAGGGGGAGCATGAACATGTTCCATGGCCAAACATCGATTTCATTTTTACCCAAAGACCGGTTAATCCATTCAATATCCCAAATATTAATGGTTAACATTTTGGATAAGGGGAGAAAATGGGATTAAGGAGATTTAAATGATACTTGGCTAAAAGATGAAAATACTTAACGATTATCCAACTTAATATGTGTAAAGCACGTGTTAAGGGGGAGCGTTTTTGATGATCAAAGACACCTAAGGTACGAAACTTTTGATTTCAATATCACAAGTACTTTAGGTGATTTTCAATGATTTTTCATGGTGGCAATTCCTTCCCAAAACACGCTTAATTCACGACGAATGTGGTGACAAAAGGGTGGTAGGAATAGGTTTAGTCCAATGATTCATCAGAGCCGATGGAATCTTCCCAAGGACAATTCCCTAGATAGAATTAGAAGTCCTAGGAAAGATGGAGAAAGAATGTGAACGTAGCTGAATGCCGACCAAGTACTTAAGCTAGCACTAGAACAATCACAACAAGGTGCTAGTAATGACGTATTGGTAAGCATTGAAGGGGTTGAAGAATGAAAAAGAATTGTAAAGATAAAGGGTGTAAAGAAAGAAGCCCTCCTTGCAACTTTAGGCAGAAACCGGGTCAATACATATGCTATTGAGGTCATTTTTGGTAATGATGCTCGGTATTGAAGAAAGACATCATGGACCCAGTGATGCAATGCATAACCCTTCCCAGCTAACTCAAATATCTCTCAAAAGGTATTTGTTTTAATCACACGGAGATCAACACGTTATCTATTGGTTTATTCACTCCGAATAGACTGGTATTGAAAAGGTGGCACTCTTCTCCATCCATCGCTCACTAAATCAAAACGCACAATCGAGTCTAGAGCCAAGAGATCATCAAAAGTCTCATTAGGACACTTTCCATTTATTCCTTGCTTTCTCATAGACTGTGAAAAGTAAGAGATTTTCATGAGTCCTACGCAGTATTCCTGTAATATTGCCAGAACATCCGAGTAATACGTAAGTATTACAATGAAGATGGAAATCCTGCTTGAGCCAACATCAAACAAGCTCATGGTAGGTTACACGTGCGGTTCTTTTAGAACCAATCTTGTGAAAAACTGGAAGGAAACAGTGGTTTAATTCTTAATTGAACTTAAACTCGTTCCAGGCCTCTACGCATTATCATATGATCTTGCCAGAACACTCAGAGTGACTCTTTATTGATCACAGTGACGAGTGGAAATCCTTCTAGTGTTAACATCAAACAGCACTTGGTAGGTGACGTGCAAGATTCTTTATGAATTGAGCTCGTGACAACTGGAAAGCAACGATGGTGAAAATCTTAATTGAAATTCACTTGTTCCAGGTTTCATGAATTGACGGCTTCAAATCACAAGGATAATTTATCCAAGTGATTCACTCTTTATGTTCGCAGTCAGCTTTGGACGGTCGAATAAAGAGAACGAGTTTACCCGCGAAATCCTGTCAGGAAGTTACTTAATTGAAACTATCCGTCACGGGTACGATATCTAATATCGTCCAACGGTCTTCACCGACCGGAGGTAAAATGCTACCGAATTAGAATAAAATGTTCAAAGCCATTTTATTCGTGTCGTTGCTGTGTACCTGTTAAAGACGGTGGCGTTGTTGTATACCTGTTGAAGACGGTGGCGTTGCTGTGTACCAGTGAAGACGGTGGTGTTGCGGTGTACCTGTAGAAGTCGTTCCCACATGCTTATGTTTTTCTGCATCAAAGTTTAGCAAAAAATTCAAGAAAGTACAAGATAAAGTCTTCCGCTGTACCAAACTCTGAAGCTTTCGAGAATTCAACAAAAAAGACATAAGCGTGTGGAACATGGAGTCACGAGGAGGCAAGTTTCACAAGAAGGCAAAGATCGCACGTGAAAGGCCAAAAGAACAATGCTCTCAAGCCAAAGCCAAAAAGATCAAATCAAAATATTCACAACAGAAAGAAAAGAAGAAAAGACTACGAGCTAAAGAACGAAGACTTAGTATAGTATGCTAGGTTTAGAACTTTGTAACATGGAGTGACCTCCCTTAGGGGGAGATTGTTAGAAATACGTTTTAACGTATATTAGAAGTATCGGTCACTCCATAATATGATTTATGTTGTAATAGCTCGTAGTTAACAAATGGTTAATAGTTACTTATTAAGTTAAGTAAGAACCGGTCCATGGGCTTGTCATGGACCGGCCCAAGCCCAATGTTGCTTGGAAGTATAAATACCCCTTTCCTCCTTGGAAAGGGGTTGGTTGTTGTTCACATTTCATGTTTTCATATTAAGAAAAGACACATAGTTTCTCTCACTTTCTCTCTCTAGTTTCTCTCACTAGAAAACATCAACCCACTTCATAGATTCATAGGTTATCAATATTCTACAAACTGGTCATGCATGTATATGGATTTAGGTATCTAATTAAACATAAGCAATTCAAAAACATATAAAGCATATACTGGGGAAAACAGTTGGCTGCATACGGGGAAATCCTAATAAGGAAGAATGTCCATACTAAAAGGACGGAGAATCCGTACCTTGTGTTCAGTGAACGAAGAAGACGAATGGAAGAGAGTCCTACTTTGGTATCACTAATGCTACATAAATACATACGTGTATAAGTATCTTATTACTGAGTACGTAACTGGTTTTATATCATGTCTTATCTAGTTTTATTTGTTCATGTCATGTTTTACTGATTTAAGCTTTATACTTTGTTTATCGTGTATTCTGTCTACTCTGACTAAGTATTTCTTGTATTTCTTGTATTATTATACTTGTTGTGTAATAATAAGTAACTTTCTAAAAATAGGAGGTTTCCTAAAATAGAAAGTTTCCAAAAATAGAAAGTTTCCAAAAATAGATTTACTTCTTAATATATATAAGTTTCTAAAAATAGAAAGTTCCCATAAATAGATTAGCTGTCTTAATTAAATAAGTTTCTAAAAATAGAAAGTTTCCATAAATAGAAATAAGCTGGATTATTAAGCTAATAATATAAGCTTAAGTGTTTACTGATTAATATTCTAAGTCATGTAATAAAATAGTATAGTTTATTAATTATTTCATGTAATTTAAATAAACTATAGGTTAAAGTATTTAATTAAATATAAAATGATTTAATTTAATAAAGGTAAAAAAATACTTAGGTTAAAACATGTATTATTACCTATTAATAATATAACCTAAGTCATGTAAATTAATTAATTATAAGTCATGATTTCAATAATTAATTAATTATATAGTCTAATTAAAATGATAATTACTTAGGTTCAAATTCATGTATTAATAATAATATGTATAACCTAAGTCATGTATAAATTAAATTAATCATGTGCATGTTTTAATTAATTTAATTTAATCTTGTAAATATAATTAATGTAAGACCCGTGAATGTGTCGTATGATGCTAAGCTATTGTCTCAAGAGTTGTTCAGTATGAGCATCCCTCTTAAGTTGCGACTCACTTGAGGATGTGATGTCCCGAGCCCAATGTCATTTATTTAATCCTATTTTTCGAATATTTTTGAAATTTTAAGAAATTTCGTTTGCTATATATTTGACGGTTCAAGTTGAAACCAACGTTTAAGGTCGTAATTTTAACATTTGATGATTTAAGAAGAACCGATGACGACTACGATACCGACGGATGCCCAAAATTTACCTTTTATTATCGATTGATCGATATTTGAGTTTTTCTAGATTTTATTTTTATTACGTGTTAAGTCGAGTCGGAACCATGTGTATATTCGTTTTGTGTGTGTTTGAACCATTTAAAAGTATTTTCAAGTGTTCGGGGCGAAACCCGATCCCGTAAATTTTTAAAACCGACTACTAGTCACAATCCCTCTCTTTAAGAAGGATTTGCCACTAAGGCCAAAAGAATGACAATATTGCAATAAAGGGCCTTTATAATTTTACAAAAGAAAGAGAGAGAGAAAAACAATTTCATTTTTCATTTCAAAATTTTTCTTTCTTCCTCCTTTTTCTCTCTTAGGCCGCCGGCCATGTACCACCATCACCACCACCACATCAATTTTTTTTGGGTTTTGGAAGAAAACAATCAAAGACCACCTCTTAATTAATCTTTGTAAGTGTTCTTGTGCAATCAAATCCCACATGCATTAACATAAATTTTTCAAGAATCAATGATTTTTCAAAAACATGTTTTAATCTAATTAAACCCATTTATTGTTTAATTCATGTGTTTATAATGTTAATTAATCCATAAAACAAGATGGGGATTTATGATTTTGGTTTTATAAAGCCCCAAAACCCACGAATTTTTGGGGGTTTTTGGGTGTTCATGGTGTTTGATGAAATGTGTCATGCGTTGTGTTTATAATGTTGATTTTGGTGTTTTTGAATGAGTTAAACATGTTGCATGCTTGATTTGGTAAATGGGTTTTTGAGTGGATTTGATATCCTAGGTGTTAGGGACTGATTAAGGTGTTTAGGAATGGTCATGAGTGGTTAAGTTAGGGCTAGGTGTCGTTAGAATGGATTGGAAACAAGTTTTGGAATGATTTTGGAAGGGTGATTTTAGACCAGATTGTTCAAGCATGTTTTTCGTGGGTTTAACTTGGTAAGCAGGCCATAAACATAGGATAGAGTTGTAGAGCTTTGTCTTAGCTTCGTTTTGGTATAAGGTAGAACTTACGACTCCAAACGAGTCAAAAGTTATGATATTTTGAAAGTTCGTGTACCGGGAGATGAGAATCAACACAATCCGAAATTGTGTTTAGTTTTGGGTCAAATCCCGGGGACCATAGATAGAGTTTGGTAAATGATTGAAAGTTAATTTTTGGTTTCAAATCTGCATTCGTGAGTCTATTTTTAGACTTAGGTGTCGGATTGGTCAATGGTGTATTTTAAATGGGTCAAACAAGTCCAACATGGTCAACGTGCAAAATCAGTCCTAAAAGTGTATGTTTAGAAATGTGATGTGTAACGAGTCATAGAAGTGAAAACTTTTCATGGGAATAAATATGGGTTTTATACAGGTCATGAGGTATTTTTGTGAATTTTCTTGAATTTTATAAATGTGCTTAAGTCGTAGAAAACAACCCGTACTTTTGGTAAGTATCGGCAAATTTATAAAATGAGAATCACTTTAAATACGTAGGTAAATGGTATAAGTCTAGTAACAACTACTTGTTTGGTTTTGGCGTGAGTTTTCATAAGCATTAAGTGTTTCGATTTGCGTGTGTTTAGTACAATTATGTACGCGGTGTATTGACTTGGTTTTCGTACTTTGACTTTTAGGTAAAGTGTTTGATTTTCCCGGGCATCCACGTCGTCGGTGACATTTCTCGTTACGTATTCACTAGAACCACTACTACTACGCCAGGTGAGTCTATAGCCTCGCTCTTCACTTATTTCAAATAATTTTACCCGCGAGGGGGATACATGCTATTTAAATAAAAATGAACATAAGTCATGATTGATTGTTGGACCCGAATGTTGCCTTGAATTGTGTTGAGTACCTAGTTGCAAAAGGCCCTAATTTCATAAACTATTAACTATTGTTTAATCCTAGTGTGGATTGAAAATAGCCGCTTATACAAATTGTAGTACTACGGGGCTGACGACCCAATGCTAGCCGAGAAGCTGTACGTTGAGTAAGTTCTGCGGTAGATTATTTTTGTATAAGAGATAAGGTATAATTGCAACTGATGCCTTTAGTAGGGGAACTAGTTTCATCTGAATCACGCCGGTAATTATTACGCGGGTGATTGAGTTAACGGATTAGTGTCATGAGCTTAAACACAATTGTCATATCCTTGAATAATAGATTGTGAGTACGACAATGCTATTGAACGGTCATGATTGGTTTTAATACTTATGTTCAACTTATGATTTAATAAACCTATAGATTCGCTCAAACTTTGTGTTGGTGATTTTAAGCATGTGTTTCAGGTAACCAAGATTGATAGCAGCGGAGCATGCGAGGATGGAAGTTGTTGTGGCTTGGCGGTCTACTTTGTTTTTCCTCCTTTATTTAACTTAAAACTCTTTTATATTATGTCGAACGAAAGTGTACTTTTGGGTTGAGATTCAGTGGGGACCTAAACGCAATTCTGTTTTGCATTATTTTGGGATTTGGAAAACTGTAGACTTTGATGTTTTAATCAATCTTTAATTTATGTTTAAACTTTTACGTCTCTTTGAGTCGTTTAATATAGCTTATGTGTGATGATAACTACGTAGCACCCAAATGTTGTAGTTCCGCTACGCATAGCATTTGTGGGGGTGTTATAATTAACCTTGTAAAATAATTAACTTGCAAAAATAACCCATGACCCGAACCCGTGTTTTAATCTAAACATGCTGTGAACCGGACTGGATTAACCCATGAACCGACCAACCAAACTCAACCTTGGTCTTGGCTAGCCGCCGGCTAGCAAAAGTTCCCACCGGCTAGCCGGTGGTTCCCCTTGCTGCCGCGGCTTGGGGTTCCCCTGCTTTCCTTATTTAGCCACCGGCATAAGCCGGTGGTGGTTCTTGTTCTTAGCCGAGACCCACCAAACCAAAACACACCCCGACCGAGGTCGGGGGTTCCCTTTGTTCCTGTGGCCGAGACACACAACACACACCGATACCTTGAGGTCTCGGTTGGTGTGAAACAAAAACAAGCCGAGACCCCTTTGGGTCTCGGTTCCTTGCGTCGGCCAAAAACAAAAACCCGTTAAACCTTAATTAATTTACCCCCATGATTTATTAACATGTATTTTACTTGTTTTAATAATCATTCATGTTTTCATGTGCTCTTGATTAAATAAATCATAAAGAAAAAGAGGTTTAAGGATTTACCGATTACGTGAAACAAAGGAGAACGATAACAATAACAACCTTGCAAGAAATCGATCACCAAAAATCACAAACACACCTCCCTTTAGTGTTTCTACCCGGCGGCCAAGAAGAACAAGAGAAGAGAAAAGATTTTTAGGGTTTAGTTTATTTTCTAATTTTTGTAATTATGAAAATATCTTTTCCCTTTATTTCTTGTTTAGTAAAAATTGCATGGGCTTGGCCCTTTCTCTTGTGTCTAGCCACGTGTAAGGGGGCCCACATAGGGTAACCCGAATGTTTTCTCGTGTCTAAAATATTAAGTGTGTTCTCGTGTTCCTGTTTTCATGATTTAAATAGTTATCGTTCGTGTCTTATTATATTTATTCATGATCGTAATAAGTATACACAAATACGTAAAACTAAGCTCGTGATTATTTATGTTCATGATTTCATGTTCGTATGTTCGTGATTATAATTATTATTGAAATAATTATCGTGTCTTAATACGTATTAAATACTTATCGTGTTATCACACGTAAGTAATACTTGTAAATCTTGTTCGTGAAACGTAAGCATGCTATAAAAGGAAAGTTCTATTCAAGTACGTACGATCATAAGGGTACTATTCATGGTAAAAGCATGCGGGTTTTACAATCTCCCACTATTTAAACATAAATACAGCTAGATCTACATAAGTTAAGGTAAGTGAGATGACAACTTCTTCTTACTCATAACAGATCTTAACAAACATCCTCATGATTTTATTATGACTTAAAAGAAATTACAAGTACAAAACATAAGTGTTACAAAATATGAAAGTAAATTTCAGCTGTGAAACACTTCAATAATCATCATTCTTGATTCTTTCTTCAGCCTCAGCTAAGTCTTTCCTGACATCCAATTCGGCCTGCAAAGCTTGTGCAAATACCTTGGAATACTTTATGTTGATTTTAAGTGCATTTTTAAGACAAAGAAGCTGAATAGTTGATGCTAATCCCAGCTCATCTTCCATTTGGAACACATAGTGACATGCCATGTTCATGAAGGCCATACCTTTCTCAGGCTCAGTATATGTCTGACCATCAATAGGGCCTACAATCCCATTTGGTAAAACCAAATCCCTATGCATTCCATCAACTTGAACATCATCAGTTACAAAGGTTTCCTTAATAAATAGAGTCATCCTTCTTCTTTTCTTTCCAGACTTTCGAAGATCTTGTTCAAACAGCTGTGGTGGGGGATCTATCTTGAGTTTGGTTGCAATTCTTTTAACCTAATTAAACTTAGCATTGAGGGTCTTAAGAAGAGTAAAATTTTCCTGTCCAGTCCTCTTAGCAGCTAAAGCCTCAAGTTCAAACCATTAAGACAAGCCAAGTTTCTTTAAATTAAAGTCTTCAAAGAGATCCATATTGTCCTGTTGATTATCTCTTCACAAAATCGTTTGTGGTGTATACGTAGACTTGTGAATAGTGTACTTGAACTTAGTTATTTTTACAGGTGCAAACATGTTGTTAATGCAGGCAACATAGTAAGCTTTTACCTTTTTAGTGCCTCTGTGCGTTTGACTTCCATTTCTTTCAACCTTTGTCTTTGCTCCTCCCTTTGTTGTGGAGTCATTTTTCTTAGAGTTTCCTCATTAAGCTCCTTGGATTTCTTGATTTCAGTTAACCTTTTGAATTCAATGGCATATTTATCAATTTTTTCAGCCGTTAGAGGGTTCTCATTGGTTGCATTAAAGGTTATGAATTGGGATAGTTCAGTGGTGGATCCTCCTGTCTCTAGCATCACAGCTATTTTTATTAGCTTCACATTTGAGTCTACCATAACTATTTCCTTCCCTTTCTTCGAGACAGAGGATAACACGCTTGCGTTTTTCAGCTCTTCTGCTTGTTTGATGAAAGCCATCTGAGCTTGGTTTTGTATAGCTTTGGGTAGGGAGCTAACAGTGAACTTAAGTTTTTGGCAGCAGGTTCACCATCATCCAAAGCATCACTGGTGTTAACCAGAGTCAGGGACTTTGATGAATCAACTCCATCTTTTGTCTGTTGCTCCCCCTTAATTTCATCTTCATCATCAGGTATGATTACTCGAGTGATGACTTGGAGAGGGATAGGTGAAGGGATAGTGTTGTTAGCCGATTCAGAGCTTGGTTTAGTAGATTCAAGGTTAAGTACTTTTTCCTTCTCCCCTCACGTTCAGCCTGTCTCTTCAGACGTTTTGATGAACGTGCCTGAAAGTATTTAGCAATCTTCTCAACAGAGGCAGCCATTTCTATTTGCCTTGTTCTTGAAGCTCTGGCAATTTTTAATAGTTGGTTGCAGTTACCGTTTGTGTTGCGATGAACACGATCAACTATGAAATTGGTGTGACGAATTTGCCTGTCTCGTACAACCTCAAACTCTATATGCATAGTTAACTCAAGAGCAGAGAAAAGTGCAGGGACCTCTGTGACGATGGCATCTTTGATACGAGTGGACAAATGACTAAGTCCTTGGGACACACCTTTTCTTGTACCGTCCTTGATTGGTTTAGTGACAGCATCCTTAACCGCCCGTGTGATGATCTGAGGAAAGTTGACAGTGAAAGAATCCATTTTAGATTTAATTATGTCTAGCTTTCTTGACAGACGTTCCATGTCTAAGGCATGATGTTCAGGATTTAGGTCATGGATGTTTAGACTTTGTCGTGCATAGTCATTCTCTCTTGGCAATATATCAAAGTTGGTCTTTGTAGGATGATCAAACAAAAAAAATTCGACTGTCGGAACATATGTAGGCCTTTAGAACACTGTGGTGACAGAGGTAGCAGAATTAGGAGTCACTACAGCTTCCTTGAGAGGAGGAGTGGTGTCAACAGCTGGTGTGGACACAGAGATATCCTTTGGAGGAGACAGAGACTGCTGGTCATCATCCTCCTCATTCATCCCCTCGGGGAGAATCTCACCATCTGGCATGGATTCAAGTTCAGAGAAGGTGTCTATTAAGGCGAGCACATCCTCTTCAACATCAGGCATGGGCTCATTCTCATTTGGCTGATCCTGAATCAATGTATTAGCTCCTTTATCTAGCTACTCCAGAGATTCTATGTTTGGCTGTACAACATCAGCCTGCAAGTTGTTTTTAGTTAGTAACAGTGAAATAAATAAAGGGAATGGTCGCCAATTCGCTGTAAAGAGAGGCTGAGGATGATTATTCAGTCACTCCAAAGGATAAATCCTTGGGATTCTTGTAAGAGTGAAGAGTATGAGGTTAATGGTCGCCATTCGCTGCCCCTAGGAAAGCTGAGTGTGAGTATTCAGCCCCCTAAAAGGTTGAAACCTTTGGGAATCTTTTATTTGTGAAACATATGTTGTCAAGGATCGCCATTCGCTGCCCCTAGGAAGGCTGAGGGTGATTATTCTGCCCCCCAAAAGGTTAAGAAACCTTTGGGACTCTTTTATGTGAAACATATGTAGTTAAGGATCACCTGTTACACTGCCCCTAGGAAAGCTGAGGGTGATGATTCAGCTCCCCATGAAAGGATAAATCCTTTGGGATTCTTTTAATTGTGAAAAAGATGTAAGGTAAGGTCGTCTTATAACGTTGTACCTAGGATTGCTGAGGATGATTATTCAGCTCCCCCTAAAAGTAAAAAATTTAGGATTCTTTTTCTAAAGGAACCAAGAGGCTGTGTGAGGTACAACTACTCTAGGTCGAGACATATATGTATTCAGGTTGTTGTTTGCCTGAATACTGTCTAGAGGGTACAGGGTCATCGGGGTGCTTTATAAACACAAATGAATCATTCCCTGGTGGAAAGATAGGGAGTATAGAAGTCTTAAAGGATTTCTAAGTGCATACAAAGACTCCTATGGGTCGAGGATAACCCTAACTTCACCACTCTCACTTACATACATTTGAGAGTGGCTGCTTGTGGACCTCTAAAAATGATAAGACTGATTACCTGTGTGATATCAACAGAATTTGGCTGGTTCCCTATTGTCTCAGCTGACATCGAGACGCTAGACTCCTGTTGTTGGTCAACTGAAGTCTCTAAATCCACAAAAATCTATGGAACAGAGGAGGATGCGAGGTTCACAGTATTCTTTACCATGGCCTTAGTAACAGTTTTGGTTTTGGAAGAAGATGGGTTTTTCTTCTTCTTTGGATGTTGGCTAGTTGTTGCCTTGGACGACGTGGTATGTTTCCCAGAGGTCAAAGACTCAGACTTGCCAAACACACCAGCTGTATTCACCTTGTCAGAGGAAGGGAGCAAGGACTTCACAACTGAAGG
Source organism: Glebionis coronaria (assembly GCA_025667525.1). NCBI lineage: Eukaryota > Viridiplantae > Streptophyta > Magnoliopsida > Asterales > Asteraceae > Glebionis > Glebionis coronaria. The sequence continues at coordinate 601,686,151 of CM046877.1, read as the reverse complement.
TTGTTTATTAGCAATGTTCAGCATGTAGCAAGTACATCCTCAGGTCCAATCTCCTTGTAGATAGCTCTAGTAATACGATACAGCTTCAGGGTTGTGAGTGTATAGTTGTGGTATTTGTCACCTAACAGGCTTTCAAAGAGAAGAGAAAGAAAGCGAACATAGCAAATATTTTTCTCCCTGACCTGATTTGATCCCTTAAGTTTTTCAACAAGGTTTCAGAAAAGTATGCTTCCAACATCGAAATTTGTGCCCCATATCAGCCCAAAAGCAATGGTTTGGTGATTGAATGCCATTTTGTCTTGTGATCCCTGCATATCACCTAGGAATTTGACTATGTGTGTGAAGAGGACACACCACATAGGGGATATTGGATCTTCAGAGGAGACTTGGCAATGCCTTCAGCGGGAGTAAGGGCTGGGTTTACATCGGATATGGGTTTAAGTGTGGCAAGGGCATCCTTTACAACCTTTTTTTCTACAACTTTCAGGCATTCCTCTCCATGTCTTAGCCCAACCACATTATAAAAATCTTTGAGAGAGAAGGCGAAGTGGTGTTCATTGCACGAGAGGCTAAAGGTGATGGTGTCGTCAATGACTTTAGCAGAGTACCAGAATTCCCTAAGGTATTCTTGGTAGAAAACGGATGGGGATTTTGTGAGTGCTTCACTTACATCACAATTCTTCATGAAATTGACCAGATCTGTGTTGGAGTCGTTAGGAGCCTTGAGCCATCCAATCGAGTTATTAGACACAAGGATGTTCTCATTATGTTCGAAGGTAACATTGGAAGCCTTAGGAACTGGGAACGCCATGGATTCAAGGTTGATGAAGACGAAGATGGTGAGAGGGTTTAGAGAGAGAAAGTTTAGAGAGAGATGAGTTTGTGAGAAATGAGAATAGTGGTAGGCGAGAAAGATCTTGAGACAATATTTATATTCAAAAAATTGAAACAGTTATTCAAACGCATTTAATGCGTAGTGGGAAAAAGACTGCACATAGGTAGGTCCCTTGACCTTTCAAAACCATTTGTCTCCTCGTTATTCAAAAAAGTAGTTACATATTGGGAATGTTTTTAGTATTTACTTGGAAAGTAACTACCTAATTTCATGTGAAAAACATTTAATATTTAATCAGACATTAATGAACACATTAAATATCAAGCCATAGGCTTGGAGATATTAAGCATCCCTAGCTCAGCAACTAGCTTGTTGAACGAAGGTTCAGCCAAAGGCTTGGTGAAGATGTCAGCTAGTTGCAGCTCAGTGGGTACAAAATGCAACTCAGTATCTCCTTTCATTATATGATCCCAGATAAAATGATACCCGATATCAATGTGTTTGGTTCGAGAGTGAAGAACAGGGTTGTTGGAGATGGCAATAGCGCTCGTGTTGTCACAGAAGATTGGCACTTTGTCATATAGGATCTCATAGTCAGCCAATTGACTCTTCATCCAGAGCACCTGAGCACAACAGCTGGCAGCAACAACATATTCAGCTTCAGCTCATGACATGGCCACAGAGTTTTGCTTCTTTGCACTCCATCCAACAAACTTTCCTACTAGGATTTGACAGCTACCTGAGGTAATTTTCCTGTCAATGCAGCATCCATCATAGTTTGAATTTGAATAGGCCTTGAGATCAAAGCCTAATTCCTTAGGATACGATAGACCTAGGGAGGTTGTGCCTTTGAGATACCTAAAAATTTTCTTAACATCAACTAGATGGGATTCTTTTGGGTTAGCTTGGTACCTTGCATAGAGACATGTGGAGAATTGGATATCAGGACGACTGGCTATTAAATACATGAGTGACCCAATCATGACTCTATATAAAGTCTCATTAACAGAGACCCCTTACTCATCATAACCCAAGTTGTTGGGTGGAAGCATGGGGCATTTCACTGATGCACAATCAACTAAGTTATATTTTTTAAGTAAATCTTTAACATAGTTTTCTTGACAAATTGAAATTCCCTTGGGACATTGTTTAATTTGAAAACCCAAAAAGTAAGTTAATTCATCCATCATACTCATCTCATATTTCTTGGTCATCAATTTAGCAAAAAGTTTACTAAGATTAACATTAGTTGACCCAAAGATGATACCATCCACATAAATCTACACAATGATGAAATCACTCTTATCCTTGAAGGTAAAGAGTGTTTTATTAATGGAACCCTGACAAATTTATTATCAGTTAAGAAATTAGATAGAGTTTCATACTATGCTCTTGGAGCTTGTTCCAGCCCATACATGGCTTTGTGTAGTTTGTACACATGATTAGGAAACTCGCTGTTCTCGAATCCTTTAGGCTGTTCAACATAAACTTCCTCAGCCGAATCTCCATTGAGGAAGGCACTCTTAACATCCATCTGATACACAGTGAATTTCATATATGCAGCATAAGCAAGGAAGATTCTAATAGCTTCAAGTCTTGCCACAGGTGCAAAAGTTACAATATAGTCAATCCCTTCAGTGTGTGTATAACCCTGTGCAACCAGCCTAGCCTTGCTTCTGATGATGTTTCCAATTTCATCCATCTTGTTTCTATAAATCCATCTAGTGCCTGTGATGTTCTTACCAGGTGGAGCTGGCACTAGAGTCCATACCTTGTTCCTTTTGAACTGATTAATTTCTTCTTGCATAGCAGCTACCCACCCATCTTCCATAAGAGCCTCAGCTACTCTCTTAGGTTCAAGTTGAGAAAGAAATTCAGTGAATAGACATTCGTTGGATGAGGCTGACTTTGATTCATGAATTTGCTGTCTAGTAGTAAACCCTACATTAGGTTCCCCAATAATGTTGACAAGAAGAATGTGTTGATCTCTTGACTATTTAGTTTGGGGAGCCGGGGAATCATAGACAGGGACCTCTGTGGAGGTTGCTAGCACTATTTAAGTTTCATCATGCTGAATAAGAGAAATTTCTTCAAAGATGACCTCAGTATCTGTGTCAACTTCAACTATATCAAGAGGCACAGATTCATTTTTAGCAGGAGAGTCTTCAGAAATTTGAAGAATAGGTGAGTCATCTTCAGCAGTTATGGACTAAGGACTACAAGAAGGCGGTGGTTCTTCTTCATTAAGTCCCTGAGAAGAGGGAACTCTAATGTTGTGTGTTGACAGAGGGTCAAATTCAGGAACATATGGAGTGAGAGCGTTAGTGTGATGATGGTGATGACATGAAGGTATTGGTTATGAGAATTCATCACTTGGGAAAGACATGTTTTCATTAAAATCAATTTCATCACCCTCTTTTCCTGATCTCTGTATGACGTCATCATCTTCATTTAATCTGACATGAAATGTTTCTTCTACTTCTTGTCTTCTAGTATTGAATACTCTAAAGGCCTTGCCAGTTGGAGATTTTCGTAAGAAGAAACCATCATCAGCCTTTTTATCAAATTTTCCAAGTTTATCCCTGTAGTTATAAATGAACACATGGCATCCAAAAACATGGAGATAGCTGACATCTGGAGCTCTATTTCTGAAAATTTCATAGGAATTTTGGCCATGTCTCTTGACAATGATTGACCTATTTTAAGTGTAGCATGCAGTGTGAACAGCTTCTCCCCAAAATTGCTTTGGTAAAGTTGCACCATTTAACATAGTTCTGGCTGCTTCAATCAGAGTCCTGATTCTTCTTTCAACCACACCATTTTGTTCAGGAGTGCCAGCTGAAGGGAAGTTTTGTGATATTCCTTTTTCATCACAAGAGAATTCAAGTTGTTGATTCTTAAATTCAGTACCATTATCACTTCTTAGAGCCTTGACTCTAACATCATTCATATTTTCAACCTGTCTGATGAAGGACATGATGTTATCAGCTGCATCACTTTTCCTTCTGAGGAAGAAGACCCATGTATACCTTGAAAATTCATCAACAATGACCAAGGTATATTTGTTGTGATTAATGGTCTGAGGTTTGACAGGCCCAAAAAATCCATGTGAAGGAGATGTAAGCATTTGTCAATAGAGAATGATTGCCTGTTCTTAAAAGAAGACCTGTGATGCTTTCCCTTTCTTGTCTTGAGAAAATGTCACTGAAGGTAGACCAGCTGTAAAACCCGCATGCTTATACCATGAATAATATCCTTAAGATCGTACGTACTAGATTTAAACTTTCCTAATATAGCATGATTACGATTACGTGTTAGGATTTTACGTATTACGTACGTGTTAGAACACGATAAGTATTTACTATACACGAGCACGTAATAATTATTTGACGATAATTAATCACGAACATGCGATCATGAAATCATGAACGTAATTAAAACACGAACTATTATTAATTACGTATATATATTTATTACGAGCGTAATTAAATATATTAGATCACGGTATATACGTAACGAGAACATTTAAAACACGAACACAAATAATCACAAACATTTAACTTAACAACGAGACACAGAAAAAGGTACGGGTACCCCAAGTGGGGCCCCTACCCGCGGTTACAAGGGCAAATGGGCCAAGCCCATTTGTCAAATTTACTAAAAGGGAAAAAGGGGATTTTCACTACTCATAAAATTTTACAGAAGATTTTTAAGAAAAACCTAAAAACCCTCCTCCCTTGTCTCCTTGGTGCCGCCACCCTACAACCACCACAAGAGGTGGTTTGTGATCTTGGATCTTGGAATTTTAGTGATTGATCGTGTTGGTTCTTCGTCCTTTTGATCCACGAATTCAGTAAATCCTTTTTAAACCTTTTCTTTTGATTTAATCTTTTTATAAATCAAAACATGTGATGTTTTTACAAAAATCTAATAATTAAACATGGATCTAACATGATTTGGTGTTAAATAAAATCAAAAGGGTGTTTTAAGGGGTGTTTGTTTTTTGCCGCAGGCTGCACCGAACCCGAAGGGGTCTCGGTTTGGCCAAGCCGACCACCACCAAGACCATACGGTCTTGGTTGGTGCGTGTGGGTCCCAAGGCAGCAGTAAAACACGGGGTACCCCGAGTTGGTTCGCGGTACGGTGTCGATTTCATGTCCGGTTCATTGCTTTTAGCTTAGATCCGGTTCATGGTGTATGTTTAGTTTTTTTATGTTTATGATCTTATGTTAAAATTATATTAATAAAATGATATGATTAATTTAATAACATGACTTAGGTTATTTTAATTATTATAAACATGAAATTAATTAACCTAAGTATTTGTATATTTAAGACTTATAATTAATTAATTATTTTAAAACCATGAATATAATTAATTAATTAACATGACTTAGGTTATATTATTAATATATAATAATACATATTTAAACCTAAGTATTTAACTTATTTAATTAAAAACATGTTATACTTTAATTAAATATTTTAACCTATAGTTTAATTTAATTACATGAAATAATTATTAAACTATACATTATATCATATGACTTAGAAAATAATCATGAAAACACTTAGGCTTATATACTTAGCTTATTTAACCAGCTTATTTCTAATTATGGAAACTTTCTATTTTTAGAAACTTAATTAAATAAGGCAGCTAATCTATTTATGGAAACCATCTATTTTTAGAAACTTATTTATTTCAGGCAGCTAATCTATTTATGGAAATTTATTTAATTAAGGCAGCTGATGTATTTATGGAAACTTTCTATTTTTAGAAACTTATCTATTTTAAGCAGTAAATCTATTTTTGGAAACTTTCTATTTTTGGAAACTTTCTATTTTTGGAAACTTTATATTTTTTGGAAACTTTCTATTTTTGGAAACTTTCTATTTTTGGAAACTTTCTTTTTTGAAAACTTTCTATTTTAGGAAACCTGCTATTTTTGGAAAGTTACTTATTATTACACAGTAAGTATAATAACACATGAAATACCAGAAATACTTAATCAGATTAAACAGAATATAAGATAAAACACAGTTTAAGGCTTTTAAACATTAAAACATGGTAAGAACACATAAAATAAGCTAAGACATGACATAAAACCAACTACGTATTTAGTAAGCAGATACTTATTCATGTATATATTTATGTAGCACTAGTGATTCAGAAGTAGGATTCCTCTCAGTTCATCTTCTTCGTTCACTTGACATAAGGTACCGATTCCCGTCCTTTCAGTATGGACATTCTTTCCTTATTAGGATTCCCCGTATGCAGCCAACTGTTTTCCCGTAGTATAAGTTACGTGTTTGATTGCTTATGTTTAATTAAGATTACCTATAGCCATATACATGCATGAACAGTTTCACCTAGTTATGGAGGTACCATAACCATAACATTAGAGGCACTGATGTTATGACTTCACTACGGCGGAGTGATTGCTCGTGGCGTCCCTTCAGCTTTTGGCCATTTATTTATATTTATCATGGGGGGCGTATGGGTGCATCCTAGTTACATGTTTTTATTCAGGATTTCATGGTGAATGTGGTGTGTACCTTGCATCCTTCATAAGGAGCTGATCCATCCTACCCAAAAACCAGTATACCAAATTAGAGGCAGCCCCTCTAATTTTCATAATGAGGTCACCCCTCCAAGTATTCATGCACGGTGGATTTTCATGACCTATATTGGCTAATGGTAAAATATGTTAACAGTTTTCATAAGATAAACATAAGGCTTTTCAAACTATAAAACTAGTTTTATGAACATGTTCTAGGTTTTCTAGGACTTATACCTTTCCGCTGCTATTAAGTCTCTATTATGTTTTAGTCACTTATACTATGTCTATATCCGTGCACTGAGCGTTTTGCTCAGCCGTTACTTTCCTTTCCATGTCCCAAAACGGCAGGTACCCTAGGAAAAACTCGAGCATTTGGAGGACGTGCATAGGATGGAAGCTGCTAGAGACTTCTTTTCCTTTTGCTTTCATATATTTATGCTTGTGTAGTCTTTCATTCATTTCTTTTGCTTTATTATGTTTTGGGCTTATGTTTGGGAACCGATGTTTGATCACGGTTATCCCTATGGTCATGTAATGTTTTATACATTTATCCTTGTATGCTTTGATGACACGCCATAATTACGTGTGACATTCCATTATCAAAATGGGGTGTTACAATTATGGTATCAGAGACAAGGCTTTGACCTGTAGGCTCTAAAACTCGACCTGTGACTAGTGGGTAGTCACCAGGAGCTTCCTAAGCCAACGTTTGTTATTCCATGTATTGATGTTTTCAGCGCATTGTTGTTTTAACCATGATGTTTTAAGCACCTTGAGGTTTTAACCTTGATGTTTTCATCGATATTGTTTTACTAATATGGATGGACAACCGTCATTCATATTTTGTTATGTGTCATTGTCTCATGCATAATGTTCCTCGTGAACTGTGGCTATGTGCACTGAACCCCAGTAGTTCATAATTAGTCACATAAAATTTTTTTCTGATAAGTTTTGACAGATGAGTTTCATTTAATTATGTTTCATGTATCATTGTTGCAGGGATTATGACTAAGTAATGGTTGGTACAGGACTGGCCCTATTTAGTCGCATGTGCTTTTATCGAAACTTTAAACTTTGGGACCGACCCATAGGCGTCCCCTCGCCATGTCTTTTGTTTTGGAACCGACCCCTAGGCGTTCCCTCGCACATATAAAGGTTTTATAAACTACATTACGCATTCATGCACTGTTTTTCATGCATAAATTTTTCTCATGATTTAAATTGGCATAATTTTTTTATTTTTTTTTCATGTCCCCTCATAAGTTATTATGTTTTTATGTCAAGTATGTTTTCATACTGTCATGGTTAACTTCAGTTTCATGTTGATTATGTTATACACTTCTTCGTGATAGATGGTTTCATGTTTCTTCATGATAATTCCATCTTCATGTTGATTATGTTTTACGCCTCTTTTGTTATTTATGTTGTCCCGCAAAACATTGTTGGATTTCATTGAATTCTGCTTTCATGATAGTCATGGTTGGTTTTCATTGATCATGCTGTCAGGCAAATCATCGTTGAATTTTGTGTAACCACACTTTAACGCTTCTCGATATAACCAAAATGATGTTTATGCTAATATTACCAGGTTATCATGATGGTTTTCCTAACCGTTTAACCGATATACTTTCCTTAAATCATGATAAAAGATCGACCACATACCGATCAATTCATGTGCATTCCACGTGTACTCCACGTACCGTATTTCATGTGTATTACACGTACCTTGATCCATGTGTATTCCACTTGCAATACTTCACGAGTATTCGCTAGTCGATTCTGAATCACCTCAGGCGTATTTTCAATTGCTGATATTCTACAAGATTGCTAATGCCGCTCATAACTGGGAGATGTTACTAAAGGTTGATGTTGCTGACGTTCGGAGACGCTACGAGATGCGGATGCTGTGCACAACCTCGAGATCCTACTAGACGAAGACAAAGGCGTCGGAGCAAAGCAATTGGACGAGAAGATGCTTCACCATCAGACAATTTCCATCAATCATTGTCCCTAATTCTTAGTTACATGTCACACGTCATTCGGCTGTCATTTCAGCCATATGAGTGCAAACCGGTACCAGCCGGCCACTCAGCTGAATAGTTACATGAATCACGGTCATGAGAATGACCGTCATGGAACTAACAGACAAGACGATAGTAACCACTACTATGACAGAACTTTCCTAGAAATCGCAACCGAGGCTCCGGCCGCGGACGTGATCAGACATACAAAGGATCAGTAGTCCAACCGATCTGCCAAGTCTTGCATAATAACCTAATATTGTAGTTCTATTGAATTAAGTCTCAAGACACATGTCAAGACATCAGTCAAGACACATGTCTCACGTATTCTATCTGAAGGCACATGTCAAGACATCAGTCAAGACACATGTCTCACGTATACTTTCTGAAGGCACATGTCAAGACATCAGTCAAGACACATGTCTCACGTATACTTTCTGAAGACACATGTCAAGACACCAGTCAAGACATATGTCATGCCTATAGTTCCAAGAAATGAGTCAAGACACATGACTCACGTCCAACTATGGAACATTTCTAAGAAATTCAGGGTACCCTCCAAGGGTATATCCATTTTGTTGTGCCATGTATTAATTAGGCCATAATAATTTCAATACCATTACCGGCGCATCAGTGAGAACTGTCACGTTGCCGATGTCACTTTCATTCTTGTAACCATAAATCATTGATTCATGACCATGAAGAACGCCTTTCGTATTCCCACGTATACGAAGGTTTTCCCTTCATCTTAGTGATGAGATCCAAGTTGCTAACGCATTTCCTCGGACAGACACGAGATGAATTTTTAGGTACTATAAACAGCACACCATGCTACGATTCATAATTATGTACAACAATGTTCAGGCTCTTGAATACATTCAGCTTGATTTTCCATCAGGAAAATCTGTACAAATTATCTATGCTTACAAGCATGTGCGTTGTTAGCCATGGTCGCTAAAATTTTCTACCTGTCAGTAAGACACGACTACTTAAGTCCTTTTACGCATAACCAGTTGATTATTCCAAAATCTTCCCAGATATTCCAGAAGAACCTTCAAGGAGAAGAACGATACCATGAGATTATGTGTCGACTACCGTCGGCTTAAACAAATCACCATTCATGACCGTTATTCTCCTCTACGTATTGACAACATGTCCAATCGACCTTATAGTGTTAATGACTTTTCCAAGATTGAACTCATGATCATGCTGCCAACAGTGACGAGGGAAAGAGCAGGACATGTCCATGACTGCTATTCGTACACGACTCGGTCATGCTAGATTTATGATGTTGAATTAGTCTCATCAATGCTCCAACAGCATTATGGACTTAAAAAATTGAGTTTCCATGAACTCCTAAACAAATTCATCAGCGCTTTCATTGAGGATAACCTGATTTCCTCTAAGCCTAGAGAAGAACAGGAAGACCATATCTGCACTATGTTGCAAATTCTATGACAAGAGAAATTGTACCCTGGAATTTTTTTTTCCAATATCAATTCTGTTTGATTACAGTGACACACTGAATCACATGGATTTCTACGGTTAATCTTACCATGACTCAGCTTATGCGTAAAGGAGAGAACCCTACACTACATTAGGTGATCTAGAAAATCCTACGCTAAGAGAAGTTTGGATCCATAGACTCAGAGGTTCGTAAACTCCTATCTAGCAAGTTAGATGAAGCAAGATACAGTTACGTTCATATCTAAGTACCTGACATACCAACAGGTTAAGATAGGACACCAACAAACTGGGATGTTTTCATCATATGAAATTGTGAATTGAAATAGGACAAGATCTCCACGGATTTTGGTTACTAATTTAACGCAAACTCAGATGAAGCATGATGCTATCTGGGTTATTGCAAACAGTTTGATCAAGTCTGCAGAATCCTTACATCCGTATGGATTTTAGAACAAACAAATTTTTCGGACATGTTCCAGCCAAGGCTCATCCGATCACTTGGAAATCCCTCAGTTATCGGGTCAGACAGAGATTAGAAATTGTGCTCCTTGTTTACGTCCACGTCCTTGTTCTAAGTTCACGACTTGCTTTCGCGCTCGCGTTCATGACACTATTATCGTTCATGATCGTATCTGGGCTTACGATTTTACGTTCATTTTGTTCTGGGAAGTTTTGCAAGAACTTGAGAGACCAGACCCAAGTTGAGTATAACTCTCCATCATCAGATAGATGTTTCACGTCATATTCCACGTCTCACCTTGTAGCGTTTGGCATTACCGCCATTATATTCTATGTTCACGATATGTTTCACATGTCATGTTCATTCCACGTTCCTCATATCATGATCAAGATATGTTACACGTATCATGGATCACGATATATTTACTCATACTACACTCGCCATATCTCCACGTAGCACGTTCAAAATTTTTCACGTATCACGTTCAAAAATTTTCACGTACTACGTTTCTTTATGTCTCGCGCATCGTTTCTAGTTAACAGTTAAGTCATATTGTCTTTCATCGTAACATTTCAGTTACTCTTACACGATTAATTCTTATTCCCTCGATTGAATTTAGGGGATCTACCTTACGTTGATAACCAAGAACTTCTTCGTATTCCAAGTCAAGGTCAGGAGGAACAAGACTTATCATTCGTGTCAAGATCTTATAAAGGAACCGTTCCAAGAGGGAAGCCACTTGGAAACGGACAAGTCTTCTTATCCGTTTTTCTCTTATCGATTAGATATGTCCTTTCTGTCACGTCACGTTCCATGTCTTTTCAAGACATGTCACGTTCCTCGTTCCCTTCTACCATGTCACCTTCATTTCCGTTATTTTGCATACCTTTCCAGTCTGATTCGGGTATGTTTCACTTCCAGTTACGTTACCTATAATTCGGGGATGAATTATTCTTTTTAGGGGGGAAGAGTTGTAAAACCCGCATGCTTTTACCATGAATAGTGTCCTTAAGATCGTACGTACTAGATTTAAACTTTCCTAATATAGCATGATTACGATTACGTGTTAGGATTTTACGTATTACGTACGTGTTAGAACACGATAAGTATTTACTATACACTAGCACGTAATAATTATTTGACAATAATTAAACACGAACATGCGATCATGAAATCATGAACGTAATTAAAACACGAACTATTATTAATTACGTATATATATTTATTACGAGCGTAATTAAATATATTAGATCACGGTATTTACGTAACGAGAACATTTAAAACACGAACACAAATAATCACAAACGTTTAACTTATAAACGAGACACGGAAAAAGGTACGGGTACCCCAAGTGGGGCCCCTACCCGCGGCTACAAGGGCAAATGGGCCAAGCCCATTTGTCAAATTTACTAAAAGGGAAAAAGGGGATTTTCACTACTCATAAAATTTTACAGAAGATTTTTAAGAAAAACCTAAAAACCCTCCTCCCTTGTCTCCTTGGTGCCGCCACCCTACATCCACCACAAGAGGTGGTTTGTGATCTTGGATCTTGGAATTTTAGTGATTGATCGTGTTGGTTCTTCATCCTTTTGATCCACGAATGCAGTAAATCCTTTTTAAACCTTTTCTTTTGATTTAATCTTTTTATAAATCAAGAACATGTGATGTTTTTACAAAAACCTAATAATTAAACATGGATCTAACATGATTTGGTGTTAAATAAAATCAAAAGGGCGTTTTAAGGGGTGTTTGTTTTTGGCCGCAGGATGCACCGAACCCGAAGGGGTGTCGGTTTGGCCAAGCCGACCACCACCAAGACCATACGGTTTTGGTTGGTGTGTGTGGGTCCCACGGCAGCAGTAAAACACGGGGGACCCCGAGTTGGTTCGTGGTACGGTGTCAATTTCATGTCTGGTTCATTGTTTTTAGCTTAGATCCGGTTCATGGTGTATGTTTAGTTTTTTTTATGTTTATGATCTTATGTTAAAATTAAATTAATAAAATGATATGATTAATTTAATAACATGACTTAGGTTATTTTAATTATTATAAACATGAAATTAATTAACCTAAGTATTTGTATTTTTAAGACTTATAATTAATTAATTATTTAAAAACCATGGATATAATTAATTAATTAACATGACTTAGGTTATATTATTAATATATAATAATACATATTTAAACCTAAGTATTTAACTTATTTAATTAAAAACATGTTATACTTTAGTTAAATATTTTAACCTATAGTTTAATTCAATTACATGAAATAATTATTAAACTATACATTATATCATGACTTAGAAAATAATCATGAAAACACTTAGGCTTATATACTTAATTTATTTAACCAGCTTATTTCTAATTATGGAAACTTTATATTTTTAGAAACTTAATTAAATAAGGCAGCTAATCTATTTATGGAAACCATCTATTTTTAGAAACTTATTTATTTCAGGCAGCTAATCTATTTATGGAAATTTATTTAATTAAGGCAGCTGATCTATTTATGGAAACTTTCTTATTTTAGAAACTTATCTATTTTAAGCAGTAATTCTATTTTTGAAACTTTCTATTTTTGGAAACTTTCTATTTTTGGAAACTTTCTATTTTTAGAAACTTTCTAATTTTGGTAACTTTCTATTTTTGGAAACTTTCTATTTTAGGAAACTTTCTATTTTTGGAAACTTTTTATTTTAGGAAACCTGCTATTTTTGGAAAGTTACTTATTATTACACAGTAAGTTTAATAACACATGAAATACCAGAAATACTTAATCAGATTAAACAGAATATAAGATAAAACACAGTTTAAGGCTTTTAAAAAGTAAAACATGATAAGAACACATAAAATAAGCTAAGACATGACATAAAACCAGCTACATATTTAGTAAGCAGATACTTATTCATGTATATATTTATGTAGCACTAGTGATTCGGAAGTAGGATTCCTCTCAGTTCATCTTCTTCGTTCACTGGACATAAGGTACGGATTCCCGTCCTTTCAGTATGGACATTCTTTCCTTATTAGGATTCCCCGTATGCAGCCAACTGTTTTCCCGTAGTATAAGTTACGTGTTTGATTGCTTATGTTTAATTAAGATTACCTGTAGCCATATACATGCATGACCAGTTTCACCTAGTTATGGAGGTACCATAACCATAACATTAGAGGCACTGATGTTATGACTTCACCACACCGGAGTGATTGCTCGTCGCGTCCCTTCAGCTTTTGGCCATTTATTTATATTTATCATGTGGGACGTATGGGTGCATCCTAGTTACATGTTTTTATTCAGGATTTCATGGTGAATGTGGTGTGTGCCTTGCATCCTTCATAAGGAGCTGATCCCTCCTACCCAAAAACCAGTATATTAAATTAGAGGCAGCCCCTCTAATTTGCATGATGAGGTCACCCCTCCAAGTATTCATGCACGGTGGATTTTCATGACCTATATTGGCTAATGGTAAAATATGTTAACAGTTTTCATAAGATAAACATAAGGCTTTTCAAACTATAAAACCAGTTTTAAGAACATGTTCCAGGTTTTCCAGGACTTATACCTTTCCGCTGCTATTAAGTCTCTATTATGTTTTAGTCACTTATATTATGTCTATATCCGTGCACTGAGCGTTTTGCTCAGCCGTTACTTTCCTTTCCATGTCCCAAAACGGCAGGTACCCTAGGAAAGACTCGAGCATTTGGAGGACGTGCATAGGATGGAAGCTGCTAGAGACTTCTTTTCCTTTTGCCTTCATATATTTATGCTTGTGTAGTCTTTCATTCATTTCTTTTGCTTTATTATGTTTGGACTTATGTTTGGGAACCGATGTTTGATTCCGGTTATCCCTATGGTCGTGTAATGTTTTATACATTTATCCTTGTATGCTTTGATGACACGCCATAATTACGCGTAACATTCCATTATCAAATGGGGTGTTACACCTGCAACCAGGTTTTATGTGACTATCTTATTGATGTTTTTAAAGTTGAGATGAGACAGTCTTTTGTGCCACAACCAATTGACACTTTCAGAGGCTTTGGCTAGAAAACAGTTAGAGCTGTCTTTAGAGCAAGTAGACATGTTGATTACATACACATCTCTTCTTCTTGGTGCAATAAGCACCACATCATTGTTCTTGATGAATATGGTTCCGTATGTCTTAGTAAACAAAACCTTGTAGTCAGCATCACACAATTGGCTGATGCTAATAAGATTGTGCTTAAGACTATTCACATATGCAACCCTTGTAAACGTTATCCCATTGAAGTTAACTGAGCCGTATCCCTCTGTGTCACCTGAAGAATTATCCCCAAACACCACTTTAGGACCTGGCTCCTTTGAGTATCTGTGTAGGTATTGTCGAATACCTGTCATGTGTCTAGAACAACAACTGTCTAGATACCATACCGATTCTTTAAAATGTTTCTACACAGATACATAGAAACAAGTTAGTTCCTATGGTGAACAAACTTTCCAGTGGGTTCCCTGAATTGCTGATTAGCAACTCTAAAGTTCCTGTAGAACTTTTGGCGATAGGAAGGACAGTTAACTGTCTCATGTGTGGACCTTCCACAGATATCACATCCTGGAAAGTCACGGCACTCATTTGAGTGATTGTTTGTGAATCCAGAAATTTTTTAAGGAGGATAAGGTCTGTAGTTACCTAATTGTCTCCTAGAAGCCTGTTGTCTATCCCTAGAAGGTGTTTGAGATCTCTTAACAATCATTTGTCTATCATGATCTATGGTCATGTGATGAGAGTTTTACAAACATTGCAGTAAGGTTTGACTAACTTTTCACCTTTGGGTTCTCCTAGAATAGACTTAGGTTCATATGAAGTAGAGCATTCAGCGGAAGGCTTAATATGAAGTTTCAAGAGTTCTACTTCTTTCATTAATGACAATAGGCGTTCTTCAGTTGAGGAATCAACTTTGTTTATAGATTATGTTGAGACAGGCTTAAAGGGAACTTGCTTAACAAATTGTTTAGCTGGTACAACAAATACCTTAGCTGGTGGTTTCTCAACATCTGTTTTGTGTTCAGCCTTAGCTCCTCTAAAAGAGCTATTGGGTTCAACTCTTGATAGTTTAAGTATGGGTGGTAAATCAACCACATCTTCAGAGACAGGTACATCTGTAAAGAGGGGATCTTACATATGTATAGTCTCTTCTTCTTGGTGCAATAAGCACCACATCATTGTTCTTGATGAATATGGTTCCGTAAGTCTTAGTAATCAAAACCTTGTAGTCAGCATCACACAATTGGCTGATGCTAATAAGATTGTGCTTAAGACTATTCACATATGAAACCCTTGTAAACATTATCCTATTGTAGTTAACTGAGTCGTATCCCTCTGTGTCGCCTGAAGATTTATCCCCAAACACCACTTTAGGACCTGGCTCCTTTGAGTATCTGTGCAGGTATTTTCGAATACCCCTCATGTGTCTAGAACAACAACTTTCTAGATACCATACTGATTCTTTAAGATGTTTCTACACAGATACATAGAAACAAGTTAGTTCCTATGGTGAACACACTTTCCAGTGGGTTCCCTGAATTGCTGATTAGCAACTCTTAAGTTCCTGCAGAACTTTTGGCGATGGGAAGGACAGTTAACTGTCTCATGTGTGAACCTTCCACAGATATCACATCTTGGAAAGTCACGACACTCATTTGAGTGATTGTTTGTGAATCCACAAAATTTTCAAGGAGGATAAGGTCTGTAGTTACCTAATTGTCTCCTAGAAGCCTGTTGTCTATCCCTAGAAGGTGTTTGAGATCTCTTAACAATCATTTGTCTATCATGATCTATGGTCATGTGATGAGAGTTTTACAAACATTGCAGTAAGGTTTGACTATCTTTTCACCTTTGGGTTCTCCTAGAATAGACTTAGGTTCATATGAAGTAGAACATTCAGCGGAAGGCTTAATATGAAGTTTCAAGAGTTCTACTTCTTTCATTAATGACAATAGGCGTTCTTCAGTTGAGGAACCAACTTTGTTTATAGATTTTGTTGAGACAGGCTTAAAGGCAACTTGCTTAACAGACTGTTTAGCTGGTACAACAAATACCTTAGATGGTGGTTTCTCAACATCTGTTTTGTGTTCAGCCTTAGCTCCTCTAAAAGAGCTATTGGGTTCAACTCCTAAGAGTTTAGGTATGGGTGGTAAATCAACCACATCTTCAGAGACAGGTACATTTGTCAAGAGGGGATCTTACACATGTATAGTCTCTGTAGATTTGAAAACAATCCCTTTGGGTTTTGTGAGAATTTTCAATTTGTTTTTCTTAGTAGAGATATCTCTTTTTATGTCAGCAGGTAGTTCATCATTAAGAAATTCATCTATAGGTGAACCTACTACATAACCATTTTTGTATAACCTTATTTAATTCAGTTACTTGATCATTTAAGGCATCGTTCTTTAAGGTTAACCTATTAACTTCGTTTTGAAGAGATACCTTTTAAAAATTAACCTGTTTGAGAGTTTCACAATTAGCCCTAGCAGTCAACAGTTCATGTTTAACATAGTGAAACTTATCAAGCAAGTTCTTTATTTGTTCCTGTAAAACCCGCATGCTTTTACCATGAAAAGTACACTTAAGATCGTACGTACTAGATTAAAACTTTTCTTTTATAGTATGATTACGTGCACGTGTTAGAATTTTACGTATTACGTACGTGTTAGAACACGATAAATATTTATTACGTACGAACACACAATAATTATTTAAACAATAATTAATCACAAACATGCGATCATGAAATCATGAACGTAATTAAATAACGAGCTAATATTAATTACGTATATATTTATTACGAACACGAATAAATATATTAAGTAAAGGTTAATAGTTAACGAGAACACATAAAACACGAACACGACTAAACACGAATGAACACTAAATAACTAGACTCGAGAAAAGGTACGGGTACCCCATGTGGGGCCCCCTTACCCGCGGCTACATCAAGAAGGATGGGCCAAGCCCATCAAATTTTACAAAGAAGGGGTTAAGGTAAATTCTTGTGTCACTTTTCACTTTACAGTAAAAACATCAAAAACCCTAAAAAGAGTTTTTCTCCTTCCTTCTTTGCTCCCTTTTGGCCGCCACCTATAGGCATCAACAAGGGGTGATTCGATTTGATTTTAACCTTGGAATTTTTACAATGATCGTTGTGTGTTCGTCCTTGATTGATCCACGCATTCGGTGTAACCTTTTTAACCTTTTTTATGTTTTGATTTAATAAATTACATAAGATCATGATGTTTTTAAAAACTAATTAAAAACATTTATTAAACATGTCTATGATTATGGGGTAGATCAAAACAAGGGTTTTTAGGGGTGTTTGTCTAGCCGACGCCTAAACCAAACCCCTAAGGGGTCTCGGCTTGGTTTGGTGGTGTGGGTCCCACGACAGCAGCAAACAAGGGAAAACCCCGAAGTGGTTCGGGGTATGGAGTTGATTACGGGTCCGGTTCATGGTTTCTAGTCACGATCCGGTTCATTGTTTATGTTAAGGTTATGTTTTAATGATCATATGTTAAAAATTAAATTAATGAAATATGACATGATTAATTTAATAAAACATGACTTAGGTTATAACTTAATTATTAGATCATGGATTTGAACCTAAGTATTTATATTTTTCTAGACTTTATAATTAATTAATTATTAAAAACCATGACTATAATTAATTAATCAACATGACTTAGGTTATATTATTAGTAATTAATAATACATGTTTTAACCTAAGTATTTTAACTTTATTTAATTAAAAACATGATATATTTAATTAAATACTTTTAACCTATAGTTTATTTAAGTTACATGTAATAATTAATAAACTATACTTTATAACAACATGAGTTAGAATAATAATCAGAAAACACATAAGCTTATATAATTAGCTTATTTAACCAGCTTATATCTATTTATGGAAACTTTTTATTTTTAGAAACTTATTTAATTAAGGCAGCTAATCTATTTATGGAAACTTTCAATTTTTAGAAACTTGTCTATTTTAAGCAGTAATTCTATTTTTGGAAACTTTATTTTTGGAAACTTTATATTTTTGGAAACTTTCTATTTTTGGAAACTTTCTATTTTTGGAAACTTTCTATTTTTTGAAACTTTCTATTTTTGGTAACTTTCTATTTTTGGAAACTTTCTATTTTTGGAAACTTTCTATTTTAGGAAACCTGCTACTTTTAGAAAGTTACGTATTATTACACAACAAGTATAATAATACATGAAATACAAGTAATACTTAATCAGAATATAAGATAAACATAGTATAAGGCTTAAAACAGTAAAACATGACATGAACATATAAAATAAACTAAGACATGACATAAAACCAGTTACGTATTTAGTAATAAGATACTTATACACGTATGTATTTATGTAGCATTAGTGATACCGAAGTAGGACTCTCTTCCGTTCATCTTCTTTGTTCACTGGACATAAGGTACGGATTCCCGTCCTTTCAGTATGGACATTCTTTCCTTATTAGGATTTCCCCGTATGCAGCCAACTATTTTCCCGTAGTATAAGTTTATATGTTTGATTGCTTATGTTTAATTTAGAATACCTATTTCCATATACATACATGACCAGTTTCACCTAGTTATGGAGGTACCATAACCATAACATTAGAGGCACTGGTGTTATGACTTCACCACGGCGGAGTGATTGCTCGTGACGTCCCTTCAGCTTTTTGCCATATTATTATATTTATCACATGGGGCGTATGGGTGCATCCTAGTTACATGTTGTCAGCAGATTACTCAGTGTGAATGTGTTGTGTGCCTTACATCCTTCACAAGGAGTTGATCCCTCCTACCCAAACCAGTATATTAAATTAGAGGCAACCCCTCTAATTTGCATGATGATGTCACCCCTCCAATTATTCATGCACAGTGGATTTTCATGACCTATATTGGCTAATGTTAAAATATGTTAAACAGTTTTCATAAGATAAACATAAGGCTTTTCAAACTATAAAACCAGTTTTATGAACATGTTCCAGGTTTTCCAAGACTTATACATTTCCGCTGCTATTAACTCTTTATTATGTTTTAGTCATTTATACTATGTTTCTATCCGTGCACTGAGCGTTTTGCTCAGCCGTTACTTTCCTTTCCATGTCCTAAAACGGTAGGTACCCTAGGAAAGACTCGAGCATTTGGAAGACGTGCATAGGATGGAAGCTGCTGGAGACTTCTTTTCCCTTTTTGCCTTCATATACTTATGCTTGTTTAGTCTTTCATTCATTTCTTTTTCTTTATTATGTTTTGGGCTTATGTTTGGGAACCGATGCTTGATTCCGGTTATCCCTATGGTCATGTAATGTTTTAGACATTTATCCTGTTGATCCCAAACTTAGATCGATTTAGCTTTATGTATACGAGATTATATCAAGTAATACACTTAGAGAAACCTTTGTATATGTATATGACAATCTAAGTGTTATACGGAATTAACACTTAAACAAGAACACACAAGATGTAAACAAACTTTCACTTTGATTAATGATATTAAACTTGCTTACAATGAAAGTAGTTTACGTATGAAAACTTATATTGAACATTAACCTAAAGTCTTCTTTTATAGATATAAGAAGCCTTGTACAATAATCTACGTATCAACTATTCTAGGTAACGATAAATATAGAAAATACATTGTTGTTCCTATCTTTACTAGATGTAATATAGAATACAATAAATGCGTAGAGTATATATTTCCATCATTTCTTGTCTTCAATGTATCAACGCTTGACTTTATCTTGTCAACGCTTGAGCTGTCAGCGTTTGTTTTACTCCTGTCAACGCTTGTTTTACTCTTGTCAGCGCTCAAGTAGTTTGGCTATAATTTATTCTCAACAATCCTCCCCTAAACTTGATATCTACTCCAGTGATCAAGTTTCTGAATAAACATTAAGAACTAGGAGGAATCTTACAAACCTTCTCATATTGGTAATAAATAAATCTGATCAAGTCTTTTGCCAGATCACTTGAATAATCAATTTCCAGTTGAGTGTTCTTCATCTTCTCCAAGATTTCCTTAGACATGAAATACTGACCATCCACAAGTAGATACTCAGCAAACTTTATAGAACTCAAATAAGAAACACCAGCAGCTGAATATAATCTCCATTGAAGACCACTGAGATCATCTTCAAGATCCTTCCAAATAGCAGGATCCTCATCTTTTGGTCCACACATCCTCTTGAATGTCGACCACAGTTTTATTCCATTGACTGAAGTTGGTGCTTCAGCCTCATACTTGGCCTCTAACAACCTCCATAGGTCTACCAAGTCTTCTCTGTCAAAACTTGCAAACAAAGATATAAGGGTGGTAAAAGTGTGAACCTCTTTTCCATACCTGCCAATCTTCCAAAACCCACATTCATCTTCTTCATAACTTACAATTGGTTTCTGGAATCAAGTGGTAACACTTGTACCATATCTAAAGCTTCTAATGGTGAGAGCTTGAGGCTCTTTCTTATGACAGCTTCACTTGGATGTAATAGATCCATATCTTTGGGAAATTCAAGAGAAACTCCCTTTTTCATTGGTCTGGGAACAATCATTGCTTTATTGAGCTCCATTTCCTCTGCAAGTTCTTCTTTTCTTTCATCAGAAAGGAGTTTTAGAGTGTTTGCTTCCTGCACTTTAACCCAAATGGGATAAGCTCTACATTCCAACTCATCAAATGTCAATGCCATCAACTTCTTATAAGTCCACCCTGTTCCATGACACTTGAGCAACATGCACTACAACTCCCTTCTATCCCTTTTCAAATTTGAGAGAACATTGCTGGCTTTGTGTTTCAGAATAACCTTGCTATCCTTTTGGACTCTTAGAAGAATCTCCAAACCCCATATCTGATCTGAAATGGTCAAGTGTGGATTCTCAATACATCTATCTTCCCAAGCAAGATACATATGAACCACCTCTGGCATATCAAAATCAACCTGCAATTTCAACTCATTCAATTCTCCTTGGCCAACTCATCTCCATACTCAAGTCTTTCTGGCTGTTCTATGATCATAACACTTGAGTCTGAGCTGGCTTCATCACTTCCTTCTTTCTCTTCTGAAGTGACAACAAAAGGTGATTCACCCACCTTTTTCTTTTCTTGTTCAACAATTTGTGCAGCCAACCTTCTATCAAATTCAATTTGTGCTGCATTCTTTTGAACAACCTCTTCTACCATAATACCCTTACCCTTATCTAATGGATCAATTGTTGGTAAGGTAGATGGTGATACCTGTGAAGAAACCTCCTTGATGATGGATGATGACTGGGATACATCAACCTCATGTACAGGTCTGTTAACGCCCAATTCTGCTTTGTCAGCGCCCAAAATACTCATGTCAGCGTTCAAATTTTCCTTGTCAACGCTCAAGTTTCCTGCCTCAACGCCTTTTGCAATTTCCTCCAACATGGCTGTAAATGATAAATTTAAGTTTGTAGGAGAGACTAGAGACGTATGAAAACCTGTCTGTTTCTTCAAACTTGTTAGGGCTTCAGCAACATTCAAAGATTGACCATCATGGCTGCCCTTATCACTCACATTTATTTGTTCATCCTCCCCTTTGGAATATTCCTCCACCCCTCTCCTTGTACTAGCAGTCTCCAAAATAACAATCCTCTCCCTCAATTGCTTGAGTTCAAGGCCTTGTGTGCTGACAACTTGTACCAAGTCTGCATTTTGCTTTTGCAAGCTCATGCAGACAGCCGTCAATTCCATTATGGTCATTGGTTCCAATCTGCCCTCTTCTAAAATGGGTATTTGACCTCCCAAGTTAGATTCATTGGGCATGGATGAGGTCTTAAGTATGTTAGGACTGTCTTGGCCAACTTCTAAGCCAGAACCAATAGTCCCAGCCTCATCCATAACACCAACCACACTTGTGGTGGTGGTTCTCTCTGCTACATGGCTAGGACCACTAGAGGAGAACACTCCAGTAGTCCTTTGGTGTTTTTGTAACCTATATTGTGTTGGGGGAGAAGAAGATGTGGATTGGGTGGATGTGGGTTGGTTAAGGGGTGTTTGGGTCTGTGAAGGTTGAGTGTCAACGTTTGAAATAGGCACATCAACGCCAACATTTAACGTGTCAGCGTTGAAGGGTTCTTGGTCAATTTGCATATGTTGTGGTGAAGGTAATGGTTCATGTATAGGGTCAATTTGAGGTTGGGGGTCTGGTTGGGGTTGAGCTGCTTCAATGACAGCAATCATAGTTGGGGTTAGGGGTAGGTCACGATGTGGGGGTAAGTTCATTTTCATAAAAATTGATTTCTTTTGCACAGGGATCTCATAAAAATCATTATGATCCCTTGTGCAGTATCCTTGGACATCAAAAACCATTTGTAAAAATCTGGGATAAGCTAAAGTCATTTTGTTCCCTTTATTTTTACACATGCCGTCAAAAATCATTTTAGAGTAATTAAATTTTTGCCCAGTAGCAATACACACAATAGGACTTGCAATAGATCTATTTATCTCATTGTGTGCAGTGCACTTGGGACTCAAACATTGTAGGAGGACGTGTATTAGGTACTTCCAGGATGGGGGAAACTCCTGTTTATGATATTTATTTAAAGTTCCTCGAGCAGGAAAAGGATAACCCAAAGCCCTTAGTCCTTGTTTTATTTCACTAATGGGAAGGATGGTTATACCATCAGCATCATCAAGATGCAAAGCTTGGCGTACCAAAGCTTTAGTAACCACCCAAGTTCTCCCATGAACAATAGAAGATAATGTAGTCACTCTATTAACTGTTGAGGAACTAACATTATTCCAAAACTGTTTAATATGTGTGACAGGAATGAGTGGTGCATGAGAAAGAGCATACATAAAAGGAGATGCGTTCAAATACGCCACCATTTGTGTGTATTGGGGAAACAGAGCATCATCAGCTTCAAGATACGCGATCATGTTGTGTTGGCTTCTGAACCCCAATTCCAAATCTGATGGTTTAAACTTTGGTGCCATTGTTGAAAGCTGTTAAAATTAATGAGAAAGATGAAGTTGATAAGAGAACATTGTGTTAGACAAGAATAATAGGTACCCTGTTTAAAAATAGGAGCCAAATATATAGGAGAAGAAAATGCATGTGATTGGCCCAAAAATAGGCAAGTATTTTCAAAATGTAATCATGAAAATATTGAAAACGAATAAGTTTATCTCATGCATTAAATGAAAGTTATCAGCTCCCAAAAATACGGCCTAAAAATATGTCAAAAAGTAACAACTGGGTAGGTCCCATTGAGTGTCAACGGTCAAAAATAACCTATCAACGCCCAACGGCTATATCCTTGTCAACGTTTGCCATAGCCATGTCAGCGTCTAAATTGGTCACAACAACGCTTGGAAAAATACTTGTCAGCGTCCAAAAATACAAATGTTTAAAAATGAAAAATGACCTTAACAAAGTAATTTATCAAAGAGAAGATAACCAAAAAGCTGATAATTATTATAGGGCGGCAAGCACTGTCCAGTTATGCAAACTTGCTTATGCAAGATAGACATAACAGTCCCCTAGTGTCCCTTGCTAACCAAAACTCTTAACAACCAAGTTACCTTATAAAATTCCTTGTTACTCCCAGGTAAATCCCATGACAAAATCATTCCCAAGTCTCCCAACAGACAACAACCAATTCTAGGCCAAAAATGTCTTGGCAGCATGCATAGTATATCAACTTTGCATGCTACAGTGCCTCATGATTTAGTAAAACTAACTCATACTCACCTGTGGACACAATCTAGAATTGTGATAAGAGTATCATATGGATAACCAAACATCCTAAAGGTTCCTAAAACCTCCCCTTAAACTATGATACATAAGTCGCTAAAATATGCATGAACATAAAAATTTATGTCAAGATAGGAATTAAAAATTCCAACCATCATCCATAAATAAGAACATGTCCAAATGCTTCTCCAATGATCCATAAGCAACTCTGTATCCAATGGTATACTGCTAACACCACCTGCACATTTAGATTAAAAACCACAAAACTAACATTGTTGCTGACAACGCCCCGATAACACATGACAGCGTTGAGGGAAGCTTTGTCAGCGTTAGACAAATATATTGCTGACAATGTCACAAAAACACTCATCAGCGTTCAAGCAACCTTTGTCAGTGTTAGAAAAATATAGTGGAAAATCTAAATCCTCAAAAAGACCAATAACAATGCATTATCCTGTACATACTTTTACAAAAATACTCCAAAACACATATTATGTGAGATTGATCATTCCAATACTTGTTACTAAGTATTGAAACCTCCCAGCATCAAAAGGTTTAGTTAGTAAATCTGACACATTCTCTTCTGTGTCAACCCTATTTGGTTGTATTAAACCCTTTTCAAAACAATCTCTTATAAAATGGTGTCTAATTTCTATGTGTTTAGTTTTAGAATGATGTACAGGATTCTTAATAATGCATAAAGTGTTGTTATTGTCTACAAATATCTTGGTATGCATGAAATTATACCCATAGTCCAACAGCTAGTTCTGAATCCACAAAACTTGTCCACAACAAGCAGCTGCAGCCACATACTCAGCTTCAATTGTAGAATTAGCCACCACTGTTTGTTTCTTGCATTGCCAAGATATTAATCTGCTCCCAAGAAACTGACATCCACCAGTTGTGGATTTTCTATCAAACTTATCACCTCCATAGTCACTGTCTGAATATGCAATCAGCTCCAATGGTGAATCCTTTGGGTACCACAAAACAAGACTAGGATAGTATCTTAGGTACCTAAAGATCCTCTTCACAGCATAAAGGTGACATTCTTTGGGAGTCACTTGATGGCATGCACAAGCACACACAGCAAACATGATGTCAGGTCTGGAGGCTGTAAGGTACATCAATGATCCAATCATGGATCTATAGTGCCTGACATCAACATCTTTCCCATCTCCAATCTTTCCCCAAGGGTGTTCTCTATCCATAGGAACAGTAGCCCTATTTTCATGTGGAGAAAAGCCAAACTTCTTCAAGATCTCTGCCACATACTTATCCTGGGAGATGAAGATACCATCTTCTTTCTGCTGGACTTGTAAACCAAGAAAGAAGTTCATCTCCCCCATAGCACTCATCTTGAATTTTTCTGTCATGAGCTTGGAGAAATCCTCACTCATCTTTGGATCAGTAGACCCAAAAATGATATCATCAACATAGACCTGAACAAGCAACACATCCTTACCATTCTTCTTTGTAAATAGTGTCTGATCTATGGTGCCCCTCTTGAATCCATTGTCCACTAAATAAGTAGACAAAGTACCATACCATGCTCTAGGGGCTTGATGAAGTCCATACATAGCCTTCTTCACTCTATAGACCTTGTCTGGATTCTCTGGATCCTCAAAACCAGGAGGTTGCATCACATATACCTTCTCAACAATTGTTCCATAGAGGAAGGCACTCTTGAAATCCATTTGATAGACAGTAAAGACCATGCAGGATGTATAGGCTAAGAAGATCCTAATAGCTTCAATCCTTGCAACTGGTGCAAAGACCTCCTCATAGTCTATCCCCTCCTCTTGTGTATATCCCTGAGCCACTAACTTGCCTTGTTTCTGACCACAATACCTCTTTCATCTCTCTTGTTTCTTAGAACCCATCTTGTCCCTATAGGTCTGACATATCTGGGACAATCAACCAGCTCCCAAACATCCTGAATTGCAAATTGGTGAAGCTCATCCTGCATTGCTTCCACCCAACATGGTTCTTTGAGAGCATCAAATATCTTCTTGGGTTCCTGTTGTGACATAAAACAGGCAAACAAACATGCTTGCACAAGAGGGGTATCAACCTTCTTGTGAATATTGGCAATAAACCCACCAAGACCTTGATGAGATCTTCTAGTCTGAACAGGAGTCATAATATCACCAATGATTTGAGAAGTGGGGTGATTCTTCATGGTAGAAGTGAGAACTCCTCCTTCAAACAGTTTGGTGTCTTCAACCTCATTTTCCATGTTGCCAATATCTTCTTCTTCAGACTCTCTTTCATCAACATGAGGATGAAACTCTTCATATAAATTGGAAGGTTCCCCTTGTTCAAAAGTGGAAGAGAAAAGATGTGCAGAAGTGTTGTCAACGCCTGAACCTTGTTTGTCAGCATGTGAGCTAACAACGCTTGAACTGTTGTTGTCAATGTCTGAGCCATCAACGTCTGAATTGGTCTTGTCAGCGCCTGAAGGACCATGCATGTTGTTATCTGGTGGTACTTGGGTACCACCATTATCGTTTCCAGCAGCAGCAAAAGCATCTGTCCATATGGGGATTATAACATATTCTTGTATAGGAGATGACTTTTCCACTTTTGATCCAACCTTTTCAAGAACCTGTATACCTGAAACATCAACAACTTGTTCTTCCACAACATTTGAAGTTACCTTCACAATGTCTGGATTAGTGACAGGCATATAATTTAAAGTCCTAGATAAAGGTTCCAAGTCAAACAACCAATTTGGACCACTTTCAGGATCACTAGGCTTACTCTCTAAAAACCTAACATGTACTCTTTCGAGAATACGTTTTTCCTTTTTAAGATAAACCCTATTTCCCTTGCTCTGCACTGAATACCCCATGAAGTAGTCTTCATCACCTTTTGCACTAAATTTACCTAAGGCATCACTAGTATCCAAAACTACTACATGACAACCAAAAGGTCTGAGAAAACCAATATTAGGTTTTCTTCCCCAAAGTAACTCATAAGGTGTTTTGTTCTGAATTTTGTTGACCAATGCTCTATTTTGAACATAGCAAGATGTATTAACAGCCTCAGCCCAAAAGGCTATAGGAAAATGAGCATCAGCCAACATGGTTCTGGCTGCTGCAATTAGGGTTCTATTTTTCCTCTCAGCAACCCCATTTTGCTGTGGGGTTCTGGCAACACTAAATTGCCTAGTAATTCCTTTCCTGGCGCAAAAATCATCTAACACTTTATTCCTAAATTCACCACCATTATCACTCCTAAGCATTTTAACTTCATTGCCTGATTTCTTCTCAATCTTAGTGATAAAATCAATTAACGTGTCAGCAGTATCACTCTTCATAGCTAGAAAGAAGGTCCAAGTAAACCTCGAAAACTCATCTGTTATAACAAATCAGTATGACTTACCATTCAAACTTTCTATATTGGTTGGACCAAAGAGGTCCATATGAAGCAAGTGAAGAGGTCTAGTACTAGAATGCACCTGTTTGGACTCGAATGAGACCTTGTGCTGCTTGCCTTTAAGACATGCAACACAAGAGTGGTCATTATGGAAGGCCTTCTCAGGCAAACCATCAACCAAGCCAAGTCTCACAAGCCTGTTTATATTCTTAAAATTTATGTGCCCTAGTCTCCTGTGCCATAAATTACTCTCATCTACTGAAGCTTTAGCATAAAAACAAGACATATTGTTATTCATTCTAATCCCATTCAGATTCACATTGTATATGTCTTTATGCCTAGGTGTTCTATAGTCAATATATTTCTCATCAGGGATCTTATAATACTTACTTAACACCAAACATTCAGTATCAGTAAACAGAACTTTATTTTTGTTATCACAAACTTGTGATACACTAAAAAGATTGTAATCAAGTTCCTTTACCAAAAATACGTTTTCAAAACGCAAGTTCTTGGTGAGAAGTGTTCCTTTGCCTGTGATAGTACCATATCCACCTCCAAAGTAAACCTTATCACCATCCTTATAGGAGTGAAGTTAGTTAGATAATCTTCCTTCCCTGTCATGTGCCTTGAGCATCCACTATCCCAATATCCATAATCATTGACCTATTTTTGAATGCCCTGCACATATAGAAAACAAGTTAGTTTTCTTTGGGAACCCAAGCCTTGGAAGAATTGGATTCATCTGGTTGTTCAGTAAGAACAGACTTAGTTCTCACAACAACCCCATTTTCATCCTTCTTAGGATGAAATACCTAGTTAACCCCAATAGGTTTTGTAATGACCTTTGAAATGTAATTAAATCTGTTGCAGGTCATTGAAATCCCATTATCATTAGGGTTTTGATCTTTCTTTGGTCTCCATGTCAAGCTTGAAGAAGCTTTAGACCCCTTACCCTGTGGTTGCAAATATTTAGGTCTGGTCACGTTTCTGTCAGCGTTGGAATTGGTCTTGTCAATGCTGAATTTACCCTTGTCAGCGTTGAACCTAGGGTTTGTTACAGAAACCCATTGCCTATTAGACCAAGTATTTGTCTTTTGAAATAGTCTTTGTCCATGAGTGTTAGACCCTCTAGTGAAGAATGGGGCAGGTCCAACAACTTGTGGACTTTGCTTCACACAAGGTTTGGGTCTTACAACGTAAGACTTTCTAACAACGTTGACTTTGTTCCTGTCAGTGCTGAATTTGTTCCTGTCAGCGCTGAATTTGTTCCTGTCAGCGCTGACTTTGGGAGCGTTGACACACTTATATGCTAAATCTGAAAAGCTACCACAAGTGTAACAGGCTTTTCTAGACACAGCCCTAGGTCTAGAGGAGAAGAAGCCTGTTCCATCATTGCTAACTTGGCTCTTAGGTGACCTAGTAGTCCTATACATCTCTGCATACTTACTGCTAGGTTTTCTAACAGTGTTTGAGCCAAGGTCAACAGTCTTACCAGTGATTGGGTTGGTAAACTTAATATAAGTTGACTCATTGGGACTTTCAAATAGCAAGCCACCCTTAATAAATAAGGCAGGGTTAGATTTCTTCCATTCATTCAGGTCAGTCAACTTGTGTTGATACTCTTCAACTGGGGTGACAACTCTTGGTGGAGGAATGAATTCCTCCTCTTGGAGTTCTGGCTAACCAGTCCAAGATAGGTCCTTTTGTTGGACACCATAGAAGTCACCAGCTGGTGGTGGAACCACTGAGTAGTCTTTCATCCCAATCCCAGTCATGTCCTTAGGATCCCTTTGTTTACTCACACATTCTCCTAGGGTTTGTGTGGCCTTATCAAATCTTTAAATTTTAAGGCGAACATTATCTTTATTCTTAATGGCCTTATCTAACTTAGCCTGTAACTCACCATTAACCCTTTCCATGATGTTTCTAATATCCATACTAGCATTTAACTCATGTTTTAAGATATTTATTTTATCTTTTAAGTCAAATTCCATTTTCTTGTATTCAGAATCTGTCTTCTCAGTTTGAGTGAGAGCTAGTTGGTAATTAGACAGTTTGCATTTTTCAGTACTCACATCATCTAAAAATCTTAACACCTCTTTGTTAAGTTTCTCAGTGTTTAACCTACAACCTTTACTACAAAAAGCATCATCGTATACCTCATTATCAGATGAAGAGGAGGAGTGTGCCATGAGAGCATATTCAACATGCTCTTCTTCTTCAATTTCAGCAACCAAGGCTTTATCCTCTTCTACATCTTTAGCCAAATAGCTCCAATCCCATCCCATTCCATCAATTCCTTGAACTGCAACCATGGCTTTAGGATCCTGAGCCTTAACAATTTGGCTTGAAGGTTTACCAGCATCAGATCTTCTAGGAGATCTGCATTCCCTCATGAAGTTCCCTATACGATGACAGTTGTAGCATTCAACTTTGGATTTATCAAATCCAGCTGTGTCCTTTGCATTGAAGGTCATCTTCTTCTTAAACCTTCTATTCCACCTGTTTGCTCTTATACTAGCAAGAGCCATGTTCCACTTAATGTCCATCTCTTCCAAGTGCTCATCACTTATCTGCTCTAGGTCCTCATAGGTAATCACTGAACCATTGGGAAAAGAAGCAATATAAGCACATACAATATCCAAATCCAAATCAGCAGGTTTAACTCTTGGTGAGTCACTTTTGAATGTGTCAGCGTCTGAAAAGGAGACGTTGACAGGACATGTTCCAGTGCTGACACATGATGATCCAGTAACTGGATGCATGTAGGAGTCCTTCTGATTGAATTGACTTTCAATATGAGAAAAGAAGGCCATGTTACTGTTGGTGGACTTGCTTCCATGCTCCAAAAGAGTTTCATCTTCCAACAGCCTCAGTTTGTTGTAGATATCATCAAACGTGGAACTTTTGTGAGTATTATTGGCAAGAATAGATCTTGCCTCAATTTTCCACGCTTCACCAAGACTTTTAAGAAAAGTGGAATTAATATCAACATCACCAAGTTGTGTCCCCATGACGGACAATTTGCTAGTAATATCAAGCAATCTGCTTCTCACACTACTAAGCTTTTCATTAGGTTGAGCCTTGAAGACAACATAATCATGCATGAGTTGCTTCTTCTTCTCTTCCTTAGTATCTTCATTGCCACCATATGCAACTTCAAGAGCTGCCCAAAGGTCCTTAGCAGATTCATAACCTCTGTATTTATGCTGGTTCTCTTGTCCCAAAGAGAGTTTTAGGATATTTAGGGTTTTCATATCAACCCTTTTCTTTTCTATGTCTTCAGCAGACACAGCTCTACCATCATCAGGCTTTTCTTTCTTATCTGCTTCAGAACATCCAACAACAGCTTCTCTTCTAGCAATAGCATTAGCAATCTTTTGAGCCTTATCGAATGTGTTTCCATATTCAATAATCTCCCAGAGTGTGTAGTCATAGATCCCCAGGTATTGTTCAAAGTTGAATTTCCATAATTCAAAGTTGGTTGCATCAAGCATGGGAATCTTGATGTTTGGTAAAGGTGAGGAGGAGGAGGTTAGTTCTGGATTTGACATGATGTTGTTAGGGTTTTTGAGAAAATTAGGGTTTTTGTGATTTTTAGGGTTCTTGTGTTCTTTAAGATCAAAAGTTCCTCAACAAGCTCTGATACCACTTGTTGATCCCAAACTTAGATCGATTTAGCTTTATGTATACGAGATTAGATCAAGTAATACACTTAGAGAAACCTTTGTATATGTATATGACAATCTAAGTGTTATGCGGAATTAACACTTAAACAAGAACACACAAGATGTAAACAAACATTCACTTTGATTAATGATATAAAACTTGCTTACAATGAAAGTAGTTTACGTATGAAAACTTATATTGAACATTAACCTAAAGGTCTTCTTTTATAGATATAAGAAGCCTTGTACAATAATCTATGTATCAACTATTCTAGGTAAAGATAAATATAGAAAATACATTGTTGTTCCTATATTTACTAGAAGTAATCTAGAATACAATAAACGCGTAGAGTATATCTTTCCATCAGTGCTTGTCTTCAATGTATCAACGCTTGACTTTGTCTTGTCAACGCTTGAGCTGTCAGCATTTGTTTTACTCCTGTCAACGCTTGTTTTACTGTTGTCAGCGCTTAAGTAGTTTGGCTATAATTTATTCCCAACATATCCTTGTATGCTTTGATGACACGCCATAATTACGCGTGACATTACATTATCAAAATGGGGTGTTACAATTATGGTATCAGAGCCAAGGCTTCGACCTGTAGGCTCTAAAACTCGACCTGTGACTAGTGGGTAGTCACCAGGAGCTTCCTAAGCCAACGTTTGTCATTCCACGTATTGATGTTTTGAGCGCATTGTTGTTTTAACCATGATGTTTTCAGCACCTTGAGGTTTTAACCTTGATGTTTTCATCGATATTGTTTTACTAATATGGATGGAAAACCGTCATTCATATTTAGTTATGTGTCATTGTTTCATGCATAATGTTCCTCGTGAACTGTGGCTATGTGGACTGAACCCCAGTAGTTCACAATTAGTCACATAAATTTTTTCTGATAAGTTTTGACAGATGAGTTTCATTTATTTATGTTTCATGTATCATTGTTGCAGGAAATATGACTAAGTAATTGTTGGTACAGGATTGGCCCTATTTAGTCGCATGTCCTTTTATCGAAACTTTTAACTTTGGGACCGACCCATAGGCGTCCCCTCGCCATGTATTTTGTTTTGGGACCGACCCATAGGCGTCCCCTCGCACATATACAGGTTTTTATAAACTACATTACGCATTCATGCATAAAATTTTTCTCATGATTTATCGACATAAATTTTTTTCATGTCCCCTCATAAGTTACTATGTTTTTATGTCAAGTATGTTTTCATACTGTCATGGTTAACTTCAGTTTCATGCTGATTACGTTATACACTCCTTCATGATAGATTGTTTCATGTATCTTCATGATAAATCCGTCTTCATGTTGATTACGTCTTACGCCTCTTTTTTTATTTATGCTTTCATGTAAGACATTGTTGGATTTCATTGAATCTTGCTTTCATGATAGTCATGGTTGGTTTTCATTGATCATGCTGTCAGGCAAATTATCGTTGAATTTTGTGTAACCACACTTTAACTTTTCTCGATACAACCAGAATGATGTCTATGCTAATATTGCCAGGTTTTCATGATGGTTTTTCCTAACCGTCTAACCGATACACCTTCCTTAAATCATGACAAATGATAGACCCCATACCGATCATTTTATGTGCATTCCGTGTGTACTCCATGTACCGTATTCCATGTGTATTTCACATACCTTAATCCATGAGTATTTCACTTGCAATACTTCATGAGTATTCGCTAGTAGATTCTAAATCATCTCAGGCGTATGTTCACATGCTGATATTCTTCAAGATTGCCAATGCCGCTCATATCTTGGAGATGTTACTAAAGATTGATGCTGCTGATGTTTGGAGACGCTACGAGATGCGGACGCTGTTCACAACCTGATGATCCTACAAGACGAAGACAAAGGTGTCATAGCAAAGCAATTGGACGAGAAGATACTTCACCATCAGACTATTTTCATTAATCATTGTCCCAAATTCTTAGTTACATGTCACACGTCATTCAGTTGTCGTTTCAGTCATACGGGTGCAAACCGGTACCAGCCGGCCACTCAGCTGTATAGTTACATAAATCAGAGTCATGAGAATGACCGTCATGGAACTAACCGACAAGACGATAGTAACCATTACTATGACAGCAACTATCCTAGAAATCGTAACCGAGGCTCCGGCCGCGGACATGATCAGATATACAAATGATCAGTAGTCCAACCGATCCGCCAATTCTGGCATAATAACCTAATATTGTAGTTCTATTGTTTCACGTCTCGAGACACATGAAAGACACCAGTCACGACACATGTCTCACGTATACTTTCTGAAGACACATGCGAAGACACCAGTCAAGACATATATCATGCTTTTATTTCCAAGACACGAGTAAAGACACATGACTCACGTCTAATTATGGAACATTTCTAAGAAATTCAGGGTACCCTCCAAGGGTATATCCATTTTGTTGTTCCATGTATTAATTAGCCCACAAGAATTTCAGTACCATTATCGGCGCATCAGTGGGAACTATCAAGTTTCCTGATGACACTTTCATTTCTTGTAACCATAGCTCATAGATTCATTACCATAAAAGACGCCTTTCGTATTCCCACGTATACAAAGGTTTTCCTTCAGCTTAACGATGAGATCCAAACTGCTAACGCATTTCCATCGGGAAAATCTGTACAAATTATCTATGCTTACAAGCATGTGCGTTGTTAGTCATGGTCGCTAAAATTTTCTAGCTGTCAGTAAGACACGACCACTTAAGTTTTTTACGCATAGCCAGTTGATTATTCCAAAATCTGCCTATACATTCCAGAAGAACCTACAAGGAGAAGGATGGTACCATGAGATTATGTGTCGACTATCGTCGATTTAAACAAATCACTATTCATGACCGTTATTCTCATCCACGTATTGACAACATGTCTAATCGAACTTATAGTGTTAATCACTTTACCAAGATCGAACTCATGATCATGCTGCCAACAGTGACGAGTGAAAGAGCAGGACATGTCCATGACTGCTATTCGTACACGACTCGGTCATGCTAGATTTATGATTTTGAATTTGTCTCATCAATGCTCCAGCAGCAAATGAGTTTCCATGAACTCATAAGCGAATTCACTAGTGTTTTCATTAAGGATAACCTGATTTCCCTCTAATCCTAGAGAAGAACAGGAAGACCATATTTGCACCATGTTACAAATTCTATGACAAGCGAAATTTCATCCTGGAAATTTCCAATATCAATTCTGGTTGATTATAATGACACGCTGGATCACATGGATTTGCATGGTTAATCTTAGCATGACTCAACTTATGCGTAAAGGAGATAACCCTACATTACATTAGGTGTTCTAGAAAATCCTACGCTAAAAGAAGTTTATATTCTTAGATTTAGAGTTTCGCAAACTCCTATGTATCAAGTTCGATGAAGCAAGATGCAGTTACGTTCATATCTTCATACCTGTCATACAAACAGGCTAAGATAGGACACCAACAGACTGGGATGTTTTCATCATCTGAAATTGTGAATTGAAATGGGACAAGATCTCCACGGATTTTTGTTACCTGTTTAACGCAGACTCAGAAGAAGCATGATGTTATCTGGTTTATTGCAAACAGTTTGATCAAGTCTGAAAAATCCTTACATCCGCAAGGATTTCAGAACCAACAGATTGATCAGACATGTTCCAGCCAAGGCTCATCCGATCAGTAGGCGATTCCTCAGTTATCGAGTTAGACAAATATTCATAATTATGATCCTTATTTACTTCACGTCCTTGTTCTAATTTCACGACTTGCTTTCGCGCTCGCGTTTATGAAACTATTCACGTTCATGATGGCTTCTCGGCTTACGATTTTATGTTCATTTTTCTCATTCTGGGATGTTTTGCAAGAACTTGAGAGACCAGACCCATGTTTAGTATAACTCCCTATCCTCAGATAGACGTTTCTCGTCATATTCTATGTCTCACCTTGTAGCGTTTGGCGTTACCGCCATTATATCCTATGTTCACGATATGTTCCACATGTCATGTACATTCCACGTTACTCATATCATGATCAAGATATGTTACACGTATCATGGATCACGATATGTTTACTCATATTACACTTATCATAACTCCATGTATCACGTTAAAAAATTTTCACGTATTACGTTCAAAATTTTTCACGTACTACGTTTCTTTATGTCTCGCGCATCGTTGCTAATTATCAGTTAAGTTAGAGTGTTTTGCACGATAACGTTTTAGTTGCCCATACACGTTAATTAGTTTTCCCTCGATCAAATTTAGGGGATCAACCTTATGTTGATAACCAAGAACTTCTTCGTATTTCAAGTCAAGGTCAGGAGGACCAAGATTTATCATTCGCGTCAAGATCTTGTGAAGGAACCGTTCCAAGAGGAGGGCCACTTGGAAACGGACAAGTTCATCCGGACTTCTTATCCGTTTTTCCCTTATCAATTAGATATGTCCTTTCAGTCACGTCACGTTCCATGTCCTTTCAAGACATGTCACGTTCCACGTTCTTTCTACCAAGCCACCTGCACATTCATTTATCTTACATACCCTCTCAGTTTGATTCGGGTATGTTTCTCTTCAGTTACGTTATCTATAATTCGGGGACGAATTATTCTTTTTAGGGGGGAAGAAACCCGCATGCTTTTACCATGAATAGTACCCTTAAGATCGTACGTACTAGATTAAAACTTTCCTTTTATAGTATAATTACGTGCACGTGTTAGAATTTTACGTATTACGTACGTGTTAGAACACGATAAATATTTATTATGTACGAACACACAATAATTATTTAAACAATAATTAATCACGAACATGCGATCATGAAATCATGAAGGTAATTAAATCATGATCTAATATTAATTACGTATATATATTTATTACGAACACGAATAAATATATTAAGTCACGGTTAATAGTTAACGCGAACACATAAAACACGAACATGACTAAATACGAACAAACACTAAATAACTAGACTCGAGAAAAGGTACGGTGCCCCATGTGGGGCCCCCTTACCCGCGGCTACATCAAGAAGGATGGGCCAAGCCCATCAAATTTTACTAAGAAGGGGTTAAGGTAAATTCTTGTGTCACTTTTCACTTTACAGTAAAAATATCAAAAACCCTAAAAAGAGTTTTTCTCCTTCCTTCTTTGCTCCCTTTTGGCCGCCACCTATAAGCATCAACAAGGGGTGATTCGGTTTGATTTTAACCTTGTAATTTTTACAATGATCACTGTGTGTTCGTCCTTGATTGATCCACGCATTCGGTATAACCTTTTTAACCTTTTTATTATGTTTTGATTTAATAAATTACATAAGATCATGATGTTTTTAAAAACTAATTAAAAACAATTATTTAACATGTCTATGATTATGGGGTGATCAAAACAAGGGTTTTTAGGGGTGTTTGTCTAGCCGACGCCTAAACCGAACCCCTAAGGGGTCTCGGCTTGGCTTGTGAACCACCACCGAGACCTCATGGTCTCGGTTTGGTGGTGTGGGTCCCACGGCAGCAGCTAACAAGGGAGAACCCCGAAGTGGTTTGGGGTATGGAGTTGATTACGGGTCCGGTTTATTTTTTCTAGTCACGATCCGGTTCATGGTTTATGTTAAGGTTATGTTTTAATGATCATATGTTAAAAATTAAATTAATAAAATATGACATGATTAATTTAATAAAACATGACTTAGGTTATAATTTAATTATTAGATCATTGATTTTAACCTAAGTATTTATATTTTTCCAGACTTTATAATTAATTAATTATTAAAAACCATGACCATAATTAATTAATCAACATGACTTAGGTTATATTATTAGTAATTAATAAAACATGTTTTAACCTAAGTATTTTAAATTTATTTAATTAAAAACATGATATATTTAATTAAATACTTTTAACCTATAGTTTATTTAAGTTACATGTAATAATTAATAAACTATACTTTATAACAACATGACTTAGAATAATAATCAAAAAACACTTAAGCTTATATAATTAGCTTATTTAACCAGCTTATATCTATTTATGGAAACTTTATATTTTAGAAACTTATTTAATTAAGGCAGCTAATCTATTTATGGAAACTTTCTATTTTTAAAAACTTTTCTATTTTAAGTAGTAATTCTATTTCTGGAAACTTTCTATTTTTGGAAACTTTCTATTTTTGGAAACTTTCTATTTTTGGAAACTTTCTATTTTTGGAAAGTTTCTATTTTTGGAAACTTTTTATTTTTGGTAACTTTCTATTTTTGGAAACTTTCTATTTTTGGAAACCTACTATTTTTAGAAAGTTACTTATTATTACACATCAAGTATAATAATACATGAAATACAAGTAATACATAATCAGAATAGACAGAATATAAGATAAACACAGTATAAGGCTTAAAACAGTAAAACATGACATCAACATATAAAATAAACTAAGACATGACACAAAACCAGTTACGTATTTAGTAATCAGATACTTATACACTTATGTATTTATGTAGCATTAGTGATACAGAAGTAGGACTCTCTTCCGTTCGTCTTCTTCGTTCACTGGACATAAGGTACGGATTCCCATCCTTTCAGTATAGACATTCTTTCCTTATTAGGATTTCCCCGTATGCAGCCAACTGTTTTCCCGTAGTATAAGTTTATATGTTTGATTGCTTATATTTAATTTAGAATACCTGTAGCCATATACATGCATGACCAGTTTCACCTAGTTATGGAGGTACCATAACCATAACATTAGAGGCACTAGTGTTATGACTTCACCAGGGCGAAGTGATTGCTCGTGGCGTCCCTTCAGCTTTTGGCCATATTATTATATTTATCACGTGGGGCGTATGGGTGCATCCTAGTTACATGTTTTCACAAGATTACTCATTGTGAATGTGGTGTGTGCCTTGCATCCTTCACAAGGAGCTGATTCCTCAAACCCAAACCAATATATTAAATTAGAGACAGCCCCTCTAATTTGCATGATGAGGTCACCCCTATAAGTATTCATGTACGGTGGATTTTCATGACCTATATTGGCTAATGGTAAAATATGTTAAACTGTTTTCATAAGATAAACATAAGGCTTTTCAAACTATAAAACCAGTTTTATGAACAAGTTCCAGGTTTTCTAGGACTTATACATTTCCGCTGCTATTAAGTCTTTATTATGTTTTAGTCATTTATACTATGTCTATATCCGTGCACTGAGCGTTTTGCTCAGCCGTTACTTTCCTTTCCATGTCCTAAAACGGCAGGTACCCTAGGAAAGACTCGAGCATTTGGAAGACGTGCATAGGATGGAAGCTTCTAGAGACTTCTTGTCCCTTTTTGCCTTCATATACTTATGCTTGTTTAGTCTTTCATTCATTTCTTTTGATTTATTATGTTTTGGGCTTATGTTTGGGAACCGATGTTTGATTCTGGTTATCCCTATGGTCATGTAATGTTTTAGACATTTATCCTTGTATGCTTTGATGACACACCATTATTACGCGTGACATTCCATTATCAAAATGGGGTGTTACAGTTCCTTAACAAAATGTAAATCAACAATGGTGTAATCAAGGACATGTTTGCGTTCATCACTTTCATACATAGATAGAAGCATGTGTACCTTTTTCATTGTGATGTCAACCCATTGTCCTGATCTTGTATCTCCTTTCCCAACAGCTGGTTCATCCTCAGCTATTGCCATAAATGCCCTGACTCTAGTAGTATCTTCCTTATCTGAAGTCAGCGGCTCATCATTCCAGTCATACGCTTTAGCTACCAACCCTTTCTCTGTCTTCTTATCACCCCCTTTCTTTTTAGACAGAACTTCAAGCTTCAAATTCATCTGTTCCAACTCAACTTTAAGTGCCTTGTACTTGTTCTTGTAATCCTTCTTCTCATTGTCAGAGGAGTTGAATTGGTGGGATGAGTTGTTATGTTATGATTTGAACTTGTATGGTTTGGATGAAGATGATGGATAAGAAGGTGAGGATGTCTTTGTGGAAGGAAACTCTTTTTGACAGTGTCCAAGTTTTCCACAAGCAAAGCGAGTTTCTTTTGATTTGTCCGTTTGTTTGCTAGCCGATCCTACTCTCCCTGATCTTTTGTAGAATCTCCTTTGATTAGCTAGCAAGGCTCTTTCATGAAACTCAGCATTAAGGTCTGTCGTGAACTCTTGGTTTCTGCGTGTGTCTTCTTCAACATCAGAGTCGTTGTCATGAGGGTGTGGGGTGGAAATCAAAGCTTTGGATGTTGCTCCCTGAACTACAAATCTTTCAGTCTATGATTTGTATATGGTATCTATCAGCCCTTCTTTATAATTGTACTTTCCATATAGATGAGCCAAGGTGTCATTCTTGATGGAGTTATTAGCTCTCTGAGTTTGATTCATACTCAGCCATTTTCTTGGAAGGCTGTTGACAAATGTGACATTTACTTTAGCTTGAGCAATGGTGACGTCATTCATAGCAAGGTCATTGAGAAGAATTTTAAGCCTTGTATATGTTTGTTGAACCTTTTCACCTTCAAGTACATTGAAAGCATTGAACTAAAGCTTGAGTGCCTAAATCTTGGTTTCTCTAGTTTTAGATGGTCCTTAATGACCAAGGATAAGGTCTGTCCACATTTGTTTGGTTGTAGGACATTAAATTACAGACTTCATGATATGTTTAGGAAGACAGGATATAATGATGATCTTGAGACGTTTTTCTTTGTTTACCAATTTCCTATCAGTTGTAGTCCACTCTTGAGAGGTTTGGGAAGAGGATTCTCATCAGTAGAGGTAAGTGCCATGGTAACATAAGGTCTATTATCTAGGATTTCTAGATGAAATGGTTCAAGTCTGTAAAGATACACGAGGAATTGTGTGATACCCTAGAACCGAGGTCACTTACATTACCCTAAATTACGCTTATTTTTGAAATTTTTAATAAATTTTATTTGCTATATATTTTATTATTTTGGTTGAAACCGATATTCGAGGTTATAATTTTGACGATTGACGATTTAAGAAGAACGATGACGACTACGATCCCGATGGATGCCCAAATTTCTATAATTATTGTCGTTTTATCGATATTGTAATTTTTCGAGAATTTTACTTTCGGTTCGTGTTAAGTCGAATCGGGTGAGTTTTATTGCTTTCCGAGTACATTTAAAGTGTCCTAAAAATATTTTGGAGTGTTCGGGATGATCCCTGACTCCCGTAAAATTTTCTAAAAATGACTAGTGAGTCAATCCCGTAAACTTATAAGGTCGTTTTTGCTTAAGGACAAAAGAAAGCCTAAATTGCACCAAGGTCCCTCCCAAATACACAAAATGGAAATAATGCACACACACTAAACATTTCAAAGAAAAAAAAAACCATCCCTTCCTTCTTCTCTCTTTAGGCCGACGGCCAAACACACCAAACCACCACCACCTTCAATTTTTCTTGGTTTTTGATTAATTCCAATTAAAGACCACTTCCTAAAAACCTTTTGTAAGTGTTAATCCATGGTTTAATCTAACACGCATTAACATGAATTTTACCAAAAATTAAAGATTTTTCAAAAGTTTATTTTGATGTTAATTAGCCATTTGCATGTTTAATTCATGGATGGATGATGTTAAATCAATAAACAAATCAACCAAAATCAATTTGGTTGATGGGTTTTGATCACCCAAACCCCACGGCACAAGGGGGTGTTTGGGGGATCATGGTGGTTGTTGTTTTGATGATGGATATTGTATGTATGCTTGTTTTTACATGTTTTTAAATGGGTAAAACCATTTGCATGTTTATTTTTGTGATTGGTTTTATGATGATATTGATTAATAGGGGTTTAGGACTGATTAGAGTGTTTGAGTATGATTAGGAGTGCTTAGGATGATGTCTAGTGTTGATAAATGGGTTTGAAAACGAGCGTTGGGATGATTTTGGTATAGTTGATTTTAGGCAGAAAGTTTGAGGTGTTTTCGTAAATATTATTTTGTAAACAGGTCTTTTGGTTAGGATAAAGTTGTAGAGCATATTCTTAGCTTCGATTTGGTATAAGATAGAGCTTACGACTCCTAACGAGTCAAAAGTTACGACGTTTTGAAATTCGTGTACCGGGAGATGAAAACCGTAATAATCCGAAATTATGCTTGGTTTTAGGTCAAATCCCGGGGACTATAAGTATAGTTTGGTAAATAGTCAAGGGTTTATTTTTGGTCTCAAACCTGCATATTTGAGTCTATTATAGGACTTAGGTGTCAAATGGGTCAATGGAACATTTTAAACGGGTCAAATGAGTCCGACTTGGTCAAAGTACAATTTCAGTCCGAAAAATGTAGTTTTGGTAAAGTGTTGAGTAATGGGTCGTAAAAGCGAAAACTTTTAATGGGATTAAATATCTGTTTTCTAAAGGTCTTGAGGTATTTTTGAGAATTTTCTCAATTTTTATAAAAAGGTTTAAGTCTAGTAAAACAGTCCGTACTTTTGGTAAGTATCGGCGAAAAATGCGTAAAAATGAATAACGTTAATAATATGGACGAATGGTATAAAACGAGTAACACTTGGTTGTTTTGTTTTGGCCTGAGTTGTAATTATCACAAGTGACTAATATGTATGTATATTATACAGTACCTTAAGGTTTATAAATGAGATTACTCATTACGCGTTATTGGTTTATAGGTGTTGATTTACCCGGGCATCCTCATCGTCGTCAGTGACCGTCACTCGAACTATCGACTACTTGTTATATAAGGTGTGAATTTATAGCCTCGCTTATTATTATTTCAAATTGTTTTACCCGCGAGGGAAATGCATGCTAGTTTTCAAAATGAACATATGTCATGAATGATTGTTGGACCCGAATGTTGCCTTTGAAATTGTGTTGAGTACCTAGTTGCAAAAGGCCATAATTTCATGAGCTATTAACTATTGTTTAGTCCTAGCGTGGATTAGAAATAGCCGCTTATACAAAGTGATAGTACTATGGGGTTGACTACCCTATCCGAGACGAGGGCTAGTACGTTGATACCCCCTGCGGACGGATAATTTGTGATAAGAGATAAGGTATAATTGCAACTGATGCCTTAGTAGGGGCACTGGTTTCATCTGAATCACGCCGGTATTTATTACGCGGGTGATTGAGTTAACGGTTTAGTGTCATGAGCTTAAACACAATTGTCAGTACCTTGAATATAGATTGTTTGATCGACAAGTCTATGAATGATCGTGAATGGTTTTTATTACACATATGTTCAAAATGAATTGTAAAACCTATGAATTCCACTCAACGTTTTCGTTGACCAAATTTAGCATGTGTTTCAGGTAACCGCTGATGTGTAGCATGGAGCATGCCTTGGATGGAAGTTGTGTGTATGGCTTGGACTCTACTTGTTTTTCCTCCCGTTATTACTTGAACATTTTTAAACTTTATGGCATGTTGTTGTGAAAACTGTAACTTTGGGGGTTGAGATTCATGGGGACCGAAACGCAAACTCTGTTGTATCATTTGGGGTTGGAAAACCGTAGACATGTAACTTTTTAACAATTTTTAATTTAAGTTTAAATTTGACGTCTCTTTGGAGTCGTTCGATATATCTTGTGTGCGATGATAACTGCCTAGCACCCAAATGTTGTAGTTCCGCTGCGCATAGCA
Source organism: Glebionis coronaria (assembly GCA_025667525.1). Taxonomy (NCBI): domain Eukaryota; kingdom Viridiplantae; phylum Streptophyta; class Magnoliopsida; order Asterales; family Asteraceae; genus Glebionis; species Glebionis coronaria. The sequence continues at coordinate 601,643,380 of CM046877.1, read as the reverse complement.
TTTGGTGGGGTGTTAGAGATTGGTAATCAGAGCCATGAGTTATAGAGAACTAGGTCGTTTTGAAAATTCCTAAACTATAACTTTTGGTGTCATAAGAAATTGTCCAAGCGCACACAACTATCCTGCATGGCTCCGGTAAGGTTTATTTTTGTATTCATGGCATTGATGTATACTTTTGAGTTGAAGTATATATGTGGGTATTTATTACGTAGATATTGAACTACTATATGTAAACGTTGAAATTATACGTGGAGTACCCGATACCGTAATTCTTGTATTACTTATGCATGAGCATCATATTATCGCATTTTGGGCATGTGTACCACCTTTGCATTGCATTCGCATGCATGTATTTATAAATATTGAATAGTAATCTTACGTACCCTCCAAAATTCTCTGTTATTGCAGGAATGGCCGAGGTACCGCCTAACGGAAATGGAGACGATTATGTCGTAGGACACGAAGGGGGACCGTTTCCTCCGAACCCGCCGAATAATGACAATGGATGGATCGCTCCAGAAGAAGCGGTAGAGCTGGGAAATGACAGTGACAAAAGTGACGTGGACAACTTCAATATCAGTAGCGATGGTAGTGAGGATTCTGAGGAAGAGCCCGAGGAACCGGTGGATGATGGAATTCCTGAGAATGCTGTCGGTCAGACCGAACCTGATTTATTTCAATCTCCAAATTCGCCAAAGGGTTATGAAGTGCCTCCGACCGACCGATATGAGCAGCAACCCTTTCGTCGCCCGATGGATAATTGTAAGGACTACCTGAGGACAATGCCAGGGCTTGTTCGTGTAAGTAATGGGAGTGGTGTAGAATCCAGCAATTCAACTAAATCACAATCTACTCATGAGAATATCGCAAGGGTCTATTTTCCGAGACCAAGACACTATTGGGACCCCGAGGGTCGTTTGAGGAGGATGGATAGGTTGATGTATGAGCGGTTTGTGGTGGAAACCAGGGTTATCAAGAGGTTTGATCAGAATGAAAGGGCACACCAAAGATTATTGGCAAGAACTTCAAGAATTGAGTATGATGGAAATGCAAACAAGAGTGATATCAACAGTCTGAGATCGATGATAGCGAACTTGAGCGCCAGTCTTGACCGAGTTAGGGAAGATCAAGCGAGATTGTCTAGGATGCAGAGTTGGGAGCATCGAGTGAGAGCATCCTTGCCCCCAGATTGGAGATTTGTGGACGACTTGGAAATGGAAGCTAATGACTTCATGATCCAGCCACCTGCCAGAGGTGTTTGTATCACTGTAGGAAATCATGAAGCGGTTGAGTGTGGGTCTACGTCAGGGACGAAGAAGGCGACTGAATGTGGGCCGAATGACAAAGGAAAGAGGAAGGTGGATGAAGTGGACGAGGAAGATAGCGACGAGGAACCCGAGGAAGATGATGATGAACCGCCATCCAAGAGGCCGTGTGGATCACCACATGCCTAGTTGCTTGTCTTGTATTTTATCTTTGATCGTTGTAATATAACTATTTTAGACTTTTGTATGATGGCATTGTGACGAAAAACTTGAGGACTTAAGTTTTATGGTGAATGGTTGTTGTGGCAATACTTGTAACAATTTTGGTTGATTATCAATACAATCCATGTTTACCTTTCATGATCTGTGATATGTCTTTAATTTGCTCTTTTGTGATGTGAATTGATGAATATTAGTAACTTTGTAGTGATGTGTCGTTGTATTTATATTATGTCTTGAAAGAGAAATCCATCTTAATCTTGATGTGTATACTTACATTGTTTTTCTATTTTTTTCCCTGTCTTTGCAGAGAGGTGTATTTGATAACGCACCATGCCTCCAAAGCTAACCGCAACCCGTGTGAACACGATGATTCAGGAAGCCATTGCGAATGCGCTAGAAGCAGATCGAGCAGAGAGAAACCTAGACCAAGGCAGAAATGTGGGGAGATAGCAAGCCCCAAGAGAGTGTACTTACTCTAGTTTTATGAAATGCGGTCCCACGCAATTTCGTGGAACTGGTGGAGCTCTAGAACTCAGGAGATGGTTAGAAAAGGTCGAGAGTACTTTTGAGATTAGTGGTTGCTCAGAGGCGAACAAGGTCAAGTTTGCGGCTGCTACTTTTCTTGACGACGCATTGAGTTGGTGGAACACCCAAGTAGCCACCGTTGGGTTAGCAGTAGCGAATGCAAGAACATGGACTGCTACTAAAGCTCTTTTGACCAAGAAGTTTTGTCCTGAAGAGGAGCTGGGTCAATTGGAAGATGAGTTGAGGCACCTGACTTTGAGAAACAATGATATCACTTCTTACAACAGGAGGTTTAATGAACTAAGCCTCTTGTGTCCCGATACCTTTGCCGATGATAACAAGAAGATGAAACAGTACATCAAAGGTCTGTCCAGTAATATGAAGGGTGAAACGACTTCATCTAAGCCTGGGTCATTTGATGAAGCGATCCAGATGGCTCACGCGTTGATGGATGTCAAACTCCAAGACAAGAAGAACTGCATTGCTGAAGGAAATAAGAGGAAGTGGGAGGCAGCACAGAGGAATCAATCCCAGGGTCAAAGCCGAGGTGGAAACCGAAATAATCAGGGTCAGAACCGCAATCAACAGTTCAACCAGCGAAGGAATGACGGGATGAGAGCTGTGACAAACCCCAGAGGAGCGAAGGTGAATCCCCACTGTCGTCGATGCAACTTGTACCATGTAGGGAGTTGCCCGCCTGCGTGCGACAAATGTGGAAAAGCGGGTCACAGGATGTCAGATTGCCGAACGAAGGGGGTAGCCACTGGGGCGAATGCTACGAGAGTGATGGGTTGTTTTGGATGTGGAGAAAGAGGACACAAGCAAGGAAATTGCCCGAAGGCATGAAACAAGCAAGGAGGTAACGATGCTGCTGCCGTGTATCAAGTAGGGACGGTTGATAAACCACAAGGTCCTAACGTGGTTACCGGTACGTTTTTGCTAGACGCTTGTTATGCTAGTATATTGTTTGATTCTGGTTCCGACAAGAGTTTCGTAGATGTTAAATTTAGTCGTCATATCGATAGAAAACCGGTATTGTTAACGACTAGTTATAACGTGGAATTAGCCGATGGGAAAATCGTTAGTACGAATTCTATACTGAAAGGGTGTACCTTGAAGTTAGGAAATTACGCTTTTGAAATCGACTTAATGCCCATAGAGCTAGGATCGTTTGATGTGATCGTGGGAATGGATTGGCTGATGGCGCATAGTGCCATGATCGTCTGTGGAGAGAGATTAGTTCAGATTCCATTGAGGAATAGAGTCTTGACTGTGAAGGGAGATGAATGCACTTCTCGTTTGAAGGTGATTTCTTGTTTGAAAATGATTAAGTATGTAGAAGATGGATGTGATGTGTTTTTGGCACAAGTTTCTAGTGATGGTGACTTAGAGATGAAGATTGAAGAGGTACCTGTAATCTACGAATATCCGGAAGTTTTTCCAGACGAGTTGCCGGGTTTACCACCCAACCGTGAGCTCGAGTTTCGAATCGATTTGGTGCCGGGAGCTGCACCAGTTGCGCGTGCACCCTATCGATTAGCACCATCAGAGTTAAAGGAGTTATCGGAACAACTGAAGGAGTTGATGGATAAAGGATTTATTAGACCGAGCTCATCACCATGGGGAGCGCCAGTGTTGTTTGTAAAGTAGAAAGATGGGTCATTTTGGATGAGTATTGACTATAGAGAACTCAACAAGCTGACGATTAAGAATCGGTATCCATTGCCGAGAATTGACGATTTGTTTGATCAATTACAAGGTTCCTGTGTATACTCAAAGATCGACTTGAGGTAAAGATATCATCAACTGCGTGTGAGAGAGGAGGATATTCCTATAACTGCCTTTCGTACGCGGTATGGACACTTCGAATTTCGAGTGATGCCGTTTGGGTTGACAAACGCGCCTGCTGTATTCATGGACCTTATGAATCGAGTATGCTAGCCGTATCTAGATAAGTTTGTCATTGTTTTTATCGATGATATTCTTATTTACTCTAAGAGTAAGGAGGAGCACGAGAAGCACCTGAGAAAGATATTGGATCTGCTGAAGAATGAGAAGATGTATGCGAAGTTCTCGAAGTGTGAGTTCTGGTTAGAGTCTGTGCAATTCCTTGGTCACGTAATTGATAGCAAAGGAGTTCGCGTGGATCCTGCCAAGGTCGAAGCGATCAGGGAATGGTCGGCACCGACAACGCCGACTGAAGTTCGACAATTCCTTGGTTTAGCTGGGTATTATCGGAGATTCATAGAAGGATTTTCGTTGATTGCGAAGCCACTGACAAAGCTTACCGAGAATAATAGAGTGTATGAATGGGGAGATGAGGAAGAATTCGTTTTCAAAACACTCAAGGACAAGTTATGCTCCGCACCGATATTGTAATTACTTGAAGGAACCGAAGACTTTGTAGTGTATTGTGACGCATCTCGTAAGGGTTATGGAGCTGTGTTGATGCATCGCGAGAAGGTGATTGCTTACGCGTCGAGACAACTGAGGAAGAATGAGGAGAACTACACGACGCACGATTTGAAATTAGGAGTTGTAGTTTTTGCGTTGAAATTGTGGAGACATTATTTTTATGGGACGAAGTGTGTTGTATTAACTGACCACAAGAGTTTGCAGCACATTTTAGATCAAAAGGAGTTGAACATGCGACAGAGACGATGGGTAGAATTACTAAGTGACTATGACTGTGAAATTCGCTACCATCCTGGTAAGGCGAATGTTGTAGCGGATGCACTTAGTAGGAAGGATCGAGAGAAACCTTTGAGAGTCAGAGCTTTAGTGATGACTGAGAGTGTTGATTTAACTGAAACAATACTGAAGGCTCAAGAGAGGGGTTTAATGAAAGAGAATGTTGATGCTGAGAACTTGGGAAGAATGTTGAAATCTCTTTTTGTGATTAGGTCAGACGGGCTGAGTTATTTCGAGAATCAGATTTGGCTACCGTTGTGTCCATCCGAGGAAGGAAAGCCGGGAGTACGAGATTTGGTCATGAACGAGTATCATAAATCGAAGTACTCGATACATCCTGGATCGGATAAGATGTATCATGACCTGAAGAAAGTCTATTGGTGGCCGAATATGAAGGCGGATATTACTCGTTACGCTAGTAAGTGTTTGACTTGTGCGAAGGTTAAAGCCGAACATAAGAAGCCGTCTGGGTTGTTGGTACAACCAGAGATCCCAGAATGGAAATGGGAGAGAATCGCTATGTATTTCGTGACGGGTTTACCCAGAACTCCTAGTGGATGTGATATGATTTGGGTAATAGTGGATAGATTGACGAAATCTGCTCATTTCTTACCTATGAAGAAGACGGACAGTATGGAGAAGCTGGCCAGTGTGTACGTGAAGGAGATCGTTTGTAGACATGGAGTACCTTTATCGATCATTTCGGATCGCGATAGTAGGTTTACTTCGGAATTTTGGAAATCGCTTCAACGTGCGATGGGCACTGAATTGAATTTGAGCACGGCTTATCACCCAGAGACTGACGGCCAGAGTGAACGCACTATTCAGACGATGGAGGACATGCTCCGAGCATGCGTGATTGATTTTGGAGGAAGTTGGGAACGCCACTTGCCTTTAGTGGAGTTTTCGTATAATAATAGTTATCATGCGAGCATCAAGGCTGCACCATTCGAAGCGTTGTATGGAAGGAAGTGTAGATCACCTGTGTGTTGGAGTGAAGTAGGAGAAAGTCAATTGACTGGACCCGAAATGGTTTTAGAGACGACCGAGAAGATTGTGCAAATCAAGAACCGACTACTTGCTACGAGAAGCCGACAGAAGAGTTATGCCGATAACAGAAGAAAACCATTGGAATTTTATGTCGGAGATATGGTTATGCTTAAGGTTTCGCCGTGGAAGGGTGTAATTCGTTTTGGGAAGAAAGGAAAGTTGAGTCCGAGGTATATTGGACCATTTATGATCGTTAAATGAATTGGACCAGTAGCGTATAAGTTAGAGTTGCCGAGCGAGCTTAGTGCTATTCACAACACGTTTCACGTATCGAACTTGAAGAAGAGTTTGGCGGATAAGGAATTGGTGATTCCTTTGGACGAGATTCAACTAGACGACAAGATGCATTTTGTGGAAGAACCCGTAGAAATTATGGACCGAGAGGTCAAGAGGCTGAAGCATAGTAGAATTCCCACTGTGAAGGTTCGATGGAATTCTAGGCGTGGACCAGAATACACTTGGGAACATGAGGACTTTTTCAAGGAAAGGTATCTTCATCTGTTCCAGCGACACGAAATGTGAGTATAAGAAGAGGCGAGCGTCGGGACGTCGCTCTCTTTAAGGAGGGGTGGATGTGATACCCTAGAACCGAGGTCACTTACATTATCCTAAATTACGCTTATTTTTGAAATTTTTAATAAATTTTATTTGCTACATATTTTATTATTTTTGTTGAAACCGATATTCGAGGTTATAATTTTGACGATTGACGATTTAAGAAGAACGATGACGACTACGATCCCGATGGATGCCCAAATTTCTATAATTATTGTCGTTTTATCGATATTGTAATTTTTCGAGAATTTTACTTTCGGTTCGTGTTAAGTCGAGTCGGGTGAGTTTTATTGCTTTCCGAGTACATTTAAAGTGTCCTAAAAATATTTTGGAGTGTTCGGGATGATCCCCGACTCCCGTAAAATTTTCTAAAAATGACTAGTGAGTCAATCCCGTAAACTAATAAGGTCGTTTTTGCTTAAGGACAAAAGAAAGCCTAAATTGCACCAAGGTCCCTCCCAAATACACAAAATGGAAATAATGCACACACACTAAACATTTCAAAGAAAAAAAACCCATCCCTTCCTTCTTCTCTCTCTAGGCCGACGGCCAAACACACCAAACCACCACCACCTTCAATTTTTCTTGGTTTTTGATTAATTTCAATTAAAGACCACTTCCTAAAAACCTTTTGTAAGTTTTAATCCATGGTTTAATCTAACATGCATAAACATGAATTTTTCCAAAAATTAAAGATTTTTCAAAAGTTTATTTTGATGTTAATTAGCCATTTGCATGTTTAATTCATGGATGGATGATGTTAAATCACTAAACAAATCAACCAAAATCAATTTGGTTGATGGGTTTTGATCACCCAAACCACACGGCACAAGGGGGGTGTTTGGGGGATCATGGTGGTTGTTGTTTTGATGATGGATATTGTATGTATGCTTGTTTTTACATGTTTTTAAATGGGTAAAACCATTTGCATGTTTATTTTTGTGATTGGGTTTTATGATGATATTGATTAATAGGGGTTTAGGACTGATTAGAGTGTTTGAGTATGATTAGTAGTACTTAGGATGATGTCTAGTGTTGATAAATGGGTTTGAAAACGAGCGTTGGGATGATTTTGGTATAGTTGATTTTAGGCAGAAAGTTTGAGGTGTTTTCGTAAAAGTTATTTTGTAAACAGGTCTTGTGGTTATGATAGAGTTGTAGAGCATCTTCTTAGCTTCGATTTGGTATAAGATAGAGCTTACGACTCCTAACGAGTCAAAAGTTACGACGTTTTGAAATTCGTGTACCGGGAGATGAAAACCGTCATTATCCGAAATTATGCTTGGTTTTAGGTCAAATCCCGGGGACTATAAGTATAGTTTGGTAAATGGTCAAGGGTTGACTTTTGGTCTCAAACCTGCATATTTGAGTCTATTATAGGACTTAGGTGTCAAATGGGTCAATGGAACATTTTAAACGGGTCAAATGAGTCCGACTTGGTCAAAGTACAATTTCAGTCCAAAAAATGTAGTTTTGGTAAAGTGTTGAGTAATGGGTCGTAAAAGCGAAAACTTTTAATGGGATTAAATATGTGTTTTCTACAGGTCTTAAGGTATTTTTGAGAATTTTCTCAATTTTTATAAAAAGGTTTAAGTCTAGTAAAATAGTCCGTACTTTTGGTAAGTATCGGCGAAAAATGCGTAAAAATGAATAACGTTAATAATATGGACGAATGGTATAAAACGAGTAACACTTGGTTGTTTTGTTTTGGCGTGAGTTGTAATTATCACAAGTGACTAATATGTATGTATAATATACAGTACCTTAAGGTTTATAAATGAGATTACTCATTACGCGTTATTGGTTTGATAGGTGTTGATTTACCCGGGCATCCTCATCGTCGTCAGTGACCGTCACTCGAACTATCGACTACTTGTTATATAAGGTGTGAATTTATAGCCTCGCTTATTATTATTTCAAATTGTTTTACCCGCGAGGGAAATGCATGCTATTTTTCAAAATGAACATATGTCATGAATGATTGTTGGACCCGAATGTTCCCTTTGAAATTGTGTTGAGTACCTAGTTGCAAAAGGCCCTAATTTCATGAGCTATTAACTATTGTTTAGTCCTAGCGTGGATTAGAAATAGCCGCTTATACAAAGTGATAGTACTATGGGGTTGACTACCCTATCCGAGACGAGGGCTAGTACGTTGATACCCCCTGCGGACGGATAATTTGTGATAAGAGATAAGGTATAATTGCAACTGATGCCTTAGTAGGGGCACTGGTTTCATCTGAACCACGCCGGTAATTATTACGCGGTTGATTGAGTTAACGGTTTAGTGTCATGAGCTTAAACACAATTGTCAGTACCTTGAATATAGATTGTTTGATCGAAAAGTCTATGAATGATCGTGAATGGTTTTTATTACACATATGTTCAAAATGAATTGTAAAACCTATGAATTCCACTCAACGTTTTCGTTGACCAAATTTAGCATGTGTTTCAGGTAACCGCTGAAGTGTAGCATGGAGCATGCCTTGGATGGAAGTTGTGTGTATGGCTTGGAGTCTACTTGTTTTTCCTCCCGTTATTACTTGAACATTTTTAAACTTTATGTCATGTTGTTGTGAAAACTGTAACTTTTGGGGTTGCGATTCATGGGGACCGAAACGCAAACTCTATTGTATCATTTGGGGTTGGAAAACCGTAGACATGTAACTTTTTAACAATTTTTAATTTAAGTTTAAATTTGACGTCTCTTTGGAGTCGTTCGATATATCTTGTGTGCGATGATAACTGCCTAGCACCCAAATGTAGTAGTTCCGCTGCGCATAGCATTTGGTGGGGGTGATAAATTGACTCTTCGAACTTGCAAAATCATCTTCATCAAAGACTGGTACGTTGGTGACATGAGATCCGCCTCTTGACTCAAAAAGTTGAGGTAGATCATCTTCATTTTGAGGTGGAGGAGTAATTCTTGGTGATGTAGGTGGTGGAGTAGAGTTGTTCCTAGAATAAGGTGGTGGTGGTGGTGGTGTATCGCTTGTTTCAGGCATGGTGGATCTTGATTATAAAACTTAAAACGATGTTTATGAGGGTTTTAATATCAAACACCGCTCTGATACCAATTGAAAGTCCCTAAACCAAGCTTGAAACGATAAACTGAACTAATCAATGCACTTAATTACTTTTCAAACGTAATACTTATTATTGTATAATAAAGAATTACAAGTGTTATGGATAACACCGTTTGATGACAATGTGTTGTGCACACTTTGGACAAACTAAAACCTAACTTATGAACACAGTCGCAGCTGTTTGGTTCAACAAGTTATAAGAGTTAATGAGTGAATTGTGTCAAATTGATAAGCATGAACTCTAGGCTACATAACCTATTTATAGTGGTACGAGGTTGAATCCAAGTACTGGTTGATAGCGACTACACTGAACAAACACTTGTCAGACATTTGTCACAAGATGCTCTTCTATTCTTGGTAGTCTGCCACAATGCTTTAGGGAAATAGAGCTGACACAATTTCCCTTTTCTTCATAGTCTCGTACACACTAAGGTATGTCCAAAGTGTACTGAGTGTTAACAGGGTATTACCACCCCTGTTAAGACTCATGTAAGACCCACAAAATAAGGTCATTACTTAATTCTTACTTTTCAAATATTTTTTATGTATTTTATAATCTTAAATATTATTACGTTTAATGGTTTAAGTTGAAATCGATATTAAATAATTTTATTTTAATATTTTTACGAGCAACGTGGACTACTAGTGATCGTGATACCGACGGATGCCCACAATTTTATATTTTATTATCGATCGTTTCGATATTTAATATTTTCGACGATATCGTTTTAATTACGTATCGAGTCGTTATACTATTATTTTTCGTGTGCGTTTAAACTTTTAAGTATTTTTACGAAACTCGAGCCCCGTAAATATTTTCAAAATTGACTAGTAATTATTTCCTACTTTTAACTAATAATTTACATTCTTTAGCCAAACTTTTGCAAAATTTGCAATTAGGTCCCCACCCTACTAACTAAAAATTGAAAATAAACACACACTTTAATTTTTTTTACTTCCAAAAATTTACTCTCTCTCTCCTTTCTCCTTGTTCTTGCCGAAACCCACTCCAACCCACCAAATCCATTCATTTTTCAAATTATCTCAAGTTTGAGGTTGATTCTAGCTAAACCAAGCATAGACCCATCTCTATTTTTGATCAAGGATCACATAGGTATAAATATTTTACACATGCAAGCACTTTTTATTTTCTTGATGTTGGTAGGTGGAAGCCATGGTTATGCATGGTGTTTTTAGCATGATCCATGGTGGTTCTTGCTAGAAATCTTGTTAAAAACTATATTTTGATCCAAAGATTTTTATTTTTGTTATGATTTTGATGTTATGATGGATGTATGATGATATTAGAGTATAGGAATGACCATTTCTATGGTCGTTTTGGTCAAAAAGTTGATTTTGTACAAGATTTTGGTACCCATTTTATAGCAGTAGGTAAACTGAAAAATCCGAATTTTTATGTTTTTAAAATGACTTAGCTTATAGCCTAGGGTTGTAGATAATTTCCTTAGCTTCGATTTGATATAAGGTAGAGCTTCTAGCTCAAAACGAGCGCGAAGTTATGATGTTCTGAATGATCGTGTACCGGGAGACGAGTATGGACACTACATATAGTTATTGTCGATATTTGGATCGAATCCCGGGGACTCTAAATGGATGTTTTAAAATGTGTAACCTACTGATAATGAGGTGATTATTTTATAGGTTGAGTTTACTTTAAAACCCGAGTGTCGATTTTGTAAGGAGTCGTTTAAATAAGTTAAAACGGTTGTATGAAAAATTAACGTAAATCTGTCCGGATTTTGTGGTTTGAAAATGAGTCGAGTAAAGGACTTTAAAAGTAATTTCATTTGATAAACTTGTAGGAGGACTTTCTATATATAGTAAGTTAGTTTATCGAGTCGTTTCATAAACGGTTGACAAGTTTAAAAGGGGTAAATAAGTTACTACATGTAGTATGTACCGGCGGATTTTGTTAAAAGTATAAAATGGTAAAGTAAATGAGTAATAAAGTATAATGAAGTTATTTATATCGTTTACTCTCGAGTGTATTGTGGTTTTATGAGTTCGAGTTTGATTTTGTTATGTATGAATTATTTCTCGAGTTTATTTTTAATATATGCACCTAAATTGCTAGGTTGCAGTTATCGTGATTATCGGGCATCTACTATCGTCGGCGATTGTCTTCAACTACTATAAGTACTAAGGTGAGTCTATAGCCTCGTTTGAGCTCATTCAAATATTTTAAAACCCGCGAGGGGGAATACATGTTTTGTAAACTTAGAACACAAGATTTTTATGGTATGCTTGTCCCTTTATGAATGGACCTGTGGTTGCCTTTAAATTGCATTAAGTGATTGCCTTTGTTAAAGCCTCAATTATGGACCGTTAATTAACCTATGATGGGTTAACCGCTAGTACAATTAATAGATCTATGGGGGGAAGCCGCCCCGGTTCAGTTTTTGTGGACTTGTCATAGAAGCTTAGGCCCGACCTCCACACTGTTTGAACATATTGTATTGAGAAGTCAGGTATACGACAATGTACCAATAATCTGGAGGTAACCGACAATTAATGAACCTCCTGTCTTATCAGACCTCAAAAGGGAGTGTCTAAGGGCTCGGTTCCATGAGCTTATTGCAATTTATGCTAAATACAATTATTATTGTTGATGCAAATTATTAGATGCTTGTTGCCTTCAAGTATGCCACAAACTTATAATCTTGCTTGTGTTCAAAATGATTATATAAACCTATAGATTCACTCGGCATTTTTTTGCTGATGATTTTCTCACATGTATTTTAGGTAATCAAGAAGGTTGAAGCATGGAAGCCACGGGAATGAATGTTGTGCACTACTTTGTATAAAAACTCTTTGAATGTTTGTCGTTCCTTTTGTTCAAAACAATTTAAATCTTTTGTTTTGGTTGTATTTGGTTACGATGTCTTGGGACTACGCTACTCTGACAAATGTTTTAGGAACGATAAATCTAAAACGTCTCTTTTTGAGTCGTTCTTTATAAATTATGTGTTGTAGTATCATTGTTTAGCACCCAAAGATGTATTCGGCTGCGTGTAAATTTGGGGGGGTGTTAAAAATTGGTACCAGAGCCATGAGTTATAGAGAACTAGGTCTTTTTTCTAAAAACCTAAACTATAATTGTCGGTTTTTATTTTTCAAAGAGTCGGTGCACATGATTTCGCGTGACTTCAGGTTCAAGCTACTTCTGGGATTACAACTTTAGTATACATTATTATGTATGCTTTATTGCTAAGTATTTCTAAATAAATACTATAAATCCTTTATCGATATATATATTGATATCGTTAAACTTTTCGATAAGAGTTATCATTTATTAATGATTTACTTAAATAAATTTTTGGAATTTTTCCTGTAGTTATTTCGAAGGATTTTCTACATTTATTTAAATTTTTGGAAATTATTCTATTTCATTTTATTATGACCTGATACCCATTTTGTGAAATTTACCACCATCAAATTACGTCTTCGATGAGGAGGAAGCAGGTTTCACTGCTACAAGCGAGACACAGTCAACTAAGCCATGTGGATCCCTACGTGACTAGTGTTTATTATTTAGTGTCGTTGTACTCTAATTGTCTTTAAGATCATTCCTTGTTGATCGATGATAATAGTTTCCTTTGATCCTTATAATGATTGTGAATCCTTGTATTGATAATGTGTATGCATTTGATGATTGATTTTGTACATGATATGACTATACCATGAATACAATTAACTCATTCATTTTATCTTTTCTCTTTGTGATGTGACAGAATCATGCCACCTAGGTGAATGACAAATGATGCCATTGCAAGGCTAGTTGCTGAAGAGGTTGCGAAAGCATTAGCTGCAGATAGAGCTGCGCGTGTTAACACTGAAGGAGCAGGTGGCTCTAGAGGTGCTAATGCTGGAGGTGCTAATGCTGGAGGTGCTGGTGCTGAAGGTGAAGGTGAACCTGCGAGACCAGAAGCTGCTGGGGCAGGTGTAGCTGAGAATCCTGCAGATGAGGTTGCTCAGGCTGCTGCTGCGGTTAAAGAGTGTACTTTTGCTGGATACATGAAGTGTGGACCTACTACATTTCAAGGAACCGGGGGAGCACTAGAATTATTCAGGTGGATTGAGAAAACAGAAACAACATTTGAGATAAGTGATTGCTCAGAGAGGAACAAGGTTAAGTTCGTAGTTGCTACTTTCAAAGATCGAGCTATAAGCTGGTGGAAGACTCAAGTTTCTACAGTTGGGTTAGAAGCTGCAAACAGGAAACCTTGGGATGAAATTAAAAGGTTTTTGAAAGAGGAGTTCTGTCCAGAAGAAGAGTTATCTGCTTTGGAGGACGAGTTGAGGCACCTGAAGCTGAAAGATAATAACATTGCTGCATATACTAGTCGATTCAACGAATTGGTTTTGTTGTGTCCAGATGCTTTTGCTACTGAGAAGAAAAAGATGGATCAATACATCAAAGGGATACCTAGGTAAATTAAAGGTGAGACACCTTCATCTCGACCCAAGAACTTTGTTGAGAGTGTAAGAATGGCTCATACACTCATGGGGCAGAAGGTTCAAGATAGGGCTGAGAGAGTTGCTGAAGGTAGTAAAAGGAAATGGGAGAATTCGCAGAGTGGTAATCAAGGTAGTAACCGCCATAAGCAGTACAATCATAAGAGAAATGATGGGGCTAGAGTTGCGACTAACAAGAATGATAATGCTGACCAAGGGGGACCAGCCCTAAAATGTAAGAGCTGTGGTGTTTGTCACTTTGGTAATTGTCCACCAAGGTGCACTAAGTGTGGAAAGGTTGGTCATGTTGTGGAGAAATGTAAAACAAGGGTCCCTACTACTGGATCGAATGCTATTCCGATCAGGACTTGTTTTTAATGCGGAGAACGTGATCATCTTTGTCCTCAATGTCCGAAGTGGAAGAACAGGAAAGCAGGTGAAGCTGCTGGGGCAGTTTATGTTGTTAAGGATGCTGATCAGGCACAAGGTCCAAATGTGGTGACGGGTATGTTCTTACTCAACCATCGTTATGCTAGGGTGTTGTTTTACTCTGGATCTGATAGGAGCTTTATAAGCACTTCCTTTAGTCGTTTAATTGATGTTGAGCCAACAAGCCTAAATGCTAGTTATGAGTTCGAGTTAGCTGATGGACAATTAGTTAGTACTACCACTATATTTAAGAAGTGTCCTTTGAAATTAGAAAATCATTTGTTTGAAATTGATTTGATGCCGATTGAGTTGGGTTCGTTTGATGTGATTGTTGGTGTGGATTGGTTGGTTGCTCATGATGCGGTAATTGTATGTGGGGAGAAAGTTGTTCACATACCGGTAAAGGGTAAGGTGTTAGTAGTTAAAGGTGACGTCGGTAGATCTCGTTTAACGGTGATATCTTGTATCAAGGCGAAGAAATATTTAGAAAGAGGTTGTCACATGTTCTTGGCTCAAGTAGTGGAGAAAGAACTACCGGTTAGGCGTGTGGAGGATGTTCCGGTTAATCGTGATTTTCCTGAAGTATTTCCCGATGACTTGCCAGGGCTTCCGCCTCAGCGAGAAGTCAAATTCAAGATTGATCTAGTGTCGGGAGCTGCACCAGTGGCGTGTGCACCTTATCGTTTCGCACCGTCTGAGTTGAAGGAGTTGGCAGATCAGTTGAAGGAGTTAATGGAGAAGGGGTTCATTAGACCAAGTTCGTCACCTTGGGGAGCTCCAGTGTTGTTCGTGAAAAAGAAGGACGGATCGTTCAGAATGTGCATAGACTACCGAGAGTTGAACAAGTTAACTATTAAAAATCGTTATCCACTTCCTAGGATCGATGATTTGTTCGATCAACTTCAAGGTTCGTGTGTGTTCTCGAAGATCGACTTGAGGTCGGGTTATCATCAACTTCGTGTTAAAGAGGAGGATATACCTATTACAGCTTTTCGGACGCGTTATGGACACTTTGAATTTCAAGTGATGCCGTTTGGGTTAACTAATGCACCTGCGGTATTCATGGAATTAATGAATCGTGTGTGTAAACCATACCTCGACAAGTTTGTGATTGTATTTATCGACGATATCCTGATTTATTCCAGAAGTCGGGAGGAGCATGAAGGTCATTTGAAGATTATTTTGGAGTTGTTGAAGAAGGAGAAGTTGTATGCGAAATTCTACAAGTGTGATTTTTGGTTGGATTCTGTCCAATTCCTTGGGCACGTGATCGATAGTAGCGGTGTTCATGTTGATCCTTCCAAAATTGAAGCTATTAGAGATTGGGATAGGCCTACAACCCCGACTTAAGTTAGACAATTCATGGGATTAGCTGGATACTACCAGCGATTCATAGAAGGGTTCTCTTTAATTTCAAAACCTCTTACTAAACTCACAGAGAAAAAAAAGAAGTATGAATGGGGTTCAGAAGAAGAAGAAGCATTCCAAACTTTGAAGCGGAAGCTATGTTCTACACCAATTTTGGCTTTGCCCGACGGAGCTGAAGACTTTGTGATATTGTGACGCATCACGTAAGGGTTTTTGTGCTGTTGATGCAAAGGGAGAAAGTGATCGCGTATGCATCTCGTCAATTGAGGAAGCATGAGGAGAATTATACTACACATGATTTGGAATTAGGAGTTGTTGTCTTTGCTCTTAGACTTTGGAGACATTATCTCTACGGTACAAAGAGTGTGGTATATACCGATCATAAAAGCCTGCAACATATTTTAGATCAGAAGGAGCTCAATATGAGGCAGAGAAGATGGGTAGAATTGTTGAGTGCTTATGACATTCAAATCTGCTACCATCCCGGTAAGGCAAATGTGGTTGCCGATGCACTTAGTAGGAAGGACAGAGAAATAACCAAAAGGGTTAGAGCTTTAGCCATGAAAACTTATTCTGATTTATCTAATCGAATACTTAAAGCTCAAACTAAGGCGATGAAGGAAGAGAATGTGAGAGATGAAGACATGGGTAGAAGGATGACACCTATATTCGAAATTCGTGATGATGGAATTCGGTATTTCGAGAATCGTGTGTGGTTACCGGTGTATGGAGGACTGAGAGATCTAGTTATGCACGAATCTCATAAGTCTAAATATTCGATTCACCCAGGATCGGATAAAATGTACCAAGACTTGAAGAAATGTTACTGGTGGCCTAATATGAAGGCTAATATTGCTACTTATGTTAGTAAATGCTTGACGTGTGCTAAGGTGAAGTTTGAGCACAAGAGACCTTCGGTTTTACTGCAACAACCTGAAATTCCAGAATGGAAATGGGAGAAGATCACTATGGACTTTGTTTCGGGACTTCCGAGGACTTCTAGTGGTAATGATACGATTTGAGTGATTGTTGATCGGTTGACTAAGTCGGCTCATTTCTTGCCGATAAAGAAAACTGATGACTTAGACAAACTTACTCGGTTGTATTTGAAGGAAGTTGTTTGTAGACATGGAGTTCCTTTGTCAATTATTTCTAATCGGGATAGTCGGTTCACATCTGAGTTTTGGAAATCGCTTCAGCGAGCTTTGGGGACTCAGTTGGATATGAGCACTGCGTATCATCCGGAAACGGACGAACTAAGTGAGAGGACTATTCAGACCTTGGAGGATATGTTACGAGCGTGTGTAATAAACTTTGTAGGTTGTTGGGATCGACACTTACCTTTGGTGGAGTTCTCATACAACAACAGTTATCATGCAAGTATTAAGGCTGTGCCTTTTGAAGCACTTTACGGGCGAAAGTGTAGATCACCAGTTGGTTGGTGTGAGGTTGGAGAAAGTCAGTTGACGGGTCCTGAATTGATTAGATAAACGACTGAGAAGATCGTGCAAATCAAGAATCGTTTATTAACCGCTCGTAGTATGCAGAAGAGTTATGCGGATAAGAGAAGAAAACCATTGGAGTTTGATATTGGCGATATGGTTATGTTGAAAGTATCACCTTGGAAAGGAGTAATTCGATTTGGCAAGCGAGGAAAGCTTAGTCCACGTTATATTGGTCCATTCAAGATTATTGATCGAGTTGGTCCTGTGGCGTATAAGTTGGAATTGCCAGAGAAGTTAAGTGTTATTCACAATACTTTTCACGTTTCTAATCTTAAGAGGTGTTTGGCGGACGAGAATTTGATAATTCCACTTGAGGAGATTCAACTGGCCGACAACCTGCATTTTATTGAAGAACCGGTGGAGATTATGGATCGAGAGGTGAAACGGCTTAAGCAAAGTCAGATCCCGATAGTGAAAGTGCGATGCAATTCCCGACGTGGAACCGAATACACTTGGGAGCAAGAGGACTACTTCAAGGGCAAGTATCAACATTTATTCGTAGACGGACCTAAGGAGAAGTAAGCCCCGGGACGGTGCTCTCCTAAGGTGGTGAGGATGTAAAACCCACAAAATAAGGTCATTACTTAATTCTTACTTTTCAAATATTTTTGAAGTATTTTATAATCTTAAATATTATTACGTTTAACGGTTTAAGTTGAAATCGATATTAAATAATTTTATTTTAATATTTTGACGAGCAACGAGGACTACTAGTGATCGCGATACCGACGGATGCCCACAATTTTATATTTTATTATCGATCGTTTTGATATATAATATTTTCGACGATATCTTTTTAATTACGTATCGAGTCGTTATACTATTATTTTTCGTGTGCGTTTAAACTTTTAAGTATTTTTACGAAACCTGAGCCCCGTAAATATTTTCAAAATTGACTAGTAATTATTTCCCACTTTTAACTAATAATTTACATTTTTTAGCCAAAATTTTCCCAAATTTGCAATTAGGTCCCTACCCTACTAACTAAAAATTGAAAATAAACACACACTTTAATTTTTTTTACTTCCAAAAATTTACTCTCTCTCTCCTTTCTCATTGTTCTTTCCGAAACCCACTCCAACCCACAAAATCCATTCATTTTTCAAATTATCTCAAGTGTGAGGTTGATTCTATCTAAACCAAGCATAGACCCATCTCTATTTTTTATCAAGGATCACATAAGTATAAAAATTTTACACATGCAAGCACTTTTTATTTTCTTGATGTTGGTAGGTGGAAGCCATGGTTATGCATGGTGTTTTTAGCATGATCCATGGTGCTTCTTGCTAGAAATCTTGTTAAAAACTATATTTTGATCCAAAGATTTTTATTTTTGTTATGATTTTGATGTTATGATGGATGTATGATGATATTAGAGTATAGGAATGACCATTTCAATGGTTGGTTTTGGTCAAAAAGTTGATTTTGTACAAGATTTTGGTACCCATTTTATAGCAGTAGGTAAACTGAAAAATCCGAATTTTTATGTTTTGAAAATGACTTAACTTATAGCCTAGGGTTGTATATAATTTCCTTAGCTTCGATTTGATATAAGGTAGAGCTTCTAGCTCAAAACGAGCGCGAAGTTATGATGTTTTGAATGATCGTGTACCAGGAGACGAGTATCGACACTACATATAGTTGTTTTCGATATTTGGATCGAATCCCGGGGACTCTAAATGGATGTTTTAAAATGTGTAACCTACTGATAATGAGGTGATTATTTTATAGGTTGAGTTTACTCTAAAACCCGAGTGTCGGTTTTGTAAACGGAGTCGTTTAAATAAGTTTAAATGGTTGTATGAAAAATTAACGTAAATCTGTCCGGATTTTGTGGTTTGAAAATGAGTCGAGTAAAGGACTTTAAAAGTAATTTCATTTGATAAACTTGTAGGAGGAATTTCTATATATAGTAAGTTAGTTTATCGAGTCGTTTCATAAACGGTTGACAAGTTTAAAAGGGGTAAATAAGCTAGTACATGTAGTATGTACCGGCGGATTTTGTTGAAAGTATAAAATGGTAAAGTAAATGAGTAGTAAAGTATAATGAAGTTATTTATATCGTTTACTCTCGAGTGTATTGTGGTTTTATGAGTTCGAGTTTGATTTTGTTATGTATGAATTATTTCTCGAGTTTATTTTTAATATACACACCTAAATTGCTAGGTTGCAGTTATCGTGATTATCGGGCATCTACTATCGTCGGCGATTGTCTTCAACTACTATAAGTACTAAGGTGAGTCTATAGCCTCGTTTGAGCTCATTCAAATATTTTAAAACCCGCGAGGGGGAATACATGTTTTGTAAACTTAGAACACAAGATTTTTATGGTATGCTTGTCCCTTTATGAATGGACCCGTGGTTGCCTTTAAATTGCATTAAGTGATTGCCTTTGTTAAAGCCTCAATTATGGACTGTTAATTAACCTATGATGGGTTCAGTTTTTGTGGACTTGTCATAGAAGCTTAGGCCCGACCTCTACACTGTTTGAACATATTGTATTGAGAAGTCAGGTATACGGCAATGTACCAATAATCTGGAGGTAACCGACAGTTAATAAACCTCCTGTCTTATCAGACCTCTAAAGGGAGTGTCTAAGGGCTCGGTTCCATGAGCTTATTGCAATTTATGCTAAATACAATTATTATTGTTGATGCAAATTATTAGATGCTTGTTGCCTTCAAGTATGCCACAAACTTATAATCTTGCTTGTGTTCAAAATGATTATATAAACCTATAGATTCCCTCGGCATTTTTTTGCTGATGATTTTCTCACATGTATTTCAGGTAATCAAGAAGGCTGAAGCTTGGAATCCACGGGAATGAATGTTGCGCACTACTTTGTATATAAACTCTTTGAATGTTTGTCGTTCCCTTGTTCAAAACAATTTAAATCTTTTGTTTTGGTTGTACTTTGGTTACGATGTCTTGGGACTACGCTACTCTGACAAATGTTTTAGGAACGATAAATCTAAAACGTCTCTTTTTGAGTCGTTCTTTATAAATTATGTGTTGTAGTATCATTGTTTAGCACCCAAAGATGTATTCTGCTGCGTGTAAATTTGGGGGGTGTTAAAACTCAACCCCTCAGAGTCATTGATACATCTTGGCTGTTATCCATCACAGCCAATGAGTTTGTCTTCAAGTAATCTTCAACTTCCTTGACAATGTCTCTGAAATGGACTCCCCTGAGGTTGATCACAGAGACTCAGATCTCTGTGAGTCTTGTGATACTTTCCTGCCTCCTAGGCACAGGCAAGTTACCAATCAAACACCTTGATTTGTGTTTAAATCTATGATACAGGGAATCTATTAAACTTATATTCCCAACAATCATGAATCGTAGCATGGTGTGCTATTCGTAGTCCATAATTAGGATTAAATTCAACTCGCATCTGTCCGAGGTAATGCGTTAGTAACATGGATCTTATCATTAGGCTGAAGGAAAACCTTCGTATACATGAGGAATACGAACAGCGTCCTTTATGGTCATGAATATATGAAATATGGTTGCAAGAAATGAAAGTGTCATTGAGCAATCGTGACAGATCTCACCGATACGCCAATGATGGTACTGAAGTTCTTGTGGCCTGATTAATACATGGCACCAAAAATGGATACACCCTTTGGAGGGTACCCCAAATTTCTTAGGGATGTTCTAGATTTGGACATGAGTCATGTGTCTTGACTCGTGCCTTGGGAAATATAAGCATGAAATGTGTCGTGACATGTGTATTCAGAAAGTATATATGAGACATGTGTCTTGACTGATGTCTTGACATGTGTCTCGAGATGTAAAACGAATAAAATTGAAACTCTTAGGTTATTATGTCAGAAATGGCGGATCGGTTGGATTTCTGGCCCTTGTATTTCTGAACACGTCTGTGGCTGGAGTTTCTGTTGCGATTGCTAGGATAGTTGTTGTCATAGTAGTTGTTACTATCGTCTTGTCTGTCAGTTCCATGACGGTCATTCTCATGACTGTGATTCATGTAACTATTCAGCTGAGTGGTCGGCTGGTACCGGTTCTCACTCATATGACTGAAACGACAACTTAGTAATGTGTGACATGTAACTAAGAATTTGGGACAATGATTAATGGAAATTGGCTGGTGGTGAAGCATCTTCTCATCCGATCGCTTGATCTAACGCCTTTGTCTTTGTCTTGTAAGATTTCCAGGTTTTGTGAACAACATCAGCATCTCGTAGCGTCTCTAAAATAATCAGCAGCATCAACTTTCGTAGCATATCCAAGTTATGAGCGGTATCAACAATCTTGTAGAGTATCAGCAAGTGAAGTACACCTGAGATGATTTAGAATCGACAAGCGAATACTCGTGAAGTATTGCAAGTGAAATACACATGGTTTACGGTATGTATAATACACATGGTATACGGTACATGGAGTACCCATGGAATGCACATAAATTGATCGGTATGGGGTCGACATGATTTGAAAGGAAAAATAATCGATTGAACGTTTAGAAAACCATCATGACCACCTGGCAATGCCAGTATAGGCATCATTCTGGTTGCGTAGAGTAACGCTAAAAGTGTGGTTAAACGAAATTCAACGATGATTTACCTGAAAGCATGATCAATGAAAACAAACCATGACTATCATGAAAGCAGGATTAAATGAAATCCAACAATGTTTTGCAGGAAAGCATAAACAACAAAAGAGACGTAGGACGTAATCAACATGAAGACGAAATCATCATGAAGAAACATGAAACAACTTAACATGAAGGATAATAAAACATAATCAGCATGAAGATGAAGTTAACCATGATAGTATGAAAACATACTTGACATAAAGACATATTAACTTATGAGGGGACATGAAAAAAAATTTATGCCAATAAATCATGAGAAAAATTTTATGCATGAAAAACAGTGCGTGAATGCATGATGCAGTTTATGAAAACCTTTATTTGCGCGAGGGTGAACGCCTGTGGGTCGGTTCACCAAAAAAACACATAGCGAAGTGGACGCCAATGGGTTGGTCCAAAGTTTCGATAAAGCACATGCGACTAAATAGGGCCAGTCCTGTACCAACCATTACATATTCATAATTCCTACGACAATGATACATGGAATAAATGAATAAAACTCAACTGTCAAAACTTGACAGAAAATTTTTATATGAATAATTCTGAACTACTAGGTTCAGTTCACATTAGCCACAGTTCACAAGGAACATCGTGCATGAAATAGTGACACATAACTAAGTATGGATGACGATTGCTCCGTCCATACTAGTAAAAGCAATACTACTGAAAACATCATGGTTAAAACAACTAGGTGCTGAAAACATCATGGTTAAAACAACAAGGTGCTGAAAACATAAATACATGGAGTAACAAGCGTTGGCTTAGGAAGCTCCTGATGACTACCCACTAGTCACAAGTCATGTTTTAGAGCCTACAGGTCGAAGCCTTGGCTCTGATACCATAATTGTAACACCCCTCTTTGATAGGTGGACCATTACAAAAAAATTATAGCGTGTCATCAAAGCATGCAAGGTAATATGTAGTAAAACATACATGACCATAGGGAAAACCGGAATCAAACATCAGCTCCCAAACATAAGCCCAAAACATAAATAAAGTAAAATTACTAGGAAAGACTAAACAAGCATAAGTATATGGGGCAAAAGGAGAAGAAGTCTACATCAGCTTCCATCCTATGCAATTCCTCCAAATGCTCGAGTCCGTCCTTGGGTACCTGCCGTTTTGGGACATAGAAAGGAAAGTAACGGCTGAGCATAACGCTCAGTGCACTGATATATGACATAGTATAAAAGGCTGAAACATAACTAGGACTAATAGCAGCGGAAATGCATAAGTCCTGGAAAACCTAGTTGTCTATCATGTTAACTGGTTTTAGTTCTGAAAACATAGATTATGTTACTTATGAAAATCTGTATTGGTTAATGTACCAGAAGCCAATATAGGTCATGAGGTCAACAACGTGCATGTATACTTGGAGAGGTGACCTTGTCATGCAAATTAGAGGGGATGCCTCTAATTAACTGGTAAGTGGGTAGGAGGGATCAACTCCTTTTGAAGGATGCAAGGCACACACCACATTCACCATGAAATCCTGACTGAAACATGTAACTAGGATGCACCCATGCGCCCCACATGATAATATAATAATATAATGGCTAAATAACTGAAAAGGGACGCCACGAGCTATCACTCCACCGTGGTGAAGTCATAACACTAGTGCCTCTAGTGTTATGGTTATGGTACCTCCATAACTAGGTGAAACTGGTCATGCATGTATATGGCTAATGTAACTAATAAAACATAAGCATTTAATTTGTAACTACTGGGAAAACAGTTGGCTTCATACAGGAAATCCTAATGAAGGAAGAGATTGTCCTTTCTGAAGGACGGGAAATCCGTACCTTATGTCCAGTGAACGAAAAAGACGAGCGGAAGAGAGTTCTACTTCGATCTAACTAATGCTACATAAATAGTATACGTGTATAAGTATTCTGATTACTGAGTACATAACTTACTTTATATTGTGTCTTAGCTTGTTTTATATGTTCATATCTTGATTTACGGATTTTAACGTTATACTGTGATTAAGTATTACTTGTATTTCTTGTATTATTATACTTGTTGTGTAATAATAACTAACTTTCTAAAAATAGAAGGTTTCCTAAAATAGAAAGTTTCCAAAAATAGAAAGTTTCCAAAAATAGATTAACTTCTTAAAATAGATCAGTTTCTAAAAATAGAAAGTTTCCAAAAATAGTAAGTTTCCAGAATTAGAAAGTTTCCATATTTAGAACTAAGCTGAATTAAATATCATAAGTCATGTGATATGGTATAGTTTATTAATCATAACATGTTAATTAAATACACTATAGGTTATATGATTTAATTAAATATAATCATGATTTACCTAAATTAAAGTGTATATAATACTTAGGTTAAACATGTATTAATATTTATATTAATATAACCCAAGTCATGAAAATTAATTAGTTAATGTCATGTGTTAAAAATTAATTAATTACTATAGTCTAAATTACATAAATAAATACTTAGGTTAAATCATGTATTGTTAAATAATAATAAACCTAAGTCCATGTTTATTAATTAATTATATGTAATGTTTAATAATTAATTAACACTATAGTGTAAAATCAATAATTACATACTTAGGTTAAAAACATGTATTATTTCATAATTGTAATTAACCTAAGTTCATGTTTTTAATTAAATTAATTATATATCATGCTGAACTAATTTAATTAACTTGTAAAATAATATACTTGTAAGATTAAATAAACCTGTAAAAGTAATCATGAACCGAACCCGTGTTTTATCTAATTAAAACATGTCATGAACCGACCCGTGAAAACCCGCGAACCGGCCGAACCAAACACACCCGAAAACAGTGGCAAACCGGCTATGCCGGTTGCCCCTGCCTTCGCAAAAACAGCCACCGGCTGCGCCGATTGTTTTCCCCTGCTTCTCGGCTAGCCGCTGACCAAAAAGGTTCCTACCGGCAGTTTCCGGTGGTTCCCCCTGCCTGCTGCGTGTCCCCCCTACTTGCCTAAAATAGCAACCGGCTTAGGCCGGTGGTGGGGGCTGTTGCTGCCGAGACCCAACCAAACCATAAGACACCCCCGACGCGAGTCGGGGTGCCTTGTACCTGCTGCCGACGGAGACCCGAACACCACCGAGGTATCACTCTCGGTTGTTGGTACGAACCAAACGACACCGAGAGCCTTGGGCTCTCGGTTTGTTTGGCGGCCGTACAAACAACTCGAAACAACTCTTAATAATTTTACCCACCATGATTTCATAACATGTTTTAATTCTTGTTTATTAAATCCCTTGTTCATGTGTTCATTATAAAAATAAAAAGAATACAAGAAAAGGTTTTACGGATTACCAAATGCGTGGAATAGATGGAGAACGATCACACGAACACGAAGCTTAAATTTTATTAACAGAGAATCAATCCAAACACCCTTGTGGTGTTGTTCTTGCTGGTGGCCAACGAGAAAGGAAGGAGGAGGCTAGGGTTTTGATATTTTTTGAAAACTCTGTAAAGTGAATAATGCATTAACTCCTTTTCCTATTTTGGTAAAAACTAAAGTGGGATTGGCCCTCTTGGTCCTTGTGTCCATGGAATATGGGGACCACAAAGGGAAACCCGGAGTTTTTCCCGTGTCTATTATATTATATGTTCGTATGTTCGTGCTTACATGTTACGTTATTATTAATTATTCATGTTATCGCTAAATGCTTATACGTAACGATATTTATCGTATTAATAATATACGTAAATAAATAATCATATGTTCGTGATTCTTACGCTCATGATTTCATGTTCGTGATTTTAATTATTATTGATAGTAATTACCGTGCATTAATACGTACTTAATACTTATCGTGTAATAACACGTACGTAGTTCTTGTAAGTTATATCCGTGAAACGTATTCATGTTATTAAAAAGGAAACTTTTAAACTTGTACGTACGATCATACGTGTACTGTTCAAGGTATAAGCATGCGGGTTTTACATTAGAGCACAAGTTATAACAGAAAGATGAAAAATAACAAAGAAAAGCTTGATTAATGCAACCTTGTTCCCACTCCTTGATTATCCCCAAACCACAAGTTTACTACACCTTGATAATCTTCTTATCAAGGTGTTATGAACACTTGTAATCCAAAAATTCCAAGGGCTTGAACCAAGAACTTAGCAAAATATCAAGTTTTAGGAAAATTTGCAATTTCTTGCACAATCTTTGAAAACAGGGTTTGAGCTTTCAAAATCACAAACATATATCACTAACAATAGAATAAAAAGATTGGCACTTGGGTTTCATCAACAATATTGAGTCTTAGGATATAGACTCATCTGGGATATCATGATCACGATTGTAACTAGCACATCGGAATAATAAAGAACACAATCATAATCACGGACAAGGCTTTCACAAATAAATCATACTATTAATTAAGCTACTAACTACTCCTGGCGCCTAATAGGCTTGACACCAGGAGGAACACACACACCCCTATGGTTTACATTGTGTTGGAATGAGTGAATAACCATGTGTGCCTAACCCTCTTTATATAATAGAGGTACTAGGGTTACATCATAACCCTAGCTTACTATAGAAGCTAACTGTTTACTAGTAGGTCCTTCATCTTGTTTTGTCATATCAACTCAAGATATGTAATTCCCAACAATATTCCCCTAGTTGATTTGACAAAACCAGTAAGCACAAGTTTCCCCTGAAGCTAATATAGATGAAGGCTAAGCTTCCCCTCGATCCATGCATTCTTCCCCTTTTTGTCACATCAACTCAAAAGGGATCGTCTTCCCCTTAAGAAGTGCATGTCGAATCCAGTAGGCTCCATGGAGAGATCACTGATAAAGAAAATCAAGTATAACAAATTTGATGAAGAAGTGGAATCTCCCAAACTTGTGTCTTATATCTTGTACTAACCACGTGACATCGAGCACGAACAAAATCCTCAAATAAATTAGACACTGAGCACAATAACATAACTCCTTCAAGTGATAGCAAATGTACGCATAGAGCAAGTTATCTTAAAAAGGTTGTTACTCCTTTTAAGATATGAATAGATCGTACCCTTTCGCTAGATATGTCAAGTCTTCGGCACCATACAAACCAAGCAAGTTATCTTAAAAGGGTCACCACGCCTTATAAAATATGATAAGAACACAAAACCTGTGAAAATCAACTACAACATCAAATAAGTAATAATCAAGCGTCTTCGTCAATGAATCTCCACAACAAAATGATGATGGCTGGGAACTCCTCCTCTCATAACAGTAGTGACATCAGACTAGTCACTAAATCAGAGTAGTAGCAATCTTACTTGACTAGTAGGATCCAAAATCGACCAAAGAAAGTTTGTATACAACAAGCCAGCAGGAACCATAATGAAGTCAACAAGAATATAAGCCTACCAGTAGGAACAAACCATAAGGAACCGACCAGTGGTATAGACCAGTAGGAAGCGACTTGTAGGAACCGACCAGTAGGAACCGATGATTCAACCAGGAGGAACCATCAAATATTACCAAGAGGAACCGAGAACACAACCACCACAAACATATATGACCAGTAGGAACAATAGCTCACCAGTAGAAATGACCAGTATAAAGAAAACCTACCAGTAGCATCTCAAAAACTCTTTTTTTGTTCTTGTTTTTTTTTCTTTTTTTAATAGCCCAGATATGACCAGCCATGTGAAAACACATGCATCCTCGTCCTAAAAATCAGCCAAAGCATATAGATGGAAATAAATAAACCACAACACGTTTTTTAATTTTGCCATCACATCGAAAAATTTAATTCCTATAAAATAGGAACATTTGGCCAAAGCTTACGGATGCACATCCTCCTTAAATCACGAAGGCACTATCACAATTAATACCAGATAAATATGGAAGTCATAATGTATATTTTCCCACCTTTTTAGCCAATAACTCGTTACATTCCTGTATGGATGTATCCCATACTCTACAGGATTTTCAAACACAAATCTTCTTTCCAAAATTATCGAGTCATATCCAATGCAACTGCTTCCATAAGTTACGTACAATAAAATAGAATCCCAGAAAATCAGGGTTATTTATTCACGTAACAACATGTTTTATGTCTGATGGTCGTAAAATTACCCCTTTAGGAAAAGAAGGCAATAAAATAGGGCAAGTGCACGACGATTTAGGAAAACCGTGTGTGAATGACCCTAGGTGAGTTCGTTCTCGAGGAGGCTAGTGCGTTGTGTTGAGAGTTGGTTTTTGTTTGAGATTATATTGATTGAAAAAGAAATAAGAAAGGAAAGAAAGAAAAGACGGTTATGATTACGAATTAAACTATGACGAAAAAGGCGTACACGTAAAGTCGCAAAAGCTACAAAATTAAAAATTTCAACCTAAAAATTAATTATGAGCTAAAACAAGTCTAAAATAATATAAATAAGGAATAAAATCCAATAAAAATATTTTAAAACCTTTTATTAATTAAATATTCAATTTTAAATGCTAATTAAAGCCCTAAAATTAAATATAATTAATCAAAATGTCCAAATATGATTTTATTGAATTAATAACTTACTTATATTATCTAAAAACTAAAAAGTATTTTTTACAATTTTTAAATACTATTTTTCTATTTTTAAATTACTAAAAACTAATTTAAAACCAAAATAATTATAAAAAATAATAAAATAATGCTAAAAATAATCTACCAATTTTAAAAATCATATTTCACTCTAATGAACAGTAGAAAAATGAAAAAGCTTGAAAAATATTAAATTTTCCACTAAATGACAAAACTAGTTTAATTAAAACCCTAATTAAATTAAATTAATTCTAAAAATTAATAAAAAGATGAACAGTAAAATCTTTTTTAACCAAAAACCTTAAAATATTATCCTAAGACTAGGAAAATTGATTAAACTGAAAAATATTACTTTTTGGCACTAAAAGACAAAAACAAAAATATTAAAGTTAATTAAAAATGCTAATTAATCTAAAAAATATAAAATGAACAGTAACTAAAAAACTAATTAATCAGAAAAATCAAAAATAAAATAAGAAAAATAAAGAAATTGGTTTGAAGGTCTAATTCAAATTTTTACCCACTAAAGACAAAAATATGAGAAAACTGATAGTGACATGTGACTGGATTTGTCTTTATGCTTGGCAGTGGAAACCAGTGAACTACCAGTGGGAAAGGAGTTCCCACTGCTAGTGTATATTTTTGTGCAGTTGAGTAATAAGCTTAGGAAAGCTTATTTGAAAGCTTATTTTGGACAAAAAAGGCACCCCTATACTCTCTGGAGTATAAGGAGTCAATAATCACACAAAAAAACAAGCAGTCACTTAACAAAAATAAGCACCAATTAAGCCTAAAAGTTACTGATTAAGCACTAAACAGGTCTGTGAGTGTGTTGGCCAGATTTCATGCACAAAAACGATTTTCAACCCTTCCAATCTTGCATACAAGTCCACAATCTAGCATACAACTGAAACACCACTCTCAAACAACCTTGAATCTAGCAGTTTACAAAGTTTCATGGCAAAATCACTCAAAAATCAGTCACACAAGCAGTTTCTGATTTTAGCTATGTTTTTTCCTTTTTAGCATGCAAATAGGTTTAAAACTCCAACAAACTGAAACACAAGTATCTATATCCCCTAATTACCACCAAAGAAGTTTTTCTAAGCAAGTTTCAAGCCATAAATCTAAGTATAGAACCTGGCTAAACCTAAATCCAAACACCCCTTTAATCTCTTATATCAACTTTTTTCAAACTGAATCAACATAAAACTTTACCAATCTGGATTAAACCCTTCTAAACATGCATAAGACACTAAATAAACTCAAATCATACCATTAAACTATCATATAACATCTTTTTCATGCAAATCACACAAAGCATATAATTTGCTGAATAAATGAAAAAGGAAACAAGAAATTTACCTTGTTGGTCTTACATCCAAGACCAACAGTAACTAGATAGCCACTTCCAATACACTCGGGTGTATGCAGACCCTTTAACAAATCAACACCTTTAATCCTGCTAAGAAGAAAAATAAAAGAACAAGCAATATATATATATATATTCTGTTTTCTTTCTTTCTTTCTTAAAATCTTTTCCCCAAACTTTTCCAATGTTTAAAACCACTTAACAACACTTGATTAATCCAAATGAAACAAACTTTGAAACAAATTCTTACCAAGAAATTACCAAATTTCATAAACCTTCTTGAAAACTTTTTTTTTTTGAAAATTTTAAAAACACAAACTTGAAGAAAAGTGAATTCAGGAAAAACAAACTTTAAAACATGGAATACTGGAAAGTAAAATGGTTCTCAGTCATATGTAGGATAAACAATTTTTCATTAATTCATAAAGGAAAAAATTTACATAAAAACTGGAACAAGAGCCTTCTCACAAGTTGAGAGGTCTCTTTATCGGACTGATAGAACCCTCTAGAAATCAAAACCCTAATGTAGAAAATTCCTAACATGCCCCTGGACGAAATTTGAATTTTCAGTCAAAGTAGTGCCATGTGAATGATTCAGATGGAATCATGTGAATGCCAGCTTTCCAAGTCAATCTTGAACGTTTATCATAACCTTTGGGAACACGAAATCAACTAGGGGCGTTGATTTGCTGTCATGCCTTGTCTTGGAGTAGCAGGGGAGCCACGTGGGGGACCCACGAGTCATGTGTGAGGGTTTTTTGGTTGTGGGTTTGGATGAGAGTGACATGAATCAATGATCTGGACATAATCAATCCATAACCCTTTGATTTGTTGCTAATTGGTGATTAGGGTTTAAAGGTTTAAGAGGTTAGCAAGTTGAGGTTTTGATTCGTTTTGGGGTTTAAAATGGGTTTAAAAAATGTTTCCCACACAATTAGCAAGTTTAATTTAGATTTAAATAAGTCCGTGAGTGGAAGTGTGACGTGGGGGTATAATGGAAGGTGATTGGTGGGGGGGAAAGTTAGTGGGTGACGTGGCGTTGGGTGAGTGGCTGGGACAAGTTTGGTTGTCTCCCCAGGAAAGCCCCCTCAAGTCTCATATAGTCTTCAAGTTGTAATTAATCAGCAAAAAACAAGTTTCCTTTGTTAAATACTTTGGCAGCTTGTCAAATTTGGCACATAACTTTTCAAAACTTGTATCAAGGATTAATTATGCAATTACTGCATTCTTCAAGGGCCATTCTTGTAATGTCTTCAACTTCAACGTCTTTGATTTGTTTGTTGACTTCTTGGAGGACCATTATTGACAATTTAGTTTTGTTGAGGGACTAAATTTGCCAATTCTTCAAAGTTAAGGGTCCTTTTTGTAATTTTGACAAACTTTAGGGACCAAACTTGTAATTATGAAGATACAAGGGTATAAAGTGTCAATTCTTCAAACTTGGAGGACCAATCTTCAATATTCTTCAAATATTCAAGGGTTTTCTTTGGAAAATTCTTCATTAGGGCTTGGTTCATCGTGCGGCTTCGTTTCCCGTGTTCGTTTTTGATTGATTCTTGTGATCTTTTGTCATTTTCTCAATATCCGTACCTAAAATACACAGGCAACAAACACAAGCATATATTTGGGTATTTTGATGATAATTAATGCATTTTAAGTCAAAAAAGTACGATGAGACCATGTATAAAAGCAGTCTCATCACTCCCCCATACTAAACCATTGCCGTGCCCTCACGCAATGCTAGAATTAAGTATCGTAGCATCTCCAAAATTCATTTTTATTCATTTTATTGGAATGATAAACTAGCTACACTACTACTATTACTACTACTTGTGTTATAGACATAATGTATGATTTTCATCGCAAAATGGGACGTTTAGGTTCATAGAATAAGAACACGTGAATGCTTCGTTAGAAATAATTTCATCGTCCTCGATTTTTACTTCAATTCCATGCTAAGCGTGTAACGAGATCATTGTCATTATAAATTAGTAATGCTAACACTACTCATATGCCCTAATCACGTACTTATCCTCCCATTATTCCTAAGTTGTATCTCTTATATTTTATGATGTCTTGAATGTCTCACGAGGATACATCATTGACTTATGCGATAATAGAGATTTAGGTCTAAAAATAGAGTCCTAACGGTGTAACTAAGACCATCAAATCAATAACCCCTCCTAATAGACGACGATGTTAAAAAATTAAGTTGACAAGAAGAATCGATAAACACGGTTTTATAACGGTTTTGAATATGAGACTTATTACCAAGACTTTTATACGCCCCCTAACGGAAGGGCCTTATTATCTTTGGTTTACCTCTATCTTTTATTCAACTTCGCCATGAAGCTTTTATTATGACTTCGGTCTTGCCTTGCCTTTTATTATCCGCCTCATCGGTGGTTTTATTAGCCAAAGACGTATATCCTCACGCTAAAGCGAATTTTGGATCTTTAAAGCTTCGAAGATTAAGGCTTGATTCACTTTCAATTTTTGCATAGATTTTTCGGCCTTGTGGGGCTTCAAATTGTTTGCTAGATTTAGGTGAGCACTTGAAATCTTATTATTGGGTGAAGCTTTTGATTATTGGGGTGCCAATACTTCAAAACCGTGACGCTGGCGATACCTTAATGTCTTTCCAATTTAATTACACGGAAGCTACTAAAAAAGACTAGAAACCCAACAATCCTAACTAAACCGCTAAGTCAATATTTATTAAGCAAAAAATATTTACATGCGAAGGGAGAATAAGCAAACAATGAGAACACATGAGTTTTTGAAAGAATACGAGTACTCTACGTTTAGCATAGTAACTTATAATTAACTCTATCATTTCTCGTCCTCATTTAAGAGACTTAGCCTAATGTGTAGTTAAGGAATTAAAGCTAAGTGCTCAACACGCACGGTCGAGTAAAAAATTACTCTTATTCTCGCCATCGGAAAATCTACATTCGTGTCTTCAAACACTTATAAAACATGAGAAAAATTTTACAATTTGGCCATTTTTAGCATTATTTTGCAACAAAACGATAACAAAAAGATAAACTTTGGAAAGCGTGAAGGTTTGGCAAGGCAAGTATCTATTCACCTTATTTTGCAACAATACGATAACAAAAAGATAAACTTTGGAAAGCGTGAAGGTTTGGCAAGGAAAGTATCTATTCACCCCCCCATACTAAAGTTAAACATTGTCCTCAATGTTTCGAGTCTAGGGGTGCAAATACCCCCATACTAGAGACGTAGTCGAATGCCTAATCTAGCATGGAAAGGGTGTAACCGTTAAATTAATAGCCGTTTATGAAGTGTGCTAAAAACCTAAGGTTAGAACATCAAAAGGATATATCATGGATATTGAGAAATGTCTCCAAAGCAAACGATCGAGTGCTCCCATAAAACGAACACGAGAGGCTCCAATCGTGAAGATCATGATCTAAAAACCACATATCACAAACAACCACGGAACAAAGGTTGGAAGGGCACGAATCCCCACACGTAAGCTACATTAGACTAAGAAAGCGATAATATGTACATAGGATAAGCATGGGACTCCCCCACGAGGCACCTCGTTTTTGATTACCGAGTCATGAGCTCGACTCGATCCCCTCAATACTAATTATCATTGGGGAAAGTGACTTGGTCGAGGTAGTTCAAGGATGGAACTTCCCCACCAAAGTAGTGCTTCAACCTATGTCCATTCACCTTGAAGTTAGGACCATCATCTTGAGCTAGCTCGATGGTCCCATACGGAAATACTTGAGTCACGGTGAATGGACCGGACCAACGGGATTTCAATTTACCGGAAAATATTTTCAATCTTGAATTAAAAAGTAAAACTTGATCCCCAATGTTAAAAACCCGGTTTTTAATTTTTGAATCATGCAACTTTTTAGTTTTCTCTTTGTAAATCAATGAATTTTCATAAGCAATATCCCTTAATTCATCCAATTCATTTAATTGCATTTTCCGGTGTTTTCCCGCGGTCTCCATGTCATCATTACAATGCTTTAGGGACCAATAAGCCTTGTGTTCTAACTCGATAGGCAAATGACAATTCTTTCCATACACAAGCTTATAGGGAGTGCACCCAATGGGCGTCTTATGAGCGGTCCTAAAGGCCCATAAAGCATCGTCTAACTTATCCGACCAAGATTGTCGGTTTTCCCCCACGGATCTCTCCAAGATCCTCTTCAATGCTCGGTTTGAAACCTCGACTTGCCAACTCGTTTGTGGGTGATAAGCCGTAGAAAGACGATGTGTAACCCCATATTTCCTTAGAACCCTTTCAAATTGGTAATTACAAAAATGGGTTCCACGATCGCTTATGATAGCACGAGGGGTTCCAAACCTAGCAAACAAACTTTTCAAGAACTTAACTACCACACGAGCATCATTAGTGGGCAAGGCCTTCGCCTCCACCCACTTAGAAAGTAGTCAACCGCAACGAGAATGTACTTATTACCACGAGATGATGGGAACGGCCCCATAAAGTCTATGCCCCAAACGTCAAAGATCTCACATACTTGAATGATATTTTGTGGCATTTCATCTTTTTGTGAGGCTTTTCCTTGTCGTTGGCATGAATCACAAGACTTCACAAGATCTTGTGCATCTCGGTAAATAGTAGGCCAAAAGAACCCGGCATCAAACACCTTTTTAGCCGTGAGATTAGCACCGTGGTGACCACCCGTGGGTCCCTCATGGCAAGCTCTAAGGATGTTAGAAGCTTCGGTGCCAAATACACAACGGCGGATGATTTGATCCACACAAGTTCGAAACAAGTAAGGGTCGTTCCAAAAATAGAACTTGACATCACGAAAGAATTTTCGTTTTTCTTGAGTTGTCATACCCTTAATGATGAAGTTACCCGCATGGTAATTTGCAAAATCCGCAAACCATGGGGTAGAAGAATCAAGTTTGGAATTCACTACACCAAGTGTCTCGAGCGGAAATGTTTCGGTGATTTCCTTAGGCTCGTAAACACTTTGGCGAGGATCTTCCAAACGAGAGATGATCGGCCGCTAGATTCTCGGCTCCTTTTTTGTCAACGATTTTGTGATCAAATTCTTGAAGGAGGAGAATCCAACGAAGTAATCTCGGCTTTGCATCTTGTTTAGCCATGAGATACTTGATAGTCGAATGGTCTGTATACACTATGCATTTCGTCAAGACGAGGTAAGGTCGGAATTTCTCAAATGTATACACCACGGCAAGGAACTCCTTTTCCGTTGTAGTGTATTTAAGTTGAGCCTCAGTCATCGTCTTGCTAGCATAGTGAATAGGCAAGAAGTGCTTATCATGACGTTGCCCCAAAATGGCCCCAATAGCGTAATCACTTGCATCACACATAAGCTCAAAGGGGAGGTTCCAATTGGGAGCAACAAGAATGGGAGCTTCGGTAAGTTTCCTCTTAAGGATCTCAAAGGCTCGTACACAATCTTCGTCAAAGACAAAACGTGCCTCTTTTTCAAGAAGATGTGTAATGGGTCGAGAAATCTTCGAGAAATCCTTGATGAATCGTCGATAAAAGCCCGCGTGGCCTAGGAAACTCCTAACTCCCTTGACGGTTTTGGGATGAGGTAATTTGGCGATGACGTCTACCTTAGCTTGATCTACCTCAATCCCCGCTTTCGAGACCTTGTGCCCTAAGACGATCCCACTCTTAACCATAAAATGACACTTTTCTTAATTGAGCACAAGGTTAGTTTCCTCACAATGTTTTAACATTCTCTCAAGGTTCGACAAACACGAAGTAAAGGAATCACCAAACACGGAAAAGTCATCCATGAAGACTTCCATCGTCTTCTCGATCATATCATGAAAAATAGCCATCATGCATCGTTGAAAAGTTCCCGGTGCATTGCAAAGTCCGAATGGCATTCTACGATAGGCAAACGTTCCATATGGACACGTAAACGTAGTTTTTTCTTGATCACGAGGATCGATGGGAATTTGGAAGTAACCAGAAAAACCATCTAAAAAGCAATAGAAATCGTTTCCCGCAAGACGCTCCAACATTTGGTCCATGAAGGGCAAGGGAAAATGGTCTTTTCGAGTGGCTTCATTCAACTTTCGATAGTCAATGCACACCCTCCATCCGGTCACGAGTCTAGTGGGAATCAACTCATTGGCATCGTTTGGCACAACGGTCATTCCTCCCTTTTTAGGGACACAATGAATAGGACTCACCCAAGGGCTATCGGAAATAGGGTAAATCATTCCCGTGTCAAGGAGTTTAAGGACCTCCTTTTTGATGACGTCGTGAATTTTGGGGTTCACCCTCCTTTGACTTTGGATTGTTGGCTTGAAATCCTCCTCCATTAATATTTTGTGTGTACAAAATTTGGGATCGATTCCCTTAATGTCGGATAACTTCCACGCAATCGCCCCTTTATGATCCTTAAGAACATCGACAAGTGCGGTTTTTTCATCATCCGAAAGTTCCTTGGCAATAATATCCGGCAACTTGTCGTCCTCCTCCAAATAGACATACTCGAGGTGAGGAGGTAAAGCTTTCAACTCAAGGATAGGTGGTTCCTCAAGTGAAGATTTGGGCTCGATACTCATAACCTCCTCGGGTGGAGGCAATGGGAAATCGTTAAGAAAATCCTTGATAATCGAGAAGTCCTCATCGTTGTCGAGGTCTTCGTCACAAGTACGTAGAACATCGAATTCTTCCAACGTAAAACCACCACCTTCGAAAGGAGTGAAGGTTGGTGTCAAATTATCAAGAATTGGATCTAACATAGTGGGATTGCCACTAGTTTCTTCATTACCAAACCCTAAAACTTCTTGTGAAAATTCCTCGCAAACCACGTCGATCATATCAACGAGGTTTACGGTAGCAACAGAATAAACATGAGAAAGTTGAGAATTTTGAGTTGCGTTTATAACAAGTTCCTCGTCGTTGAACCGTAAGGTGATCTTTCTAGCATGAACATCAATTAAAGCCATAGACGTATCTAAAAATGAACGACCTAAAATAAGAGGAACTTGAGGATTCGTGGGGATGTCAACAACGATAAAGTCTACGGGATAATAGAACTTCCTCACTTTCACAAAAACGTTTTCCGCCAAACCACATGCAAGAATCGTGGAATGGTCGGCCAACTCAATAGACATTCGTGAAGGAGTAAGATTAGGAAGATTGAGTGACTTGAAGATTGCAAGTGGCATCAAGTTAATGCTAGCACCAAGATCGGCCAAGGCATAGCATTCTTCCATATCTTGAATTGCACAAGGGATCAAAAATTTACCGGGATCACCGACTTTTTGAGGTATGCGATTAAGATAAACCGACGAACAACTAGACATTTAGTGTAATTTTTCCTTGTTGTTCAACATACTCTTAAAGTTAGCGGCAAATCGAGGAATCATGACCAAAGCATCGGCGAAACTCACATTAAAGTGCAAATCACGAAACATTTTCATAAAAAGCTCAAATTGATAGTTGTCGCGCTCTTGTCGTTTCTCCTTCCTAAGTCTCGATGGGTAAGGCAAGGGTGATGTGGGTTGGGGCAAAGTAGGCATAGGCATAGGCCTTGGAATCTCGGGTTCCAAAATGGGTGATGGGTCAACCGTAGGTGTGGTATGAGCGGTACTTTGTGGGATTGAAATATGCTCCTTTTCGACCACCACCTCGGGTTCTTCCTCAATTTCCTCCACCGTTGGAGTAATAGGTTGAGGAGTTGGTTCTTTAAGTGTCTTACAACTTCGTGTGGTAATCACTTTCATCTCTCCCTTCGGGTTTGAAACGGTGTTACTAGGTAGACCACTCGAAGTAGAGGCTTTGTTTCCCATTACGGCTTCTAAAATTGCATTAAGCTTAGCATCTTGACTATTAAACTTCAAATCTTGGCTAGCGGCTTTTTGGTCAATTCTTTGTTCAAGCCTAGCATGACTTTGCTCTATCTTGTTGTTTTGACCTCGAATTTGGTTAGCAAAATCATTTTTCAATTCATTTCTCATGGCTAGATTTTCCTTAACAAAATTAGCTAACTCCTTTGCGTTCTTAGCCGTGTCCCTAGCTTGACTAGCCAATTGCTCTTGAATGTTTTCCAAAATCTTGTCATTTGAAGTAGCGTAATTCAAAAAGTCCATTGGAAGTTCTTTAGTGTGAGCATTTTGAAGACCTTGACTTGTGTTTTGAAAATTACGGTTTTGATTTTGATTTTGCAATTGGCTACTACTACTACTCCCTTGATTCCCATAGTTGTTATTACCCTTATAATTGTTCCTTTGATTGCTTTGGTAACCAACTTGATTGTTTCGATAATTGTTAGCATTTTGATTTTGTGAAAAACCCGGTGGAGTCAATTGATTAGTGCGAGGAACTTGACCGTTTTGGTTATAAGTTCCCGCGGCCACGAAGGCACTCGAAGTGTTACCACCGTTGGTAATGCACTAGGAATAATCGTGAGCTCCACCACAATACATACAAGAAACCTCAACCGCTTTAATCGTAGCGGGAGCGGGTTGTTCACCAACTTTAAACTCAACTAACAAGCCTTTCACTATATCAAAAATTTTGTTTTCCAAATTAGCCTCGACTTGGCAAGCATCAACGGTGTGTGACAAACTAGATGAAGATGAAGACGAAGCCTTACGAACACTTGACGTGCTACGAGGACTATACACCTTAGACCTATTCTCAATAATTAACAATGCTTCCTCGACCGTCTTACACAAGAAATTACCACCCGCGGCGGCATTAAGATAATCACGCTCATGATCGTTCAAGCCATTGTAAAACGTGTCTATTTGATGCAAGTCGGAAAAACCATGATGAGGACATTCGTGCAACATTTCCTTAAACCTATTCCAAGCCGTTGAAAAACTCTCATTATACTCTTGCGAAAACTTTGAAATCTCGTTTTTCAAGTGCGTAGTCTTAGAGGGCGGAAAAAATTGGTTCACGAATTTTGAAACGAGATCCTTCCACGTCAATATAGAATTGGGTGGCTCTTTCTCTAACCAAATTTTTGCGGGCCCCGCTAAGGAATACGGAAAAAGCATCATCTTAATCGATTCGTTTGAAACATCCTTAAACTTGCACGTGGCGGTGAGACGATTAAATTGGCGAATGTGGTTATGCGGGTTGTCATTTTCGTCCCCTCGAAACTTGTTGTTTTGAATCATGGACAACAAACCGGTCTTAACCTCAAAATTCTCCGCAAGGATAGCGGGAATCACAATCGCTTCTCCATAACCCTCGGTGGGTGCTTGAAGCAACTCCATCATAGTTCGATTAGCCATGGGTGCTTCTTTCACTACAATGGGTTCGTCAATAGGAGAGTCCTCACTAGTAGGAGTGAGTGATTTGTTTCTTCGTTTACGAGCACGTCTTGCTTTAGAGCGAGTTTGCATAAACGTCACGTACAACGAGAAGGCGAGCAAAGAAGATTCTTTTTGGTGTTTTTACTTTTTCAATTTTTTTTTTGTGGTTTTTGATTGTTTTTACTTTTTTTGGATTTTTGGAATGTATTAGGTAGACCAAAATCTACAAATCTCCTCCTTAATCAAATCTCTCGATTAAAGAAGCCTCAAGGAATGAAAACGAACACGTGAAGTGAACGCCTTTGATGACTTTAGAACGATGGTGGAACACCAAATCGTTCAAGAGGGTTTAATCAATAGAAACCAAGAAAATATATATGATATGTAAGTAATACTTTGGGCGGCAAAACCCTCGATTCACTCTCAAAATCAAATACGCACAAGCAAGCGGAGGAAACGAGGCGGCGCGAAGCACTTAAGAGCCTTTTTCCTTTAGGTCGTGAAATACAACCGCCTTATACCCACCTTATAGTTTGTATTATCAAGATTAAGCTTCACGAAAGTATTTATCTATTTTTGCCTTTTTTTCTTTGGTTTTAGATTCGAATACAATGATCGAGTGATGAAATCCCGAATCAAGGTTGTGATTGCTCACGTATTTGGAGTACTTGTAAATTTATTGTTCTACGTATACAATATAGTAATAATATTCACACAAAAACCGAAAAACGATAGTACGTATTAATAGAGTGCTATTAATACAAATAATTTTATGGCTATATATAAAAACAAAAATGGTTCAATCAAAACACAACACGCCTCCCCGGCAGCGGCGCCAAAATGATGGTCGTAAAATTACCCCTTTAGGAAAAGAAGGCAATAAAATAGGGCAAGTGCACGACGATTTAGGAAAACCGTGTGTGAATGACCCTAGGTGAGTTCGTTCTCGAGGAGGCTAGTGCGTTGTGTTGAGAGTCGGTTTTTGTTTGAGATTATATTGATTGAAAAAGAAATAAGAAAGGAAAGAAAAGACGGTTATGATTACGAATTAAACTATGACGAAAAAGGCGTACACGTAAAGTCGCAAAAGCTACAAAATTAAAAATTTCAACCTAAAAATTAATTATCAGCTAAAACAAGTCTAAAATAATATAAATAAGGAATAAAATCCAATAAAAATATTTTAAAACCTTTTATTAATTAAATATTCAATTTTAAATGCTAATTAAAGCCCTAAAATTAAATATAATTAATCAAAATGTCCAAATATGATTTTATTGAATTAATAACTTACTTATATTATCTAAAAACTAAAAAGTATTTTTTACAATTTTTAAATACTATTTTTCTATTTTTAAATTACTAAAAACTATTTTAAAACCAAAATAATTATAAAAAATAATAAAATAATGCTAAAAATAATCTTCCAATTTTAAAAATCCTATTTCACTCTAATGAACAGTAGAAAAATGAAAAAGCTTGAAAAATATTAAATTTTCCACTAAATGACAAAACTAGTTTAATTAAAACCCTAATTAAATTAAATTAA
The DNA here is from genome assembly GCA_025667525.1 of Glebionis coronaria. Lineage (NCBI taxonomy): Eukaryota > Viridiplantae > Streptophyta > Magnoliopsida > Asterales > Asteraceae > Glebionis > Glebionis coronaria. The sequence goes on along the minus strand of CM046877.1, from coordinate 601,602,875 downwards.
TTCTAAAAATTAATAAAAAGATGAACAGTAAAATCTTTTTTAACCAAAAACCTTAAAATATTATTCTAAGTCTAGGAAAATTGATTAAACTGAAAAATATTACTTTTTGGCACTAAAAGACAAAAACAGAAATATTAAAGGTAATTAAAAATGCTAATTAATATAAAAAATATAAAATGAACAGTAACTAAAAATCTAATTAATCAGAAAAATCAAAAATAAAATAAGAAAAATAAAGAAATTGGTTTGAAGGTCTAATTCAAATTTTTACCCACTAAAGACAAAAATATGAGAAAACTGATAGTGACATGTGACTGGATTTGTCTTTATGCTTGGCAGTGGAAACCAGTGAACTACCAGTGGGAGAGGAGTTCCCACTGCTAGTGTATATTTTTGTGCAGTTGAGTAATAAGCTTAGGAAAGCTTATTTGAAAGCTTATTTTGGACAAAAAAGGCACCCTTATACTCTCTAGAGTATAAGGAGTCAATAATCACACAAAAAAACAAGCAGTCACTTAACAAAAATAAGCACCAATTAAGCCTAAAAGTTACTGATTAAGCACTAAACAGGTCTGTGAGTGTGTTGGCCAGATTTCATGCACAAAAACGATTTTCAACCCTTCCAATCTTGCATACAAGTCCACAATCTAGCATACAACTGAAACACCACTCTCAAACAACCTTGAATCTAGCAATTTACAAAGTTTCATGGCAAAATCACTCAAAAATCAGTCACACAAGCAGTTTCTGATTTTAGCTATGTTTTTTTCCTTTTTAGCATGCAAATAGGTTTAAAACTCCAACAAACTGAAACACAAGTATCTATATCCCCTAATTACCACCAAAGAAGTTTTTCTAAGCAAGTTTCAAGCCATAAATCTAATTATAGAACCTGGCTAAACCTAAATCCAAACACCCCTTTAATCTCTTATATCAACTTTTTTAAACTGAATCAACATAAAACTTTACCAATCTGGATTAAACCCTTCTAAACATGCATAAGACACTAAATAAACTCAAATCATACCATTAAACTATCATATAACATCTTTTTCATGCAAATCACACAAAGCATATAATTTGCTGAATAAATGAAAAAGGAAACAAGAAATTTACCTTGTTGGTCTTACATCCAAGACCAACAGTGACTAGATAGCCACTTCCAATACACTCGGGTGTATGCAGCCCCTTTAACAAATCAACACCTTTAATCCTGCTAAGAAGAAAAATAAAAGAACAAGCAATATATATATATTCTGTTTTCTTTCTTTCTTTCTTAAAATCATTTCCCCAAACTTTTCCAATGTTTAAAACCACTTAACAACACTTGATTAATCCAAATGAAACAAACTTTGAAACAAATTCTTACCAAAAAATTACCAAATTTCAGAAACCTTCTTGAAAACTTTTTTTTTTGAAAATTTTAAAAACACAAGCTTGAAGAAAAGTGAATTCAGGAAAAACAAACTTTAAAACATGGAATACTGGAAAGTAAAATGGTTCTCAGTCATATGTAGGATAAACAATTTTTCATTAATTCATAAAGGAAAAATTTTACATAAAAACTGGAACAAGAGCCTTCTCACAAGTTGAGAGGTCTCTTTATAGGACTGATAGAACCCTCTAGAAATCAAAACCCTAATGTAGAAAATTCCTAACATGCCCCTGGACGAAATTTGAATTTTCAGTCAAAGTAGTGCCATGTGAATGATTCAGATGGAATCATGTGAATGCCAGCTTGCCAAGTCAATCTTGAACGTTTATCATAACCTTTGGGAACACGAAATCAACTAGGGGCGTTGATTTGCTGTCATGCCTTGTCTTGGAGTAGCAGGGGAGCCACGTGGGGGACCCACGAGTCATGTGTGAGGGTTTTTGGGTTGTGGGTTTGGATGAGAGTGACATGAATCAATGATCTGGACATAATCAATCCATAACCCTTTGATTTGTTGCTAATTGGTGATTAGGGTTTAAAGGTTTAAGAGGTTAGCAGGTTGAGGTTTTGATTCGTTTTGGGGTTTAAAATGGGTTTAAAAAATGTTTCCCACACAATTAGCAAGTTTAATTTAGATTTAAATAAGTCCGTGAGTGGAGGTGTGACGCGGGGGTATAATGGAAGGTGATTGGTGGGGGGAAAGTTAGTGGGTGACGTGGCGTTGGGTGAGTGGCTGGGACAAGTTTGGTTGTCTCCCCAGGAAAGCCCCCTCAAGTCTCATATAGTCTTCAAGTTGTAATTAATCAGCAAAAAACAAGTTTCCTTTGTTAAATACTTTGGCAGCTTGTCAAATTTGGCACATAACTTTTCAAAACTTGTATCAAGGATTAATTATGCAATTACTGCATTCTTCAAGGGCCATTCTTGTAATGTCTTCAACTTCAAGGTCTTTGATTTGTTTGTTGACTTCTTGGAGGACCATTATTGACAATTTAGCTTTGTTGAGGGACTAAATTTGCCAATTCTTCAAAGTTAAGGGTCCTTTTTGTAATTTTGACAAACTTTAGGGACCAAACTTGTAATTATGAAGATACAAGGGTATAAAGTGTCAATTCTTCAAACTTGGAGGACCAATCTTCAATATTCTTCAAATCTTCAAGGGTTTTCTTTGGAAAATTCTTCATTAGGGCTTGGTTCATCGTGCGGCTTCGTTTCCCGTGTTCGTTTTTGATTGATTCTTGTGATCTTTTGTCATTTTCTCAATATCCGTACCTAAAATACACAGGCAACAAACACAAGCATATATTTGGGTATTTTGATGACATTTAAAGCATTTTAAGTCCAAAAAGAACGATGAGACCATGTATAAAAGCAGTCTCATCAATGTCCAAAAATATTTAGAAGATTTATTTGAGTGAGTCAAATAGAATCCCTAACCTTTTGCAGAACCAAACAGTGTTTTCCCATAATACACACAGTCAAACTTCACGCCATATATTTGACCATTAAAGAAATAACACCTTATTTCTTGTTCTTTGGGCAGGCAGATCCGGGACCACATATATGTACGAAACAAAAAGTCCAGACAGAGAATAGTACCTTGATGTAAACTTTTCAAGAATACTTACGTGAGAATTTCCATGGATCATATGAGTTCATCTTAGCACCTTTCTGTTATACCTTGTTTCTTCTGACAGCCATTGTTTGAAACAGCAACCTTTCATGAAACAACAATTCTTTTTCTTTTGTTGCTTCATTCATGAAATGTGAAGATGTTGGTGCTTACAACAAATCCTAAACGCATCATCAGTTGTTCACGCCCATATCTGTTGCCACAAATAATATTATACCTTGTGATATCTAGGGTTTTACAACCCCAAATGAATTTCTGTAAGACCATCACAGCAGCCACAAAATCATTCATCAATTGTTTTACCAAGCATCAACAATAATCTAGTGTTAGAAAAAACCCTAGATCAGTAGGAACGCCAACACCACACAAACCTGATGCCTCTATAAAAACGAATCTAGGGTTTTATGCATTAAGAACAACAACCGTCTTTATCTTCTACAACAGCAACATCATGCACGAATCATTTAGGGTTTGTTGGGAAAACCCTAGATCAGTAGTTTTATTTATTGAAAAACAGAAAATACTAACGAAAAACCTTGTAGATCAACTAGATCGAGAGCCAACAAGCTATGATACCACTTATTGAGTCTTAGGATCTAGACTCATCTGGGTTATCATGATCATGATTGTAACTAGCACAGCGGAATAATAAAAAACACAATCATAATCATGGACAAGGCTTTCACTAATAAATCATATTATTAATAAAGCTACTAACTACTCCTGGCGCCTAATAGGCTCGACACCAGGAGGAACACACACACACCTATGGTTTACATTGTGTGGGAATGAGTGAATAACCATGTGTGCCTAACCCTCTTTATATAATAAAGGTACTAGGGTTACATCACAACCCTAGCTTACTATAGAAGCTAACTGTTTACTAGTAGGTCCTTCATCTTGTTTTGTCATATCAACTCAAGATATATAACTCCTAACAAACAATATCAAACACTATTTCATTAATTGAACATAGGATTTACAAATTTGTGAACAAAGGAAAAACCAAGAGCAAGCTACAATGTTGTGAGTCCTACGCCTTATATAGGCTACATGAATACTAGAAAAGCTGAAAAAACTATAAACCATAGTTGGTGAAGTCTCTGAAATGCCCTTGCTGAATTTGAATTTTCTTGGTATCATGTGAACTTTTCTTGGCGTTTTGTTGATGTAAAGTTGATGGAATTTGATCAAAGGGTTCACATGAAGCTTAAAATGTAAGCTTGATTGTGGATGGTTGATCTTTCTGCCAAGTTTGTCTTCTTCCCCAAAAACGTGAGCAGGGAACCTTACATGTGACTTGTGTGGTGATGTGGCAAGAGGTTTAAGGGTGGGGGTATGTTTATGTTTAGGTTAATCACAAAACTTGACAAGATCATGGTCTAATTCATAGTAATTAAGAAATACCCAAAACGGTTTAAGAACATGAAGAACAAGGTTTTGATCTATTTTTGTTTTTAAATAAGTGTTAACCGCGTGTTTAATTAACTAATAAAATTAGTTAATATTCAGTTGTGAGTGTGTGTGACATGGAGAAAGGGTGGCTTGTTATTGGCTAGATGGAGTTAGTGGGACACATGGAGTGTGTTGGTTGGTCTAGGTTTTTTGGATGTCTGCCAAGTTAAACCCCTCTTCTTTCCTTTCTGCTTCATTTCTTGTTTAAATATGAAAAAATGAATTTCCTTTGGTGTTGAAGTTTCAGTTTTCTTACTTTGGCCACAAAAAGTTTTGAAAAAGTCCATACAGAGAATAGTACCTTGATGTAATGTGACAATCCGTCAATTTATGATTGATATTTTATTCTCAATATTTATTTGGAAATATTATTTTAATGTTATATTATGAACTCACTTATTTTTGGGAAGTAATTTGGATTTACGTCTTGAAGTAGCATCGACTACGTCTAAACCGGAGGATTCTACGTTACGTGCTCACGTTTAAATACACCATCCTTGGTGACAGTCCGACATTTCAGAAAATAAATTTATCCGTGAATATTATTTTGGGATTTTAATTTTGAGTTGGTTCATAAACTCACAAAGTTACGAGAAGAGATTAGGACTTACGATTTTAATTTAACGTCCTTTACGACTAAACCGAAAACCTTAGGATTACGTATTTACGTTTTCGAACTTCGTTTTTGATGAAACATTTTTTATTAGATTCGTTTTGTGCCGTTGATTCATAATTTATAAAAACGTTTTTTCGTAAAACGACCCGAGGGCACGCAAATCGAGGAAACTAGAATCGAGGAATACCCGTAAATTAGTGGGATGGGACAAACTAATTTATCCCACCCCACTATACACATGGGACGACGACACAAAGCTAACACACCACCCATGGTGTCATTTTATGGACACTTGTCCATTAGCTTCATATTGAAGCTTACTCTTCCACAAAACCACTAGCTCAAACCACACATTCATTTTCTAACATGCAAACAACTTCCACTCTCTCATCTCTCTCAAAAATGTCGTCCCACCATCACCCTTAAACACCCATTTGATCAAAATTTAACCACAAAATATCATGTTATTCATACATAAATTGAAGCCCTTTTGAAGCCCTATTGATTGGTGGTAATTATAACATCCAAGGAGGAGTTTATATGGAGTTTAAGGCTGATTTTCCACAAGTAGTTCTTGAAGAATGGTGGTCTTGAAGATGGTCTTGGTTTATCACAAGTTTCTCCATCAAAATCCATGTTTTGATCACAACCTACATGATCATGGTGGTATAAAGATAGTTCTTCCCATCCTCTTGTTAATTTTGATTATGTAATCATGTATTTTACTCTTAAATGTATATATGTATGATGATATATGATGATACAAATATTGTGTGGGGATTTGGTGTTGATAATCATGGGTAAAAAGAGGAAAAACTATATGTAAAAAGGTTAATATCATGCTTAAAAATGATGGTTGTATAAAACAGTAAAGAACCATATCATGAAATGATAAAATGGTATAGATTAATGGATATACAGTAAGTAATATGTCTTGTACACATGTGAGAGTTGTCCATGCAATGGAATCATTATGATGAGTGAGATATGATCAAAACAAGTTTAGAGTACAAATCTGAGTTCACTGTTTTGGACGATTTTTAGAAAATACTTAGAGGCTGATTCAACAGTAGCTATAGTAGAGTTAAATGGATCACATATCATGTAGTTTATGTCATAAAAATTTGAGCTTATATCTCCATATAGAACTCTAGATATGGCAGTTTTGGTGAACATGAAAATAAAAATCAGATTTCGGAAATTAAAGTATAATAGTATTATATAAGCACTCAAATAAAAATAGTATAAAATGTGAATTAAATCCCAGTAACTCATATAATACATTTATATAAATATGTATAAGGATAAAAAAATAGAAATTTTATAAAAATGGTAGTTTGATAAGTTTTATAAGTTATAAAACTATAAACATGATTTTTACGACTTTTTCGGCTATTACCATAAAATTAACGTTTTTGTTAAATAAAACTTAGACTGTTGGACCCGTCTAATGTAAACTTTTATAAACTCATATACTGATATATAGACATATATATATAACAAGTAAAAACCTATAAAAACCCGAACTATATGACATACGGACATTAACGAGTTAAGTTAACGTTATTGGTCTAATAATACAACAAAATAGGCTAAAACACTTATAAACTTATTTATTGGGCTTAACCCATTTGGGCCCAACATGTAAAGTGTAAATACTGATAATAAAAGTATGAAATGGATTAATACAAGTTAATAAACTTATAATAGGCTTATTGGACCTAAAACACGTAAATAGGTAAAACTAGTAAACTAGTAAGAAGTTACCAATACATAAACACAAAAATGAGTGAATGAGAATATATAAACCCACTTGATCATCATATATATATAATCATCATATGTATACATAATTGTTATTTTTTTAAAGTCATTGGACATGAGTCTAAGACGAGTATTATTTGTCTAGGTTTCCGTGATTGAAGCACGTACCGTACATCCGAATTGCCGATAACCCGCTTTCCCACATCAACGTGAGTTCATAGCCTTGCACTCTTTTAAATGTTTTTATGAAATGTTTTATACACCCGCGAGGGAGATAACATGTTAGTTTTATAAAATAGGACACCATTTGTCCCGATTGTTTGTTTATTGATTTGGACCCGAATGATTGTATGACCCGATTGTATGACCTGATAAATGATTAAATGACCCGATAGATGAAATTAAATGGATTATTAAAGTTAGGTTATGTCACTAAAAGTCCCATTAGCATGAATTGTGAACTACCGGGATTTGGTAGATGCTTATGCATATAATAGTACTATTTAGGGACGATCACCCCAGTTCGCGCCTTGACGGTTGATCCCCGTCGTGCCACATTGATTGGTAAGCGAATTTATGTATGAGAAGATTTCCATAGCGTGACCTTTGTGACGACACGCTAATTTAGATGGGCAAATTGAGTTTCGGGCTAGCTACCCGTTGTTTGGTTTAGTAAGGAAACAATGTCATGCGGCTTATAATAATCCAATTAACGAAATACTGCTTTAAGCATTAAATTACAATATATTGCCTGACTAGCAATACGGGGTCTTACTATTGATATTGTATTCGTGTTTTGGTTTTCATAACCATATTCATATAACGGTTTTTATTTAAATTTTATACAACGTCATAAGACGTATTGTATAACGTATTTACTACATTGGTTCGTATAATGATTTTTAAGGCAACTGCCTATATTATGATTTTCGATAAAGATTTGTATAAAAATGACTTTGGCTATTTTATGGCCAATTATAATGTTTTGTACAAAATGATTTTTGGTAATAATTTTATACCGATGTTATATTGATGGATTTTATTAAACTCTATGAATTCACTCGGCGTTATCGCTGACCTTTTCTTTTAACATGTTTTATCTCAGGTACTTGAAGGTAATTCTCGGGAAGACAACAAGAATTCATGGCCCGCACCTAAACAATAATTTCCATTCAAATGTTTTGTAAAACTTGTATGAAATATAATGACTTGGGACCTATGTAACTTTGATATTTATGAATGGAAATGCTTTATTGTTAAACGACGCGATTTTTAAGCGTTGCCTATGATGTGAGTAATGTGCTATCCCGTAACACCAACGAGTCTTCCGCTGTATTGAGTTGTATAAATTTGGGGTGTTACAGTTTGGTACCAGAGCTCTCGTTATAGAGAACGGAATATTTTTAAAACCAAGGTTTTGAATAAAACATTTCAAAATCTTTTAACCATAAACATTTTTCTAAAAATGTATAAAAATCTTTTGACTATAACGGTGCCGAAGAATTCCCGAGTTACCGACAAGGCCAGACTGAGAAGTGTTATTTTAATATATATATATAACTTGGATTATATATATATATACATATATATATATATATATATATATATATATATATATATATATATATATATATATATATATATATATATATATATATATATATATATATATATATATATATATATATATATATATATATATATATATATATATATATATATATATATATATATATATATATATATATATATATATATATGATGTAATTTTATTACATGATTGTTTGATGATTATTTTGATATTTATACGAGGTATTTATACGACGTAGATTGTCACAAGGAACCCTAAATCCCCTAGTAAATTAATCGAAGCTATTCTCGTAGGAATTCTAATTATTCTAGATCTAAACCAAGTTGTGGATATTTATGATCCCAACAGAATGGTTGATATTCGTAGAAACGTTAATATTAGTTGATTGTGATATTAAAGAAGAATTGGCGAGATTAAAACTAATATCGATGTCATGATGATCTTTCCTTATAGAGTGGAGTTTGACAAAATGATACCACCTAGAAGGATGTCATCTGATTATTTGTCATCCAATTCTTAAATTGAAATCGAAAGGGTGAATGTTGCACTTGAGGCTGTCATTGGAACCATTACCCAAAAGCCTCCTGCCACTAGTACCTTTCCGAGAAATCTAATAGAATGTGTGAGTCATCTCATGCTAGTGACTCATTTGATAACTATTGTTGTAAGAGCTATAGGATTGGAAATTAAGTGTTGATCATATCGAGCTTTTATTGCCCTTTTAAGGTTTAAAAATAAAGTTGAAGTAATGGGAAATGAGTAGGATATTGCATTGAGTATAAGTTGATTGAAACTTGAATTAAGTAAAATTTAACTCATATGGAATATGAAATTGTTAAGAGGAAGTCGTTAAGCCCTGTGATTGAATTATAAGGTTTTAATTGATTGTTAGTTCGTGTTAAGTATTGTTCCTAGGCCATTGTCCAATGACGAGGATGCCTAGTGTCCAATAAATAAATTGAAAAATCTTTTTCTGAATTGGGACCGATGGATCTTATAGAACAGGTGGAACACCTAATGACTCTTGTAGATTAGTATTCATTGTGGCATCTTTTAGAAATAATCCCCAACCTAACTGAGACATCAGTTGGTAGGATGAGTTCTTGGAATTGTATGGCATAGTGATACGTAATGTGTTACGGTACAATTTTTACTTGTTTGTGATTAATGAAAAGACTACCATTGATTGCTAAATTCTACATGTATCGATGTTATCTATCCTTTATTGCTTCATCCTAATGTTCGCATTAGTGATGCAACCATTGAACAAGTACTCATCTTGATTTGAGTTACGTTGTGCATTATTCTTTTGAGTGTCATCGAGATCATGAACCTCATGATTATTTGGCTAAAGCTCATTTCCTATCATATTGTAGTTAATTCTTGGTGAACAAGCTTTCATCACTCTTTTGCAGATCACTCATTGTTTTTATAAGATAAAACAGTATCCCTTGAGAAAAATTGATTTTTCATCACTATAAGGATTATTCAAAGTGAGATTTATAAGTGATTGTTATCGAAATGAAGTTGTTTATAAAACACCTTGGAAAACTTAATTGTTTTCAGAACAAAGAAAATCTTTGTAAATTTATTATTGATTCTTACTTAAGAATTAAGCATGAAAGTGTTTTTATTATGAACCTGATGATAAAATTTTGACGAACTAAGTATTGCATCGTTAATCTTGAAATTGTATATAGTTGCGCGCCTACATGCAATTTGGAATGGACCATGCAAGGCTGATTAGTAGTCACCATGAAATTATTAATAAACACTAAATTTTCTTTGAAGATTAAATTTTATGAGATCTGTAAGAAGTGAAAAATAAGGACATAATGTTAGGGACACCTACACATGTGCCTGTAGCATCTATTCTTCTGAGTCGAATTTACTCATCTGTGGAATTTGTCTTATTTGAGAATTGATATTCCCATCTTGTCCAATTCTCCCTTAGTGAGATTCTTTGGAAAAGTATCTGATTACCGAGTGTTGATACCCGACTAGATGTATTGATGTTCTTATCATTTCTTATGATTTGATTTCATTTGAATGACCTGGGTAACGATCCGAGGAGCTTTCGAATGCGTACTCAAATTATGAAAACTTGGAATATATTCATATTCGTTAAATGTTTTCGCCTGTATCTGATTTGAAATTCTCTCGCGTAGATTATGCGTTGATATTACTCTTTTAATAGTAGTTGTGTATCCTAATATCCCTAAATTTGTGAAGGATTATGAGTTATTATTAGTCTTTTGAGAAGTTCACATCTTATCGACGGCAATGAAACTGGAAAGTTGATAGTGCCAGTAGAATGGATTGATTGATTATGACATGACGACATTGTCTTAATTGATGGGAACTCGCGTAGAATTTCCCCAAAAGATAAGATGTTGATTATCAAAAGTGATCTAAATAATTCTTGATGGATGATTATATCCTACATTTAGACTTAAAATTATATTGTGAATGGTTGTGAATTAGTCATAGATATTATAATCTAGAAAGAACCTAATATGAATTTATTAAAAGATGTTTCTGTTATCTGAAAATTTAGAAGGTATAGGACTTACAGTCACATAACAGACTGTAACTCGATCTCTAAAGACAGGAAAGTTCATCCCGATGATGACTTATCCTAAAAACGAGAAATTCATTTTTCTCGGACACGAGCTTATATTAAAACTATTCAAAGGTTTTAAGCTCGTGTAAAAGGACTTATAGTCACATCACAGACTATAACTCGTTCTTCAAGTAAAGGAAAGTTTATCGCCGATGATAAACTTATCCTAACAACGAGAAATTAAGTTTTCTCGGGCATGAGCTAATTTTAAAAACATTCGAAGTTTTTGAGCTCATGCACAATGGCTCATCGTTAAATGTCAGACGATGACCCGTACTTCAAATAAAGGAAAGTTTATCATTAATGATAAACTTATCCTCATAACGAGAAATTCAATTTTCTCGGTCATGAGCTTGTCTTAAAACATTCAAAGTTTTAAGCTCAGAAAGGAAAGTGTATCTTTTAAATAAGAGAACTTTTCCTCGTAACGAGAAATTAACCTTTCTCGGTCATGAGCTTTCCGTTAAAACAATCAAAGTTTTCAAGCTCATGAACACGACTTCTAAGTAAATGTCAGCTTAGGACTCGTCCTTCAGATAAAAGGAAAATTTATCGCCGGTGATAAACTTATCCTTAACAACGGGAAGTTTACAACATCTCGGACTTGAGCTCGTTTTATAAGATATTCAACATCTTAAGCTCAAGTAATTGTTTTTTCAAAACTTTGAACACAATTTTTCGAGAATTTCTCAAAAGGTTTTTCTAAATCTTTCAAAATTGTGTGTTCAAAAATGTTTTGATAAAAAGAGCATGTCTTCTGGAATCGATAATATTTACGAACCTAGAAATGTCATTCAATAATGACACGGGGTTGTAAATAAAGTTCGAGCAGAAGTTCAAACTTTTAAAACATGCTCAAAATGGTTTGCTATTATTTCAGATAGCAACCCGCTTTTCATACTCAAGTCAAGCATTTCACCGGAAAGCTTTGACTCAACAACGGGAATTAATTTTCTCGGGGACGTGACGAGGTGACCAACATTCGTGAACAAGAACCATGTGCTTCTTTCATATGCTGTTCTCCATTATTCAGGTCCAACCTCGTACATTGCTAATCTTGTGAATTCATTATTATATCTGATCTTTGCACGTAATAAATACCTTACACTTGTGTTTAAAAGGTATTTAATTTACGTTTCAAGTACACCCTCATTAATTTGAGGGGGAGCTTGTTAAAATCATGAAGATAATTGGATTTGCATTTTTCTTCCCAAATTTTCTTAAAAGGCTATTAAATCAATTGATATTAAAAACATCGATTGGGTTAATATTTTTAATATGGGGGAGAAAATGTGATTTAATATGGGATATGATCAATCATAAATGGTTTGACTTAACGTGTTAGTTCATCCCGACATGTGCGAAATGTTTTCGAATATCGTAGCATATGTTAAGGGGGAGCAAAATGGATTTGCACTTCAAAATGGATTTCATGGTGATTTTTACTTACCCGCAACCCATTTATTTCACGACGATGAAGATTGTGGTGACATAAGGATGGTAGGATAGGTTAAAGTCCAATGATTTCTCTAGAACCGGAGGAATCTTCCCAAGGACATTCCATAGCTAGAAATAGTAGTCCTTAGGAAAGATGGAGAAAGATTGTGAACGTAGCTGAATGCCGACCAAGTACTTAAGTTAGCACTGGAACAATCACAATAAGGTGCTAGTGATGACGTATTGGTAAGCATTGAAGGGGTTGAAGAATGAAAAAGAATTGTAAAGATAAAGGGTGTAAAGAAAGAAGCCCTCCTTACAACCTTAGGCAGAAACCGGGTCAATTCATATGCTATTGAGATCATTTTTAATGATTCTTGATATTGAAGAAAGACATCATGGACCCAGTGATGCAATGCACAACCCTTCCCAGCTAACTCAAATATCTCTCAAAAGGTATTTGTTTTAATCACACGGAGATCAACACATTATCTATTGGTTTATTCACTCCAAATAAATTGGTATTGAAAAGGTGGCACTCCTCTCCAGCCTCCGATCACTAAAAATCCAAAATGCACGATCGAGTCTAGAGCCATTTGAGATCATCAAATATCTCATTAGGACACACTTTCATATTTACTTGCTTCTTCACACACTGTGAAAAGTAAGAAAGTTCTTAAGAGTCCTACGCAAAATCTTCATGATCTTGCCTGAACATCCGAGTAATACGAGAGTATTTACAATGAAGATGGAAATCCTTCTTGAGCGAATATCAAAAAGATCATGGTAGGTGACTTGTGCGATTCTTTATGAATCAAACTTGTGATAACTGGAAAGCAACAGTGGTTTAATTCTTAAATGAATTTAAACACGTTCCAGGCCTCTACGCATTATCATATGATCTTGCCAGAACACTCAGAGTGACTCTTTATTGATCACAGTGACGAGTGGAAATCCTTCTAGTGTTAACATCAAACAGCAATTGGTAGGTAACTTGCAAGATTCTTTATGAATCAAGCTAGTGACAACTGGAAAGCAACGATGGTGCGGTTCTTAATTGAACTTCACTTGTTCCAGGAACATGAATTGACGGCTTCAAATCATGCGGATATTATTATCCAAATGATTCACTCTTTACGTTCGCAGTCAGCTTTGGACGGTCGAGTAAAGAGAACGGGTTTACCCGCGAAATCTTGTCAAGGAGGTTCTTTATTGAAACTACCTGTCACAAGTACGATATTTAATATCGTCCAACGGTCTTCACCGACCGGAGGTAAAATGCTACCGAATTAGAATGAAATGTTCAAGGCCATTTCATCAGTGTATATTGTTTGTTGCTAACTGTCTTATGCAGCGTAACAAAAAGGTGGCATTGCGGTGTATAATCCAGAAGAAGTCGTCACCACATGCTTGTACTACATACACTTAGTACTTCAACAAATTCAAGAAAGTCTGAAGGTCAAGTCTTCCGCTGTATCAAACTCTGAAGCTTTCAAGAATTTAAAGGTATAAGTATGTGGAACATGAAGTCACGAAGAGGCAAATTTCACAAGTGATGAATGCACAAGGTCAAGGCAAGGAAACATGCTCAAGACTAAAGTCAAAGATCACATCAAGCATATTCACAAGAACAAGATCGAAGACTCAAGCATAGTATGCTAGGTTTAAGATTTTGTAAAATGGTGTGACCTCCCTTAGGGGAAGATTGTTGGAAATGTGTTTTCCCAAAGAAAGTCTCGGTCACATCATTATTAGCATTGATCACGAGCTATAGAATATTTAGAACTTTGTAACTTGGAGCGACCTCCCTTAGGGGGAGATTGTTGGAAATACGTTTTACGTATTTATGAAGGATCGGTCGCTCCAACGACAATTATGTAATAGGCTCGTGATCCACTTTGTAATTGTATAGTCCATATAGCCCACATGTAGGGTGGGCTATATATATACCCCTCCTAGCATGTTAGGAGGGGGTTGGTTAGTTCATTCATTCAACATTATTCATTAATCTAATCACTTTCTCTCTCTACTTTTCTTCCCTCTCCCTTCTCTCTCTACACCTAATCTTCATCTTCCCCATCTCTTCCACCAAATCCATAGATCTAATCCCTCCTTTAACAAATCCTTAGAATAAGTAGGCCTTCAAAGGCAAGTTGAAAATGGTATTGATTATATTCCCGGTGCTGCACCTGTGGCTTGTGCACTGTACGTCAGCACCATCTGAATTAAAGGAATTACCGTACAACTGAGAGAGTTGTCGGAGAAAGATTTTATTCTACCAAGCTCGTCATCATGAAGAGCTATGGTGTTATCATTCCTTATATTTATAGATTACTGTGAACTAAGTAAATTGACAATCGAAAACGATATCCATGACTCGAAATGGAAGATTTGTTCGATCATTTACAAGGTTCTAGCGTATGTTTTAAAGATTTAATCCATGGCATGGTTATCATCAACTTTGCATCTGCGAAAAAAGATTATTTATTCCAATCACTACATCCGGTACTTGTAATGAACATTATGAGTTTCACGTGATGTCGTTTGGATTGACTAATACACATGTAACATCCATAAATTTGGTGAATTACGTGTGTAGGCCGTAATTTGATAAATTTATGCTTGTGATCATTAAGGACCATTTGTTTGTTTATAAGAATAAGAATGAGTTAATAATTATTTATAAATTGCCCTGAATTGGCCGAACAATGAAAACGTATACCTTGAATAATTAACATGTGATTTAAGACTTAATCCTTTATATTAATTGACCGTGTGATTAATAGATAATGGAATCTGTAATGACTCTTTAAAAATTAGAGCCATTCGAAACTTTGGGTTTTACCAAAAAGAAAATGGAAATATGTTTTGACAAATGTTTTAACAAAGGATTTTTAAGGGATCATTCCCTTATACACAAACCATTTAACTAAACTTCTGTTTAGGGGTAAATGTTCGTGTATACTTCTAAACAACTTAAGAAGAATTGAGGAAACTATATAACTTATGACTTGAAATTTGAAATGAGAATTTTTGCTTTTCAACTAAGAAATTTTTTACCAAAGAATTAACGAAGGTTTTTCGAACATTTACGGATTTTATTAATTATTTTAATTATTTTCGATAAATCAACAAAAGTCTTGTTAATTAAATTCAAATTATTTTGAACATTTTTATGTAATTGGTCGAACTAGGAAATTTAAAATTTTACGTTTACGTTTCATAAAAATTTAAAAATCTAACCTCTAATTACTTGTAATACTTATCGACGCTTTAAACGTCGGATTGAGTAAAACTGATAAAAATGATAGCTGAAACGAAACTGAAACTTAGAAAATATGGAGGAAGGTGAACGTAATTACTGACACATAATATAGAAAGGGTAATATAGATAATAAAAGGGGTTCGCGGCTAATGTGAACCATTAGAATTGAGAAGCCGATAGCGTTTAATGTTTTAAAGACCACTTGTGATTGTCTATGGAGATTTTGAAATATAGTTATGTTGGAATCTTGTAAGTATAAGTATTCTATTCCTGTCATTTCTGATTTAATGTATCATTATTAGAAGAGGTTGTACTAATGGCAGATTACGAAGACAGAGATCGCCTCATACATTAGTAAACGTCTAGCTATCGCAAAGGTCATCATCTAAATTTTATTCGATTTGGGTCATCGTCGACAGACTGACTAAATCTACTAATATCATTCCCGTTAATGGTAATGCTAAATTCTTGATGAAGAAATTGACTCTTTTGTATTTAAAGGAGTTATGTAAACATGGTGTGCCTGTATCGATCATCTATATCAAGATCCTCGCTTCGCATCGAATTTATAGAGATTTGCTCAGAAGTCATTAAGAACGAATCTTGATGAGAGTACCGTGTACTATCCGAATCGAAGGGACGAGGTAAAGTAACGATACAAAATGCTATAAGTGCTGTTTTATGCTTGAACGATTGACCTTTGGTAATAAACCGTATAACCGTTTCCTTTGGAGACATTATCATTGATAATTATCGTGTTAGGATCGAGATCGAATCTTGTTAAGATTTATATATTAGAGCATCTGTAAGCCGGAGTTGAGATGAAGACACCCGACATACACCCATTGTGAGTTGGACATGTCTTTTAGGTTTAAGATTTCCTATGATGGCGAACCTAACCTTACAAAATGCCCAACCCGCGAGACCTGAAATGATTGTTGAAATTAGGATCTGATTATTGACTGCCGGTAGTGGGCAGGAGGTTATGTAAATATGAAATGTAGACCTTGAAGTGCCAGATGGGTAGCGAAGTTATGCCAAAAATTCTAACCATGGAAAAATTGATTGATGATCTGAAAGATCATGGAATATAAGTCCCTGTTGTATGGGACCATTGAGATGATGTAAAGATTGGTTTGAAAGGCATATAAGCTGGATCTACCCTAGGACTTCAAGAGCTGCGTGAATTATGTTTCGTAAATCGAACTTGATAAATGTCTATCAAGTGAAAATCTGAATTCTTCTTAATAAAGCTTAGATCGGAGAAAAGTTGCATTCATCAGAAACCCGTGAACATCATGGATAGAGAAAGTAAGTCAACATTTAGCCTCATCTTATTCCTGTAGTTATGTTTGATGAAACTTGCGTATTGTAATGGATTACACTTGTGAGAAAAGACCGAGTGTGGAGGAAATACCCACATGGCTTTAACTCTATAAGAAGCGAGTAGTAAGATGATGTCTGAGGACAAAGATCCTGTTTAGGGGTAAATGCTTTGACAATCCGTCAATTTATGGTTGATATTTTATTCTCAATATTTATTTGGAAATATTATTTTAATGTTATATTATGAACTCACCTATTTTTGGGAATTAATTTGTATTTACGTCTTGAAGTAGCATCGACTACGTCTAAACCGGAGGATTCTACGTTACGTGCTCACGTTTACATACACCATCCTTGGTGACAGTCCGACATTTCAGAAAATAAATTTATCCGTGAATATTATTTTGGGATTTTAATTTTGAGTTGGTTCATAAACTCACAAAGTTACGAGAAGAGATTAGGACTTACGATTTTAATTTAACGTCCTTTATGACTAAACCGGAAACCTTAGGATTACGTATTTACGTTTTCGAACTCCGTTTTTGATGAAACAATTTTTATTAGATTCGTTTTGTGCCGTTGATTCATAATTTATAAAAACGTTTTTCGTAAAACGAAACGAGGGCATGCAAATCGAGGAAAATAGAATCTAGGAATACCCGTAAATTAGTGGGATGGGACAAACTAATTTATCCCACCCCACTATACACATGGGACGGCCACACAAAGCTAACACACCACCCATGGTGTCATTTTTATGGACACTTGTCCATTAGCTTCACATTGAAGCTTACTCTTCCACAAAACCACTAGCTCAAACCACACATTCATTTTCTAACATGAAAACAACTTCCACTCTCTCATATCTCTCAAAAATGCCGTCCCACCATCACCCTTAAACACCCATTTGATCAAAATTTAACCACAAAATCTCATGTTATTCATACATAAATTGAAGCCCTATTGATTGGTGGTGATTATAACATCCAAGGAGGAGTTTCTATGGAGTCTTGAAGATGGTCTTGTTTTATCACAAGTTTCTCCATCAAAATCCATGTTTTGATCACAACCTACATCATCATGGTGGTATAAAGATAGTCCTTCCCATCCTCTTGTTAATTTTGATTATGTAATCATGTATTTTATTCTTAAATGTATATATGTATGATGATATATGATGATAAAAATATTGTGTGGGGATTTGGTGTTGATAATCATGGGTAAAAAGATGAAAATTATATGTAAAAAGGTTAAAATCATGCTTAAAAATGATGGCTGTATAAAACAGTAAAGAACCATGTCATGAACTGATAAAATGGCATAGATTAATGGATATACAGTAAGTAATATGGCTTGTACACATGTGAGAGTTGGCCATGCAATAGAATCATTAGGATGAGTGAGATATGATCAAAACAAGTTTAGAGTACAAATCTGAGTTCACTGTTTTGGACGATTTTTAGAAAATACTTGGAGGCTGATTCAACAGTAGCTATAGGAGAGTTAAATGGATCACATATCATTTAGTTTATGTCATAAAAATTTGAGCTTCTATCTCCGTATAGAACTCTAGATATGGCAGTTTTGGTGAACATGAAAATAAAAATCAGATTTTGGAAATTAAAGTATAATATTATTATATAAGCACTCAAATAAAAATAATATAAAATGTGAATTAAAACCCACTAACTCATATAATACATTTATATAAATATGTATAAGGATAAATAAATGGAAATTTTATAAAAATGGTAGTTTGATAAGTTTTATAAGTTATAAAACTATAAACATGATTTTTACGACTTTTTCGGCTATTACCGTAAAATTAACGTTTTTTTAAATTAAACTTAGACGGTTGGACCCGTCTAATGTAAACTTTTATAAACTCATATACTGATATATAGACATATATATAACAAGTAAAAACCGATAAAAACCCGAACTATATGACATACGGACATTAACGAGTTAAGTTAACGTTATTGGACTAATAATACCACAAAATAGGCTAAAACACTTATAAACTTATTTATTGGGCTTAACCCATTTGGGCCCAACATGTAAAGTGTAAATACTGATAATAAAAGTATGAAATGGATTAATACAAGTTAATAAACTTATAATAGGCTTATTGGACCTATAACACGTAAATAGGTAAAACTTGTAAACTAGTAATAAGTTACCAATACATAAACACAAAAATGAGTGAATGAGACTATATAAACCCACTTGATCATCATATATATATATATATAATCATCATATGTATACATAATTGTTATTTTTATAAAGTCATTGGACATGAGTCTAAGACGAGTATTATTTGTCTAGGTTTCCGTGATTGAAGCACGTACCGTACATCCGAATTACCGATAACCCGCTTTCCCACATCAACGTGAGTTCATAGCCTCGCACTCTTTTAAATGTTTTTATGAAATGTTTTATAAACCCGCGAGGGAGATAACATGTTAGTTTTTATAAAATAGGACACCATTTGTCCCGATTGTTTGTTTATTGATTTGGACCCGAATGATTGTATGACCCGATTGTAGGACCCGATAAATGATTAAATGACCCGATAGATGAAATTAAATGGATTATTAAAGTTAGGTTATGTCACTAAAAGTCCCATTAGCATGAATTGTGAACTACCGGGATTTGGTATACGCTTATGCATATAATAGTACTATTTGGGGACGATCACCCCAGTTCGCGCGTTGACGGTTGATCCCCGTTGTGCCACATTGATTGGTAAGCGAATTTATGTATGAGAAGATTTCCATAGCGTGACCTTTGTGACGAGACGCTAATTTAGATGGGCAAATTGAGTTTCGGGCTAGCTACCCGTTGTTTGGTTTAGTAAGGTAACAATGTCATGCGGCTTATAATAATCCAATTAACGAAATACGGCTTTAAGCATTAAATTACGATATATTGCCTGACTAGAAATACGGGGTCTTACTATTGATATTATATTCGTGTTTTGGTTTTCATAACCATATTCATATAACGGTTTTTATTTAAATTTTATACAACGTCATAACACGTATTGTATAACGTTTTTACTACATTGGTTCGTATAATGATTTTTTAAGGCAACTGCCTATATTATGATTTTCGATAAAGATTTGTATAAAAATGACTTTGGCTATTTTATGGCCTATTACAATGATTTGTACAAAATGATTTTTGGTAATAATTTTATACCGATGTTATATTGATGGATTTTATTAAACTCTATGAATTAACTCGGCGTTATCGCTGACCTTTTCTTTTAACATGTTTTATCTCAGGTACTTGAAGGTAATTCTCGGGAAGACAACAAGAATTCATGGCCTGCACCTAAACAACAATTTCCATTCAAATGTTTTGTAAAACTTGTATGAAATATAATGACTTGGGACCTATGTAACTTTGATATTTATGAATGGAAATGCTTTATTATTAAACGAAGAGATTTTTAAGCGTTGCCTATGATGTGAGTAATGTGCTATCCCGTAACACCAACGAGTCTTCCGCTGTATTGAGTTGTATAAATTTGGGGGTGTTACATGTAAACTTTTCAAGAATACTTACGTGAGAATTTCCATGGATCATATGAGTTCATCTTAACACCTTTCTGTTATACCTTGTTTCTTCTGACAGCCATTGTTTGAAACAGCAACCTTTCATGAAAAAACAATTCTTTTTCTTTTGTTGCTTCATTCATAAAATGTGAAGACGTTGGTGTTTACAACAAATCCTAAACGCATCATCAGTTGTTCACGCCCATATCTGCTGCCACAAATAATATTATACATTGTGATATCTAGGGTTTCACAACCCCAAATGAATTTCTGCAAGACCATCACATCAGCCACAAAATCATTCATCAATTGTTTTACCAAGCAGCAACAATAATCTAGGGTTAGAAAAAAATCCTAGATCAGTAGGAACGCCAACACCACACAAACCTGATGCCTCTATAAAAAATGAATCTAGGGTTTTATTAAAAACCCTAAGCATTAAGAACAGCAGCCGTCTTTATCTTCTACAGCAGCAACATCATGCATGAATCATTTAGGGTTTGTTGGGAAAACCCTAGATCAGTAGTTTTATTTATTGAAAAACAGAAAATACTAACGAAAAACCTTGTAGATCAACCAGATCGAGAGCCAACAAGCTATGATACCACTTACTGAGTCTTAGGATCTAGACTCATCTGGGATATCATGATCACGATTGTAACTAGCACAGTGGAATAATAAAAAACACAATCATAATCATAGACAAGGCTTTCACTAATAAATCATATTATTAATAAAGCTACTAACTACTCCTGGCGCCTAATAGGCTCGACACCAGGAGGAACACACACACACCTATGGTTTACATTGTGTGGGAATGAGTGAATAACCAGTGTGCCTAACCCTCTTTATATAATAGAGGTACTAGGGTTACATCACAACCCTAGCTTACTATAGAAGCTAACTGTTTAGTAGTAGGTCCTTCATCTTGTTTTGTCATATCAACTCAAGATATATAATTCCCAACAAACAATATCAAACACTATTTCATTAATTGAACATAGGATTTACAAATTTGTGAACAAAGGAAAAACCAAGAGCAAGCTACAATGTTGTGAGTCCTACGCCTTATATAGGATACATGAATACTAGAAAAGCTGAAAAAACTATAAACCCTAGTTGGTGAAGTCTCTGAAATGCCCTTGCTGAATTTGAATTTTCTTGGTATCATGTGAACTTTTCTTGGCGTTTTGTTGATGTAAAGTTGATTGAATTTGATCAAAGGGTTCACACGAAGCTTAAAATGTAAGCTTGATTGTGGATGGTTGATCTTTCTGCCAAGTTTGTCTTCTTACCCAAAAAAGTGAGCAGGGAACCTTACATGTGACTTGTGTGGTGATGTGGCAAGAGGTTTAAGGGTGGGGATATGTTTATGTTTAGGTTAATCACAAAACTTGACAAGATCATGGTCTAATTCATAGTAATTAAGAAATACCCAAAACGGTTTAAGAATATGAAGAACAAGGTTTTGATCTATTTTTGTTTTTAAATAAGTGTTAACCGCGTGTTTAATTAACTAATAAAATTAGTTAATATTCAGTTGTGAGTGGGTGTGACATGGAGAAAGGGTGGCTTGTTATTGGCTAGATGGAGTTAGTTGGACACGTGGAGTGTGTTGGTTGGTGTAGGTTTTTTGGATGTCTGCCAAGTTAAACCCCTCTTCTTTCCTTTCTTCTTCATTTCTTGTTTAAATATGAAAAAATGAATTTCCTTTGGTGTTGAAGTTTCAGTTTTCTTACTTTGGCCACAGAAAGTTTTGGAAAACTATTTCAAGGGTATTTCTTGCCAATTCATGATATTTGAAGGGTTGTTTTGGCATTTTCTTCACTCTTCAAGGTGTTGACTTGCATTGTTGACTTCTTGGAGGACTTATAATGACAAGTCATCAAATTTAAGGGACCTTTATTGCCAATTCTTCAAAGTTGAGGGTCCTTTTTGTAATATTGACAAACTTTAAGGACCAAACTTGTAATTATGAATTTACAAGGGTTTAAATTGTCACTTCTTCAATATTGGAGGACCCTTCTTGTACAATCTTCAATTATTCAAGGGTTATTCTTAGAAAATCAACTCTAGGGCTTGGTTCATTGTGCGACTTCGTTTCCCGTGTTTGTTTTTGCTTGTTTCTTGTTATCTTTTGCCATTTTCTCAATATCCGTACCTAAATTACACTTGGAACAAACACAAGCATATATTTGGCATATTTAATGATATTTTATGCATTTTAAGCCTGTTTTGGACGATGAGAAAATGTATAAAAGTAGTCTCATCACTCCCCCATACTAAACCATTACTGTGCCCTCACGCAATGCTAGAATAAAGTATCGTAGCACCTCCAAAATTTATTTTTATGCACTTTTATTGAATGATAAAGTTACTACACTACCACTACTACTACTACTTGTGTTTTAGACATAATGTATTATTTTCATCGCAAAATGGGACGTTTAGTTTCATAGAACTAGAACACGTGAATGCTTCGTTAGAACTATTTTCGTCGTCCTCTATTTTCACCCCAATTCCATGCCAAGCGTGCAACGAGATCATTTTCATTATAAGTTAGTAATGTTAACACTACTCATATGCCCTAATCACGTACTTATACTCCTATTTTTCTAAGTGGTATCTCATATATTTTATTTTGTCTTGAATGTTCATGAGGATACATTTTTTACTTATGCGATGATAGAGATTTAGGTCTAAAAATAGAGTCATAACGGTGTAACCAAGACCATCGAATTAACAACCCCCCTAATAGACAACGATGTCAAAAAAATTATGTCAACAAGAAGGATCGATAAAGACGGTTTTATAACGGTTTTGAACATGAGACTTATTACCAAGAATTTTATACGCCCCCTAACGGATGGGCCTTATTATCATAGGTTTAACTCCATCTTTTATTCAACTTTGCCATGAAGCTTTTATTATGCCTTCCGTCTTGCCTTGCCTTTTATTTAACCTCTCCATGAGGTGTTTATTATGGCCAAAGACGTATATCCTGATGCTAAAAGCATATTAAGGCATATTTCACTTTCAATTTCGCATAGATTTTTCGGCCTTGTGAGCTTCAAATTGTTTAGATTTAGGTGAGCACTTGAAATTTGATTATTAGTTGAAGCTTTTGATTATTCGGGTTGCCAATACTTCAAAACCGTGACGCTGGTGATAACTTAATGTTTTCCCAGTTTTATTACATGAAAGCTACTAGAAAAGACTAGAAACCAACAATCATGACTAAACCACTAAGCCAATACTTATTAAGCAAAATTTATACACAAGAGAAAGGAGAATAAGCAAACAATGAGAACACATGTGTTTTTGAAAGAATACGAGTACTCTACGTTTAGCATGGTAACTTATAATTAACTCTATCATTTCTCGTCCACATTTAAGAGACTTAGCCTAATGTGAAGTTAAGGAATCGAAGCTACGTGCTCAACACGCACGGTCGAGTAAAAAATTACTCTTATTCTCGGCATCGGAAAATCTACATTCGTGTCTTCAAACACTTATAAAACATGAGAAAAAATTTAAAATTTGGCTATTTTAGCCTTATTTTGCAACAAAACGATAAACAAAAAGATGAACTTTGGAAAGGGTGAAGGTTTGGCAAGGCAAGTATCAATTCACCCTCTCATACTAAAGTTAAACATTGTCCTCAATGTTTCGAGTCTAATGGTAGGATACCCCCATACTAGAGACGAAATCGAATGCTTAATCTAGCATGGAAAGTGTGTAACCGTCAAATCAATAGCAATTTATGAAGTGTGCTATAAACCTAAGGTTAGAAAATATAAGGATATATCATGGATATCCAGAAATTCTTCAAAGCAAACGATCGAGTGCTCCCATAAGACAAACACGAGAGGCTCCAATCGTGAAGATAATGATCTAAAAAACACAATGCACAAACAACCACGAAACAAAGGTTGGAAGGGCACAAATCCCCTCACGTTAAATACATTAGAAAGCGACAATATGTACTTGGATAAGCATGGGACTCCCCAACGAGGCACCTCGTTTTTTATTACCGAGTCATGAGCTCGACTCGATCCCCTCGATACTAATTATCATTGGGGAAGGTAACTTGGTCGAGGTACTTCAAAGAGGGAACTTCCCCACCAAAGTAGTGCTTCATCCTATGTCCATTCACCTTAAAATTGGGTCCATAATTTTGAGCTAGCTCGATGGTCCCATACGGAAAATCTTGCATAACGGTGAATGGACCCGACCAACGGGATTTCAACTTGCCGGAAAAGATTTTCAAACCTGAGTTAAAAAGCAACACTTGATATCCAATGTTAAAAACTTTGTTTTTAATTTTAGAATCATGAAACTTTTTAGGCTTTTATTTGTAAATCAATGATTTTCCATAAGCAATGTCTCTCAATTCATCTAATTCATTCAATTGCATTTTCCGCTGTTTTCTCGCGGTCTCAATGTCATCATTACAATGCTTTAGGGCCCAATAAGCTTTGTGTTCGAGTTCAATTGGTAAGTGGCAATTCTTCCCATACACAAGGTTGTAAGGAGTGCACCCGATGGGCGTCTTATGAGCGGTACGAAAGGCCCATAAAGCATCGTCTAACTTATCCGACCATAATTGTCGGTTCTCTTCAATCGATCTCTCCAAGATCCTCTTCAACGCTCGGTTTGAAACCTCGACTTGCCCACTCGTTTGTGGGTGATAAGCCGTAGAATGCCGATGTCTAACCCCATATTTCCTTAGGACCCTTTCGAGTTGGTCGTTAAAAAATGGGTTCCACAATTGCTTATGATCGCCCGGGGGGTTCCAAACCGAGAAAACAAGCTTTTCAAAAACTTCACTACCACACGAGCATCGTTCGTGGACATGTTGATCCCAAACTTAGATCGATTTAGCTTGTGTAAATGAGAATAAATCAAGTTAAACACGTAGAGAAACTTTGTTGTATATGAAACAATTCAAGTATTATGCATAATTAATACTTAAACAAGAACACAGAAACAAGTTAAACCAAACTTTCACTTTGATTGATTAATCGAACTTACGTACAATGAAAGTGTAAATCTTATAAAACTGATATATGAAACAAAACCTAAAGGCCTCCTTTTATTGATTAAGGAACCTTGTACAAGAGTCTACGTATCAACTATTCTTGGAAAAGATAAACATAAGAAATACATTGTCAAACATATCTTTTCTAGAAACATACTAGAAACATAAAACGTGTAGACTGAAATAACCTATCAGTGCTTGACTTTGTCGTATCAACGCTTGACTACTTCCTGTCAACGCTTGTCTTGTCAACGCTTGATTTCTTCCTATCAACGTCCAAATTGCTCTTGTCAACGTCCAAGTGTCTTAGCTATATTTTATTCCCAACAATCCTCCCCTAAACTTGATATCTACCCTAGTAATCAAGTTTCTGAATAAAAACTAAGTACTAGGAGGATTCTTACAAATCTTATCAAATTGGAAATAAATAAACCTAATCAAATTTCTGGCCACGTCACTTGAGTAATCCATCTCCAGCTGTGTTGTCATCATTTTCTTCCAAACTTCTTTAGACATAGGATACTCAGCATCCACAAGAAGATACTCAGAAAACTTTGTAGAACTCAAATTATACACACCAACTGCTGAATATAAACGTCATTGATATCCACTAATATCATCCTCAAGATCCTTCTAAATTGGATCTTCTTCATCTGGTGTACACTTTCTCTTGAATTTTGAGCAAATCTTTATTCCATTGACTGAAGTAGGTGCTTCAGTCTCATACTTAGCCTGCGTCAACATCCAAAGGTCTGCCAATTCTTCCCTATCTAGGCTTCCAAACAAAGACATCAAAGTAGTAAATGTATGTACCTCTTTCCCATATCTTCCAACCATCCAAAACCCACTTGCATCTTCTTCATAGCTAACTATAGGGTTTCTGGAATCATGAGGTAATACTTCTACCATATGTGAAGCTTCCAAGGGTGAGAGCTTAATACTCTTTCTAATAACAGCTTCACTGGGATTCACTCTATCCAAACATGGTGGAAACTCAAGTGGAACTCCCTTCTTCAATGGTCTTGGTGTAATCAAAGCCCTCTGGATATCCATCTCTTCTGCAAGTTCTTCCTTTCTTTCATATTAAAGAAGTCTAATAGTATTCTGCTCTTTCACCTTTGCCTATATAGGATAAAGCCTTATACTCCAATTCATCAAAAGACAAGCCTTGCAACTTTCTAAAACTCCAACCTGTTTGATGACATCTGAGCAACATGTAATAGAGCTCCCTTCTTTCTGTCTTGGTCTGTGAAAGAATTTTGCTAGCTTTATATTTCAAAATAACCTTGCAATCCCTCTGAACTCTAAGTATAATCTCCAAACCCCAAATTTGATCTGATAAAGTCATGTCTGGATTTTCTATTACTTTATTCTCCCATGGAAAGTAAATCTGAGCAACTTCAAGCATCTCATAATCTACCTGATTCTTCAACTGTGCAAGCTTTTCTCTTGCTAACTCATCACCATATTCAAGCCTTTCTGGTTCTTCAATAATCATAACACTTGAATCTGTGCTCTCATCACCACTGCTTTCCTTACTCTCAATAGCAGTCTCCTTCATCCTATCTTCTTTTTCAATTTGTGCAGCCAACGTGGAGTCAAATATTACTTGGGCTGCATCCTTGGGAACCATTGTTTCTACCATAATTCCTTTACCCTTATCTAATATACCAGTGACGGTTAAAGATGATGATGGTACCTGTGTAGACACTTACTTGATGATAGCTGATGACTGGAATACATCAACCATACCTGCAGGTCTATCAAAGTCCAAAACCTGTGTATCAACGCCTAACTTACTCTTGTCAGCGCTTGGCTTGTCAGTGTCAAAAATCAGCTTGTCAACGCTCAATCTACTCTTGTTAGCGCTTCTTGTGAACTTCTCCATCATATCAGTAAAAGATAAATTCAAATTTGTAGGAGTAACCAATGACACATCAAAACGTGGTTGTTTCTTCAAATTTGTTTGAGCTTCAGCTATACCCAAAGATTCTCCTTCATGTGAGCCTTTGTTACTCACATGTATCTGCCCATCCTCTCGTTTTGAAGAATCGTCCACTCCACGCCTAAGGTTAGCACCTTCCAAAAGAACAATCCTCTCCCTCAATTGCTTGAGTTCAAGGCCTTGTGTAGAGACAGTATGTACAAGGTCTACATTTTGATTTTGCAAGCTAATGCAGACAACCGTCAATTCCAACAAAGTATATGGTTCCTATCTGCCCTCCTCTATAATGGGAATTGGACCTCCCAAAGTAGGGCCATGGGGCATGGATGGGGTCGTAATGATGTTAGGACTGGCTTGGCCTGCATCTAAGCTAGTATCAATAGTCCTAGCCCCACCCACGTCACCAACTACACGTGTGGTGGTGGTTCTCTCTACAACATGGCTAGGACCACTAGAGGAGAACACTCAAGTAGTCCTTTGGCGTTTTTCCATCCTAAAGTCTGGGGGTGAAGAGGATGATGTGGATTGGGTTTCAGTTTAGAGGTTAAGGGGTGTTTGTGTTTGTTGTAAAAGGGTGTCAACGTTTGGATTTGAAGTGTCAACGCCAACATTTAACGTGTCAACGTTGAAGGGATCTTGGTCAAGTTCCATATGCTGGAGTGATGGTGATGGTTCAGGTAATGGGTCTGGTTGTGGTTGTGGGTCTGGTTGAGGTTGTGGGTTTGGTTGTGGTTGTGCTGTTGCAATAACAACAAGCATGGCTTGGGTAAGGGGTAAGTCTTGGTATGGGGGTGAATTCATCTTTCCAAATATTTCTTTCTTTTGCACAGGGATCATATAAAAATCGTCATGATCCCTGGTGCAATACCCTTGTGCATTAAAAACCATTTGCAAAAATCTTGGGTAAGCAAGGTCATCTTGCTACCCTTGTTTTTACACATGCCATCAAAAATCATTTTAGAAAAATTATATCGTTTCCCAGTAGCAATACAAACAATAGCACTACCAATTGACCTGTTAATTTCATTGTGTGCAGTACATTTGGGACTCAAGCATTAAATAATGACATGTATTAAGTACTTCCAATCTGGAGGAAATTCCTGTTTTGAATATTTATGTAAAGATCCCTCTTCAGGGAAAGGATAACCCAAAGCTTGAAGTCCTTGTTCTAGCTCACCAATGGGCAGGGTGGTCATACCATCTGCATCATTAAGATGCAAATCCTGGCAAACCAGGGCTTTAGTAACCACCCATGAACGCCCATGGACTATTGCAGTCAATGTAGTAACATTATTAATCGTTGAGGAAGTAACAATATTCCAAAACTGCTTAATATGAGTGACAGGGATAAGAGGAGCATGAGAAAGTGCATACCTAAATGGAGATGCATTTAAATACAACACCATCTGAGCATATTGAGGAAACAGAATGTTGTCAGCCTCTAAATAGGCAACCATGTTGTGCTGACTTCTGAACCCCAATACCAAATCACTCGGTTTAAACTTAGGCGCCATTGATGTAGAAAGCTGTGATATATGTTATGAAAGATGAAAGTGTGTGAAAATTTAGTAAGATAAGAATAAGCAGTTACACTGTTTCAAAAGAATGAGCCAAATATATAGGAGAGGTAAGCACATGTGATTGGTAAAAAATGAGGCAGTTATTTTCAAAAGATAATTATTAAAATCTTGAAAAATATATAACTTATCTTGTGCATTAATAAATAGTTACCAACTCCTAAAATTACGGCCCATATTTTGGTCAAAAATAACAACCGGGTAGGATCCAATGTTTGTCAACGGTCAAAAATAACCTATCAACGCTCAACGGCTGTATTCTTGTCAACGTTGGAAAATGCCATGTCAACGTCAAAATTGGTCCTAACAATGTTTTGAAATAAAACTGTCAACGTCAAAAAATAAAAATAATAAAAATGAAAAAGGACCTTAACAAAGTGATTTATCCTAGTGAAGATAACCTATAGACTGAAAATTACCATAGGGTGGCAAGCACTGTCCAATCATGCACACTTGCTTAAGCAAGATAGACATAATTGTCCTCAAGTGTCCCTTGCTTAACCAAAGTTCTTAGCAGTGAAGTTATCTCATAAAAACCTTTGTAACTTCCCAGGTAAGCCCAACAAAAATTATACCCAAGTCTCAAAACAGACCACATCCAATTCTAGGCCAAAAAGTCTTGGCAGCGTGCATAGTATATCAACTTTGCATGCTACAGTGCCTCATGAGTTAGTAAACCAATTCATACTCACCAGTGGACACAATCTAGAATTGTGATAAGAGTATTACATGAATACCCAAAAGGTCCTAAAGGTTTCCTAAACCTCCCCTTAAAATAAGATATACAAGTTGCTAAATAAAATGTATGCAATAAAATTTTATGTCAAGATAGGAATATAAATATTCTAACCTTCATCCATAACTTTTAACATGCTCCAATAATGCTCCAAGAATCCATAAGCAACTCTGTATCCATTTGTACAATGCTAAAAATGCCTGCATAATTAGATCAAAAACCACAAAACTAACATGTTGCTAACAACGCCAATTTAACACTTGTCAACGTTAAAATAACCTTTGTCAGCGTTAGACAAATAAAGTCGAAAATCTAATTTTGTACAAAGACCAATAACAATGCATATCCTGTACATACTGTTACAAGAAGTTCCCAAAACACATATTAAGTAAGATTGATCATTCCAATACTTGTTACCATGTATTGAAATCTTCCAGTATCAAAAGGTTTAGTTAATAAACCAACCACATATTCCTCTGTGTCAACCCTATCTGGTTGTATTAAACCTTTTTCAAAACAATCTCTTATAAAATGATGTCTAATTTCTATGTGTTTTGTTTTAGAGTGATGTACAGGATTTTTAATAATTCATAGAGTACTGTTATTGTCTACAAAAATCTTGGTATGCATGAAATTATACCCATAATCTAACAGCTGGTTCTGAATCCATAAGACTTGTCCACAACAAGCGGCTGCAGCTACATACTCTGCTTCAGTTGTAGAATTGACCACCACTGTTTGTTTTTTGCATTGCCAAGATATCAATCTACTCCCAAGAAATTGGCATCTACTAGTTGTGTATTTTCTATCAAATTTGTCACCACCAAAATCATTGTCTGAATATGCAATAAGCTTCACTGGAGAATCTTTTGGATACCATAATCCCAAGGTGGTATAGCACCGAAGATACCTAAAAATCCTCTAGACAACATGAAGATGACACTCTTTGGGAGTCACTTGAAGGTGTGCACATGCACACACATCAAACATAATGTCAGGTATTGAAGCTGTGAGATACATCAATGAACCAATCATTGACCTATAATGCCTGACATCCACCTCTTTTCGATCTCCAACCTTTCCCGAGGGGTGTTCCCTATCCATGGGTGCGCTAGCCCATTTCTCATTAGAGAAAATCTAAACTTCTTCAAGATTTATGCTACATATTTGTCTTGAGAGATGAAGATACCATCTTCTTTCTGCTGAACTTGTAACCCTAGAAAGAAGTTCATCTCCCCCATTGCACTCATCTTGAACTTGTCTATCATTAGATTGGAAAAGTCTTCACTCATCTTTGGACTAGAAGAGCCAAAGATGATATCATCCACATAGACCTGTACAAGTAAGAAATTGATAGGTGTGAAAACACCCATCCTTTTACCACTTTATTATTATAATAACCAAGCCAAAACGTGTGTTTCATGTCGTGATTGTCAGAATTATGCGTTGTTTGTGTTTTTATTGTGTTTTAGGACCAACAGATGAAAAAGGAAGAAAACACTGGCTTTCACGGGCTTTTGTCGAAGAAAACGACAAAAGACGAAGTCAAAATCTAACACCCCCACAAATGCTATGCGTAGCGGAACTTACAACATTTGGGTGCTAGGCAGTTATCATCACACACAAGATATACCAAACGACTCAAAGAGACGTAAAAGTTTTAACATAAATTAGACATTGTTAAAAACATACAAGTCTACGTATTCCAAATCCCAAGATGATACAACACAGAGTTAGCGTTTTGGTCCCCACAAATCTCAACCCCAAAAGATCCATTTTCGTTAACATGACAGAAAATTTAAAAGTGTTCAAGTTAAATAATGGGTGGAAAACAAGTAGACCGCCAAGCCACACACAACTCCCATCCTTAGCACGCTCCATGCTATACTTCATTGATTACCTGAAACACATGCTAAATTGGGTCAACAAATAATGTTGAGTGGAATTCATAGGTTTTACAATCTCATTCTGAACATATGTGTTATAAAAATCATTCACGATCATTCATAGAATTGTCGATCAAACAATCTATTTTCAAGGTTATGACAATTGTGTTTAAGCTCATGACACTAATCCGTTAACTCAATCACCCGCGTAATTATTACCGGCGTGATTAAGATGAAACCATTGCCCCTTCTAGAGGCATCAGTTGCATATATACCTTATCTCTAATCACAAGTTATCCCTCCGCAGGGGGTACTCAACGTACTAGCCCTCGTCTCGGATAGGGTCGTCAACCCCATAGTACTATCAATTGTATAAGCGGCTATTTTCAATCCACACAAGGATTAAACAATAGTTAATAGTTCATTAATATAGGGTCTTTTGCAACTAGGTACTCAACACAATTTAAGGCAACATTCGGGTCTAACAATCTTATCAATTTATAAAAGATTTAAGACTTATTCTATATTTAGAAGTCTTAAAAATTTAAGCCCCTAACATTTCTATAACAAGTAATGTACATACAAATCATTAGTCACTATCACCATATGCATTTAAAATTCAGTGATTTAATGTCTACGTTTGGGTAGTTACACATAAGATTAAAATTCTGAAAATTTAAGTGTCATTAAATTATGTGCTGTTACAAACCTACAATCAATACACTTGTAACAACAACTAAATTACCCCTCCAATATACACTTGTAACAGCTCCTGTAATTCAATTCAATATTTAAAGTTTACTTATTTCAAAATTAAACCTGCAATTTATTCCTTAGTGTAACTACTAACATTTGTTCCGGTCCACTTCATGGTTCATTTACCCTTCTTGCCTCCCATTTCAAAAAGGTTCATAATGTAACAACCCAATTAAGAAAAAATCAATAACATATTGTGTTTTTAAATATATACATTTTTTGCACTTAAAAATACGTATTTGTAACAACCCTTTTAAATGAACCCATATTTAAACCTCAACCATACACACAAATAAAATACTTACCCTATAAAAGACATATAATGACCTATCATTTGCTCCAACTCTCTCCTTCTCCATAGAAAAACACACAAAACGCCCACTTCATTACATCCTCTCATATAATAAAGTCATGTAAACAATAGTCATGAAAAAACATCTGCTCGTCACTAAATTAGTCTCCAGGTACCTGCCGCCGCATTGCGCGGGTACCCTGCTAGTCATTCATGACATATGTTAATTTTATAAAACTAGCATGCATCTCCCTCGTGGGTAAAAACAATTTAAAACATTAGTAAGTGAGGCTACATATTCACACCTTATGTATATAGAGTAGTCGACGATACGAATGACGATCACTGACGATGATGAGGATGCCCGGGAAATTCAACACCTAATAAACAATAACGCGTAATGAGTAAATATCGTTTATAAACTTCAAGTACTGTATAATATGTACATATTAGTCAATTGTGATAATTACAAACTCACGCCAAAACCAAACAAGTAATTGTTACTAGTTTTATACGATTCATCAACGTTTTTACCCTTTTTACGTTTTTCGCCGATACTTACCAAAAGTATGGGCTGTTTTCTAAGACTTAAACCCTTTTATAAAATTTTGAAAAATTCTCAAAAATACCTTAAGACCTGTAGAAAACTCATTTTTAATCCCATTAAAAGTTCTCACTTTTATGACCCGTTACTCAACACATTGCTAAACATACGTTTTTCGGACTGATTTTGCACATTGACCATGTTGGACTTGTTTGACCCATTTAAAATATATCATTGACCCGTTCAATAACTAAGTCTAATAATAGACTCACAAATGCAGGTTTGAGACCAAAAATCAAATTTTAATCAATTACCAAACTATATCTATGGTCCCCGGGATTTGACCCAAAACCAAACATAATTTCGGATTATGTAGGTTCTCATCTCCCGGTACACGTAATTTCAAAACATCATAACTTTTGACTCGTTAGGAGTCGTAAGCTCTTTCTTATACCAAATCGAAGCTAAGATGACGCTCTACAACTATATACTAGTCTCATGACCTGTTTACAAAGTCAAACTTATGAAAACAAGCCTAAACAATCTGCCTAAAATTACCCTTCTGAAAATCAACCCAACACTCGTTTCCAAACCATTTTATCGACACCTTGCCTTAACTTAATCACTCCTAACCATTACTAAACATCCTAATCAGTCCTTAACACCAAAAATATCAAATCCATCCTAAAACCCATTCACTAAATCAAACATTCAATAAGCTTTACCCACTCAAAAACATCTAAAACAATGAATTAAAAATAAACCCACAAGCAAAACATCAATCACCAAGATCCACCAAACACCCCCATATTTCCGTGGGTTGTTGGTGATCAAAACACCCCAACCAAATTGATTTTGGTCGGTTTGTTGGGTGATTATTCATCACTTACACTCCAATTAAACATGCATTAACCCCATTAACATCAAAACTAATTTTTGAAAAACCCATTTGATTCTTGAAAATTTTTTATGAATGCATGTTGGATTAAAGCACATCAAAACACTTGAAATGAATAATCTAAATGTGGTCTAACCTTGGTTTTAATCAAAACAAAGTAGAAAAAAAATATGGTGGTGGTGTGGTGGTGTTTGGCCGTCGGCCTAAAAAGAGAAAAGAGAGAGAGAGAGAGTGAAAATTTTATTGAGTGTGTTTGTGTTGTGTGTGTGTTGATTTTCCTTTTTGTAAAATTGGGAGCACCTTATGTGCAAATTTTGGCATTCTTTTGGCCTTGTTTAAAAAAGACCTCAAATGTTGGCGGGAATGACTTACTAGTCGACTTGGAGAATTTTGCGGCAGTCGGGGGTCATCCCGAACACTCCAAAATACTTTTAAGACAATTTAAATGCACCCTGAAAGCAATAAAACGCACCCGACTCGACTTAACACGAACCGAAAGTAAAATCCTCGAAAAATTATAATATCGATAAAACGACAATAAGCATAGAAATTTGGGCATCCATCGGGATCGTAGTCGTCATCGTTCTTCTTAAATCGTCAATCGTCAAGATTAGGACCTCAAACATTTGTTTCAACCAAAACGATAAAATATATAGTAAATAAAATTTCTTAAAAATATCAAAAATAGGCGTAAATTAGGGTAAGATAAGTGACCTCGGTTTCTGGGTATCACATCCACCCCTCCTTAAAGAGAGCGACGTCCCGGCGCTCGCCTCTTCTTATACTCACATTTCGTGCCGCTGGAACAGATGAGGATATCTCTCCTTGAAAAAGTCCTCACGTTCCCAAGTGTATTCCGGTCCACGCCTAGAATTCCATCGCACCTTCACAATGGGAATTCTACTATGCTTCAGCCTCTTGACCTCTCGGTCCATAATTTCCACGGGTTCCTCCACGAAATGCATTTTATCGTCCATCTGAATCTCGTCCAATGGAATCACCAATTCCTTATCCGCCAAACTCTTCTTCAAATTTGATACGTGAAACGTGTCGTGAATAGCACTAAGCTCATTCGGCAATTCTAACTTATATGCTACCAGTCCAATTCGTTTAGCAATCTTGAATGGTCCAATATTCCTCGGTCTCAACTTTCCTTTCTTCACAAAACGAATCACACCCTTCCACGACGAAACCTTAAGCATAACCATGTCTCTGACCTCAAACTCCAACGGTTTCCTTCTATTATCGGCATAACTCTTATGTCGGCTTCTTGCAACAAGTAAACGGTCCTTAATTTGCACAATATTCTCTGTCGTCTCCAAAACCATTTCGGGTCCAGTCAATTGACTCTCTCCTACTTCGCTCCAACACACAGGAGATCTATACTTCCTTACATACAACGCTTCGAATGGTGCAGCCTTAATGCTCGCATGATAACTATTATTATACGAAAACTCCACTAAAGTTAACTGGCGTTCCCAACTTCCTCCAAAATCAATCACGCATGCTCGGAGCATGTTCTCTAACGTCTGAATAGTTCGTTCGCTTTGGCCATCAGTCTCCGGGTGATAGGCCGTGCTCAAACTCAATTCGGTGCCCATCGCACTTTGACGAGATTTCCAAAATTCTGAAGTAAACCTACTATCGCGATCCGAAATGATCGATAAAGGTACACCATGTCTGCAAACAATCTCCTTTACGTACACACTGGCAAGTTTCTCCATGCTGTCCGTCTTCTTCATAGGTAAAAAGTGAGCAGATTTCGTCAATCTATCCACTATTAGCCAAATCATATCACATACACTAGGAGTTCTAGGTAAACCCGTCACGAAATCCATAGCGATCTTCTCCCATTTCCATTCTGGGATCTCAGGTTGTACCAACAGCCCAGACGGTTTCTTATGTTCGGCTTTAACCTTCGCACAAGTCAAACACTTACTAACGTAACGAGCAATCTCCGCCTTCATATTCGGCCACCAGTAGACTTTCTTCAGATCATGATACATCTTATCCGCTCCAGGATGTATCGAGTACTTCGACTTATGAGACTCGTTCATAACTAAATCTCGTACTCCAGTCATTCCTTCCTCAGATGGACACAACGGTAACCAAATCCGATTCTCAAAATATCTTAGCCCGTCTGACCTAACCATAAAAAGAGGTTTCAACAGTCTCCCTAGATTCTTAGCACCAACATTTTCTTTCATTAATCCCCTCTCTTGAGCCTTCAATATTGTTTCAGTCATATCAACACCCTCAGTCATCACTAATGCTCTGACTCTCAAAGGTTTCTCTCTATCTTTCCTACTAAGTGCACCCGCTACAATGTTCGCCTTGCCAGGATGGTAGCGAATCTCGCAGTCATAGTCACTCAGTAGTTCCACCCATCCCCTTTGTCTCATATTCAACTCCTTTTGGTCTAAAATGTGCTGCAAACTCTTGTGATCAGTGAACACAGCACACTTCGTCCCATACAAGTAGTGTCTCCACAATTTAAGCGCAAAAACTACAGCTCCCAATTCCAAATCATGCATAGTGTAGTTTTCTTCATTCTTCCTCAATTGTCTCGACGCGTAAGCAATCACTTTCTCACGCTGCATCAACACAGCTCCATAACCCTTACGAGACCCGTCACAATACACCATGAAGTCTTCGATTCCTTCTGGTAATGAAAAAATCGGAGCAGAACACAATTTGTCCTTAAGTGTTTTGAAAGCAATTTCTTCATCATCTCCTCATTCAAACACCCGATTCTTCTCAGTAAGCTTGGTCAACGGCTTTGCAATCAACGAAAATCCTTCGATGAATCTCCGATAATACCCAGCTAAACCAAGAAATTGTCGAACTTCAGTCGGCGTTGTCGGTGCCGACCATTCCTTGATTGCCTCAACTTTGGCAGGATCCACACGAACTCCTTTGCTATCAATTACGTGCTCAAGGAATTGCACAGATTCTAACCAAAACTCACACTTTGAGAATTTCGCGTACAACTTCTCTTTCTTCAGCTGATCCAATATCTTCCTCAGGTGCTTCTCGTGTTCTTCCTTGCTCTGGGAGTAAATAAGAATATCATCTATGAATACAATGACAAACTTATCTAATTACGGCTTGCACACTCGATTCATAAGGTCCATGAATACTGCAGGCGCTATTGTTAGCCGAAAAGGCATTACTCGGAATTCAAAGTGTCCATACCACGTACGAAAGGCAGTTATAGGAATATCCTCCTCTCTAACACGCAGTTGATGATACCCTGATCTCAAGTCGATCTTTGAGTACACACAGGAACCTTTCAATTGATCAAACAAATCATCAATCCTCGACAATGGATATTGATTCTTAACCGTCAACTTGTTGAGCTCTCTATAGTCGATACACATCAAAAACGACCCATCTTTCTTCTTCACAAACAACACTGGTGCTCCCCATGGTGATGAGCTCGGTCGAATAAATCCCTTATCCATCAACTCTTTCAATTGATCCGATAACTCCTTCAACTCGGACGATGCTAATCGATAGGGTGCACGAGCAACTGGTGCAGCTCCCGGCATCAAATCGATTTGAATTCGACTTCACGGGTAGGCGGTAAACCCGGCAACTCATCAGGAAAAACTTACGGATATTCGCGAATTACAGGTACCTCTTCTAACATTGCCTCTAAGTCACCATCACTAGAAACTTGTGCCAGAAACACATCACATCCATCTTCTACATACCTCATCATTTTCAAGCAAGATATCACTTTCAAACGAGAGGTGCATTCATCTCCCTTCTCAGTCAAAACCCTATTCCCCAAAGGGATTTGAACTAATCTTTATCCACAAACGATCACGGCACTATGCGCCATTAGCCAATCCATCCCAACGATCACATCGAACGATCCTAGATCTATAAGCATTATGTCGATATCAAAAGCATAATTCCCTAACTTCAAGGTACACCCTCTTAGTATAGAATTTGTACTAACAATCATCCCATCGGCTAATTCCACGTTATAATTAGTCGTTAGCATTACCGGTTCTCTATTGATATGACGACTAAATTTTACATCTACAAAGCTCTTGTCGGAACCAGAATCAAACAATATACTAGCATAACGAGCGTCAAGTAGAAACGTACCGGTAACCACATTAGGGCCTTGCGGTTTATCGGCGGTACCTACTCGATACACTACAGCAGCATTATTTCCTCCTTGCCTATTTCCAGTCTTCGGTCAGTTCCCTTGCTTATGCCCCCTTTCTCCACACCCAAAGCTAACCATCACCTTCGTGGTATTTGCCCCAGTAGCCACCCCTTTAGCTCGGTAATCTGCAATTCTATGACCCGCTTTTCCGCACTTGCCACACGCAGGTGGGCAATTCCCTATATGGTACAAATTACATCGACCACAATGAGGATTCACCTTAGCTCCTCTAGGGGTAGTGAAAACCCTCATCCCATCATTTCTTCTCTGGTTGAACTGCTGGTTGCGGTTCTGACCTTGGTTGTTACAATTTCCTCCACGATTTTGACCTTGGGATTGATTCCCCTGAGTTGCTTCCCACTTTCTCTTGTTCCCCTCGGCGATGTAGTCCTTCTTATCTTGCAGCTTGACATCCATTAGTGCGTGAGCCATTTGGACTACTTAATCGAATGACCCATGCTTGGATGAAGTTGTCTCACCCTTGATATTGCTTGACAAACCCTTGATGTACTGCTTCATTTTCTTGTGATCATCAGCAAAGGCATCGGGACACAAAAGGCTCAATTCATTAAACCTCCTTGTATACGCGGTGATGTCATTGTTCCTCAAAGACAAATGCCTTAACTCATCTTCTAGTTGACCCAGCTCTTCTTCGGGACAAAACTTTTTGGTCAAGAGTGCCTTGGTAGCAGTCCAAGTCCTCGCATTTGCTACCGCTAATCCAAAAGTAGCTACTTGATTGTTCCACCAACTTAAGGAGTCATCGAGAAAAGTGGCAGCTGCAAACTTGACTTTATTTGCCTCTGAACATCCGTTAATTTCAAAAGTGCTTTCGATCTTCTCCAACCATCTTCGGAGTTCTAAGGCTCCGCCAGTACCACGAAACTGCGTGGGACCGCATTTCATAAAACGAGCATAAGTACACTCCCTTGGGGCTTGCTGTCTTCCTGCATTTCCACCTTGATCTAGGTTTCGGTTTGCACGATCTGCTTCGAGTGCATTTGAAATTGTTTCTTGAATCATTGTGTTCACACGGTTAGCCGTTAGCTTTGGAGGCATGGTGAATTCTCAGGTACACCTCTCTACAAAGACAGGGAAAATAGAAAACAAAGTAAGTATACACATCAAGATTAAGAATGATTTCTCTTTCAAGACATAATATAAGTACAACAACACATCACTACAAGGTTACTAATATTCATCAATCACATCACAAAAGAGCAAATTAAAGACATATCATAGATTATGAAAGGTAAACATGGATTGCATTGATAAATCAACCAAAATCTGTGACAAGTAATGCCACTACAACCATACACCAACAAACTTAAGTCATCAAGTTTTCATCACAATACCATCATACAAAAGTCTAAAATAGTTCGATTACAACGATAAAAAGATAAAATAAAATACAAGTAACTAGTCACGTGGTGATCCACACGACCTCTTGGATGGTGGTTCTTCTTCATCCTCCTCGGGCTCTTCGTCACTGTCTTCTTCGTCCTCGTACATCTT
Organism: Glebionis coronaria; assembly: GCA_025667525.1. Lineage (NCBI taxonomy): Eukaryota > Viridiplantae > Streptophyta > Magnoliopsida > Asterales > Asteraceae > Glebionis > Glebionis coronaria. The sequence continues at coordinate 601,562,791 of CM046877.1, read as the reverse complement.
CCTCTTTACCTTATCATTCGGCTCACACTCAGTTACCTTCTTTGTTCCAGAAGTAGATCCACACTTCACTGCTACCTGATTCCCTAAAGTGATACACACACCCCTTGCGGGTGGATGGACCATGAAATCATTAGCCTCCATCTCCGAGTCATCTACAAATCTCCAATCTTGTGGCAGGGATGCTCTAACACGATGTTCCCAACTTCGCATCCTTGCCACCCTCGCCTGATCCTCCCTAACTTGCTCAAGACTAGCACTCAGGTTTGCTATCATCGATCTCAAACTATTAATATCACTCTTATTCGCTACTCCATCAAATTCAACCCTTGCAGTCCTTGCCAACAACCTCTGATGTGCCCTCTCATTCTCGTCAAACCTTTTGATTACTCTAGTTTCCACCACGTACCGTTCGTACATCAATCTATCCATTCTTCTCAAAACAAGTGGAACGTCACGATAAGCTCTTGGTCCGGGGCAGATAACTCTTGCGATGTCCTGGTGAAGAGAATTAGCGCATGCTGTAGCGTCAGAACTTCTAGGGATACCTGGCATACCAAACAGATGAGAAACACGAGTAGGCCTGGGGAAGGTATTACTCCTTCGATCGGGGTCCTGAGCTTGCACATTGTTCGTCTCGACTTGTCCTTCAACAGCTGCTCCAACATTTCCCCCTTCGTGTCCTACGACGTATTCGTCTCCATTTCTGTTAGGCGGTACCTCGGCCATTCCTGCAATAACAGAGAATTTTGGAGGGTACGTAAGATTACTATTCAATATTTATAAATATATGCATGCAAATGCAATGCAAAGGTGGTACACATGCCCAAAATGTGATAATATGATGCGCATGCATATGTAATACAAGAATTACGGTATCGAGTACTCCACGTACAATTTCAACGTTTACATATAATAGTTCATTATCTACGTAATAAATACCCACATATATTACTTCAACTCAAAGGTATACATCTATACCGTCAATACTAAAAATAAACCTTACCGGAGCCATGCAGGATAGTTGTGTGCTTGGACAATTTCTTACGACACCAAAAGTTATAGTTTAGGATTTTCAAAACGACCTAGTTCTCCATAAATCATGGCTCTGATTACCAATGTCTAACACCCCCACAAATGCTATGCGCAGCGGAACTTACAACATTTGGGTGCTAGGCAGTTATCATCACATACAAGATATATCAAACGACTCAAAGAGACGTAAAAGTTTTAACATAAATTAGACATTGTTAAAAACATACAAGTCTACGTTTTCCAAATCCCAAGATGATACAACAAAGAGTTAGCGTTTTGGTCCCCACGAATCTCAACCCCAAAAGATCCATTTTTGTTAACATGACAAAATATTTAAAAGTGTTCAAGTTAAATAATGGGTGGAATACATGTAGACCGCCAAGCCACACACAACTCCCATCCTTAGCACGCTCCATGCTATACTTCATCGATTGCCTGAAGCACATGCTAAATTGGGTCAACAAATAATGTTGAGTGGAATTCATAGGTTTTACAATCTCATTTTGAACATATGTGTTATAAAAATCATTCACGATTATTCATATTATTGTCGATAAAACAATCTATTTTCAAGGTTATGACAATTGTGTTTAAGCTCATGACACTAATCCGTTAACTCAATCACCCACGTAATTATTACCGGCGTGATTAAGATGAAACCATTGCCCATTCTAAAGGCATCAGTTGCAATTATACCTTATCTCTTATCACAAGTTATCCGTCCGCAGGGGGTACTCAATGTACTAGCCCTCGTCTCGGATAGGGTCGTCAACTCCATAGTACTATCAATTGTATAAGCGGCTATTTCAATCCACACAAGGATCAAACAATAGTTAATAGTTCATGAATATAGGGTCTTTTGCAACTAGGTACTCAACATAGTTTAAGGCAACATTCGGGTCCAACAATCATTCATGACATATGTTCATTTTATAAAACTAGCATGCATCTCCCTCGCGGGTAAAAACAATTTAAAACAGTAGTAAGCGAGGCTACAAATTAACACCTTATGTATATAGAGTAGTCGACGATACGAATGACGATCACTGACGATGATGAGGATGCCCGGGAAATTCAACACCTAATAAACAATAACGCGTAATGAGTAAATCTCGTTTATAAACTTCAAGTACTGTATAATATGTACATATTAGTCAATTGTGATAATTACCAACTCACGCCAAAACCAAACAAGTAAATGTTACTAGTTTTATACGATTCATTTATGTTATTAACGTTATTACCCTTTTTACGTTTTTCGTCGATACTTACCAAAAGTATGGGCTGTTTTCTAAAACTTAAACCCTTTTATAAAATTTGGGAAAATTCTCAAAAATACCTTAAGACCTGTAGAAAACTCATTTTTAATCCCATTAAAAGTTCTCAATTTTATGACCCGTTACTCAACACATTACTAAACATACGTTTTTCGGACTGATTTTGCACATTGACCATGTTGGACTTGTTTGACCCATTTAAAATATACCATTGACCCGTTCAACACCTAAGTCTAATAATAGACTCACAAATTCAGGTTTGAGACCAAAAATCAACTTTTAATCAATTACCAAACTATATCTATGGTCCCAGGGATTTGACCCAAAACCAAACATAATTTCGGATTATGTAGGTTCTCATCTCCCGGTACACGTAATTTCAAAACATCATAACTTTTGACTCGTTAGGAATCGTAAGCTCTTTCTTATACCAAATCGAAGCTAAGACGACGCTCTACAACAATATCCTAGTCTCATGACCTGATTACAAAGTCAAACTTATGAAAACAAGCCTAAACAATCTGCCTAAAATTACCCTTCTCAAAATCAACCCAACACTCGTTTCCAAACCATTTTATCGACACCTAGCCTTAACTTAATCACTCCTAACCATTACTAAACATTATAATCAGTCCTTAACACCAAAAATATCAAATCCATCCTAAAACCCATTCACTAAATCAAACATGCAATAAGCTTTACCCACTCAAAAACATCTAAAACAATGAATTAAACATAAACCCACAAGCAAAACATCAATCACCATGATCCACCAAACACCCCCATATTGCCGCGGGGTGTTGGTGATCAAAACACCCCAACCAAATTGATTTTTGTTGGTTTGTTGGGTGATTATTCATCACTTACACTCCAATTAAACATGCATTAACCCCATTAACATCAAATCTAATTTTTGAAAAACCCATTTGATTCTTGAAAATTTTTATGAATGCATGTTGGATTAAAGCACATCAAAACACTTGAAATGAATAATCTAAATGTGGTCTAACCTTAGTTTTAATCAAAACAAAGTAGAAAAAAAATATGGTGGTGGTGTGGTGGTGTTTGGCTGTCGGCCTAAAGAGAGAAAAGAGAGAGAGAGTGAAATTTTTTTTGAGTGTGTTTGTGTTGTGTGTGTGTTGATTTTCCTTTTTGTAAAATTGGGAGGTCCTTATGTGCAAATTTTGGCATTCTTTTAGCCTTGTATAAAAACGACCTCAAATGTTGGTGGAAATGACTTACTAGTCGACTTGGAAAATTTTGCGGGAGTCGGGGGTCATCCCGAACACTCCAAAATACTTTTAAGACAATTTAAATGCACCCGGAAAGAAATAAAACGCACCCGACTCGACTTAACACGAACCGAAAGTAAAATCCTCGAAAAATTATAATATCGATAAAACGACAATAAGCATAGAAATTTGGGCATCCATCGGGATCGTAGTCGTCATCGTTCTTCTTAAATCGTCAATGGTCAAGATTACGACCTCAAACATTTGTTTCAACCAAAACGATAAAATATATAGTAAATAAAATTTCTTAAAAATTTCAAAAATAGGCGTATTTTAGGGTAAGATAAGTGACCTCGGTTTCTAGGTATCACACAAAAGATCAAGAGTGCAAAAAGAACAGAAGTAGTTAGTTAGTTTAGATTAGGAGTAGTGTAGATTTACTTCCTCTCTCTAGTTTTCATTTTCTCTCTCTATCTTTTATTTCATGTTTTAATCTTTTTCATTAATCTTGTATTAGATCTTAATCTTAATCTTAATCAAGCTTTTCAATTAGTCATTCTCAGTCTTCCTTTCTTTATAATTAATCTTGTGTTGATTTAGATGATCATGTAGTTGCTTAATCTTGATGTTTATTGATTTATTGATGCGTTTGGTTGATTATGTTTATGGGTTTTTATGTGTTTGATTTTGATAGCTTATGGTGTTTGATGCTTATTGTTTGATTTTGCTTATTTTTAATTAAGTGTTTTTATTAGTTTATTTTATTAAAAGTTGATTTTTAATTTTTAGTTTTATTAGTGTTTTTCAAGTTTTTAATTTGTGGTTGAATTAGTTTTTCTTAAAAGTGTTTTAGATTAACTTTTAGTTAATTGCTTATTTGATTTGTGCTTATTTTTAGCTTATTTTTAGCTTATTTCGTGAATTTTTAATGTTATTGTATCTGTCTATCATATCTTCGCAAAAGGGTTTTAACATTCCGAAGATTTTCTTTTTTCTGAATTTAGTTTTCTCTGAATTACTTGTTTTTATGAAAATCTTAAGTTTCTCTGAAAAAGTTGATTTTTCCGAAAAAGTAAAAACTCTGAAAAAGTAAAAGTTCTGAAATCAATTATTACGGAAAAGAAAGTTCTAAAAAACAATTTATTCTGAAGAAACAAGTTTTTCCAAAAAAACAAGTTATTCCGAAAAACCAGTTTTTCCGAAAAAACAAGTTTTTCGAAAAATCTATTATTGCGAAAAAATGGAAATTCCGAAATGCACTGTAGCTTTTGCGAAGAATTTAACATGGATACCTTCTTGCTTGCTTAGTTCGTTTGGCGCCAAATTGAGCAGCTAGCCTGGCTGCTTCCAGCTGCTAGGCTGCTTGCTTGGTTAGTTTTTAGTATTGTTCCGTAAGTGTTTAGTTTTATCTGAAAGTTGTTCCGATTTTTATTTTAAAAGTCACATATTTTTAGTTGAATTTTTCATCGATTTTTAGTATTAATATTTTTTCGTAAAGTTCTAGTTTTATCTTTTATTTAGTACCCGCTTTAGGTTTTGTCTCGTTTAGCTTTAAAGTACCCACTTAGTTTTATTCTCTCCTTTTACAGTAAGTAAACTTTATTTTCGAGTCGATAATTAATTTCTTCGTTTTGTTTTATTTTTATTAATTGTTTCGTTTTAATTTACGTTTATTTATTCGTTTTGCTCCTTTATTGTTATTTATTTGTTTTAATTTCGCACCACTTACTTTTTAATCAGTTTTAGTTTTAATTACACGTCATTTACTTTAAGTTTTGCAATTTAATTTTACTACAACGACCAATATATTTGTTGTCACCAAAAGACGACTGCGTCGCACTTAAACCAATAGTCAATTGGAATTGAATCGAGACGAACAAATTTTTATACTTGAGTAAAATCTAGTTATTAAATGGCGTCGTTGCCGGCTCTTTTCGTGAAGATTAACGGTTTTTTGTGAGAGACGCGTTGGATTTTGGGATCCGTTCACTCGTGAACGTTGTTTTTCGTGTCAAAAATTTTCAAAAATCCATAAAAATAAAAAATTTCATAAATCCAAAAACATTTGAAAAATCATACAATCATTTCTTTTTCGAAAGTTTTGCACCAAAAATATTCTTCTTGCTTATCTATTGTTCTTAATGGATTCGTTTGTTGACTGTGTAGGGTGTAGAAGACCATCTTCTGGTAGTCAATCCTGTCAATGGTGTTCATGCGAACGGTGTGGAATGGATATGCCTAATTACGAATTTGGCCGTTGTCTATTGTGTAATTTGATCACTTCATACTTCAATTCATTCTTCTCTTCTAATGACACTATTTCACCTTCTCCCATATATGACGATCCATATCAACAAAATGCACCGGGTTTCTCTCAATACCTGTGTTGCAATCATTGTGGGGGCCCTCACTATACTTCTTATTGTCAGCCAATGAATTATTATGATCCAAATCCGTGTCCTCAGTTTTCTTCACCGATGGATTATTATGAACCAAATTCGTGTTCTATTTCTTCTCAACTGATGAATTATTATGAGCCATGTCCGTGCTATAATTCTGGTTTTCAAAATTTTGAGCCTCCACGTCATAACATCGATCATCAACCTTCCTTCGAACATTTGAGATCCCACGAACAATGGGCCACTCTTGTTAAGCAAGGTCAACAACTTCAAGAAGCTTTCAACAAGATCATCGAAAAATGTCAAGCGGATCAACGACAAGAGCAAGTATCTAATCTTAGTGCTTATACTCCTCCTCTTGTGCGTCCATACTACTACTATGATGATGAAGAGGATGATATCTATGATCTTAACCCATCTTATGGGATTACTAATCCTACTCTTGATATCCCTAATGCGTCTAAGGATAGTGATACATCGAGTGAGGTTAGTGATTTTGGTCTTGATAAATTCTTTGATGAGGTTTGTGATGCACTGAATTTTGTGGAGCCTACGGACGATGTCGCTCTTAATGATGATGATTTTACTCCATGCTATGAGAATTTCACCTTTGAAATTTCTCACTCTCCTCCGGGAGATGAGGGCGATGTTGATTTATTCTCTCCGACTTACGAGAAGTTCACCAATAAACTTGGTCTTGTAGATGAGGTGGAAGACGTTATTCTTTGCGACAAATTACTAAAAGTTCATCTTCTTATTGCTAAAATTGAAGCGTTGAATTCTGCTCCTATTTCTGAGTCTTTACCTCCGTCTATACTTTAGTTGAGAATAATGATACAGCTATGGAGGAAATCGACATTCTCTCAATACCTCCAGGTATTGATGATGATAATACGAAGGGGGATATTATTTTTGATAATTGTTGCATGAAGATATTGTCCCAAGTTCCCCTCCCAAGCACCTTTCATCCTCTCCTTTAGACACCATTACGGAGGATGAGTTCTTTGACCCGGGGGTGACATTGACCATTCCATGATTGACACCTTTACAGCTTTGCCACTCAGTGATAATCATATGTCTTTTGGGGATGACATTTTGATTCCTTTACCCACTCCACCTCCCATGGATCATGATTTTACATACTTTTCATATGTTGAAAGGACTTTTCTACCCTTTAAGACTTATCCTCCGGCCTCTCCTTTATTAATGTCCTCCGGGAACGAGGATAAGGTCTTTGATCCCATTATTACATTCGAGGCTTCCCCATGGACCATTTAATTCGGGGATGAGTCACGCTCGTGACTCGGTTAACAAAAACAAGAGCTTCTCTGGAGGCAACCCGATTATCTCTCTATCTTTATCTGTTTTTATAGTAAGTGTAGGGGGAGACCCTAGTATGTGTTTGTTGTTTTCTTTCTAATCATGTGAAGGGATTCGAGCTATCAAATATCCATTCTTGATGAGTTTTGACGACCCGTGATTTCGTGTCACGTCTTCCCGGTTCTATCCTAAACTCTTTTGATTCTCTATTTTATATTCTTCAATATTAAAATAGGAATCACTTTAGTTGTCTCTTCCTTAGCCAGATTTAAACAACGTGCACAATGTCCTAAGTGTAGTGGAGTTTACTCCCACATGCTTAAACATTGAGGAAAATGCTTATATCAAGTGTAGGGGAGACTTCTATCGAAGTTAAGTGGCCTTTTTCTTGTATTTGTCCTCATTTTAACCGGAAAATTGATTTTTCCACATTTTTCAATTTTTTTTTATCTATTTTGGCCTATTAGTATTTACCTTTGTTATAGTTATTTTCTTTCTTTGCTAGAATAAAATTTTAATAAAGTGTTTTTAATTTTTAATCGTTTTGAATCTTTTCACTCAACCCGAGTTTACTTATCCAAGTTTACTCTAGCTAGTATCCTTAACGTGTTTAAGTCAAGTTTTGCTAGGCTTTTATATAGGGAACTTTAAAACCCGAAAGTCTTAACTCTTACGGGTTAAGAATAAGAACTTTTCGCAAGTTCCTATAATTGATCATAGAAAGTCGTTTATCAAGGGAACTTTAAAATGCGATTTCTAAACTTGAAAAAGTCTGAGAAGTTGCAAGATCCTATAGACGACTTGAAAACCCAAAACTTTGATTTAATAGGCTAAGCATCCATGAGTCTCATTCCTTGAGATTTTAAATTGTGGAGAACGAGAGATGATAGAGTCAATTATAAGTTCGGTATTATTTCATGAATTTATGTCAGTTGATTATAAGCTTTTTCAATTATAAGTTTGTTAATAAGTTTAATTGCAATAAGTAAGGTTGTACGATTTGAATAGTTACTTAGCTTCTTGCACAAAATAGTTTAAAAGTTGCTCGGTATTAATTAGAGTTCATAGCCAAGGCATATCTTATTGAAGCGGGATGCGAAGATTGGCGAGTCCGAAAAGGCCCTAACAAGGCACGAGGGCTTTGTTGCTAAAGATCCCAAGTGATGTGAAGAATCATTTATCAAAAATCAATATGAAGGATCGAGACACACGACGAAAATAAATACTCCCGTTAAGTGTTAGAAATACGTTTTTAACGTATATTAGAAGTATCGGTCACTCCACAATATTATTAATGTTGTATAGCTCGTAGTTAATGTTTGCTTATTTAGTTAAGTAAGAAACCGGCCCATGGGCTTGTCATGGGTCGGCCGAAGCCCATTAGTGGCTTGGATATAAATACCCCTTTCCACCATGGAAAGGGGTTGGTTGTTGGTTTTGTTTTGATTCCATTTTAATAAATAAACACATATTTCTCTCACTCTTTCTCTCTCTAGAAACCTTCAACCCACTTTATTGATTCATAAGATTATCTATATTCTTCAATTGGTATCAAGAGCCATGGGGTGATTTAAGGTAAGGATTTGTGTTGTTTATTAGTTTTTTGATTGTATTAGTGATTTTTAGGAAAATCAACCTTGAATCTTGTAATATTTGATGTTTTTGTTGTTGGGATTAGTTGATAAGTACTGGGTTTAGCTTATTTTGGTAGAAATCATAAAACTTTTTGTGGTTTTTGATCAAAAAATCGAGTTTCGATTCGTTTAAAGAGCTTGTTCTTGGTCTCGAAGTGTTTTTCCAGATTTATTCCGAATAACAGACTATTCCGAACAAAGCAAAAGATTCCGGATAGCAAGTTATTCCGTATAGCAAGTTATTCCGGATAGCAAGTTATTCCGTATAGCAAGTTATTCCGGATAGCAAGTTATTCCGTATAGCAACTTATTCCGGATAGCAAGTTATTCCGTATAGCAAGTTATTCCGGATAGCAAGTTATTCCGTATAGCAAGTTATTCCGGATAGCAAGTTATTCCGTATAGCAAGTTATTTCGGATAGCAAGTTATTCCGTATAGCAAGTTATTCCGGATAGAAAGTTATTCCGTATAGCAAGTTATTCCAGATAAGCAAGTTATTCCAGATAAGCAAGTTATTCCGGATCAACCAAGTATTCCGGATCAAGGTAATTATTCCGAATCAAGATATTTTTCACATTAAGGTATTTATTCCGAATCAACTTAATTATTCCGGATCAAGGGGTATTTTACTAGTCTTTTTCGACGATTTTTTAGTGGATTTAATCTTGGCTTCTTACACACTCTTTACTTCAACAACACAACACAATTCACAACCTTACTTCACTGCTCGATCAACCGATAATCTTTGATTCTTTAAAGTGATCAAAATGAATACAAATTCATTAATGCCTCAAATGACATCACTTACGGATATTTCCGTCATTACGGGAACGGATAATCGCCCTCCAATGCTCATTAAAGAAGTCTTTGAAGCATGGCAAGGCCGTATGATGTCATACATTAAGGGAAAACCGACATATGGGAGGCTTATGGTTAAGTCAATTCGAAATGGTCCACTTGATTATGGTAGCATTGTTGTTAACAATGTGACTCGACCACGGGAGTTTGAAGAACTTACACCAGCTCAACAACTTATTGCCGATGCAGACGAAAAGGCTCTTCAAACTATTCTCCAAGCTCTTCCACATGACATCTATCGAATGGTAAGTCAATATACGGTTGCAAAGGATTTATGGGAACGTCTAAAGGTTTTGCTACAAGGTACGTCTCTTACTAAACAGGAACGGGAATGTCAATTGTATGATCTGTTTGATAGGTTCACGTACAGTCCAGGGGAAATTCTTCACGACTACTACTTCAGATTCACTACTCTCAAGAATGATTTGAATGTATATAATCTCGTGATTGCTCCATTCCAGGTTAACACCAAGTTTTTGAATACTTTACCTCAAGCTGAATGGGGTGAGTATATTACCGATGTTAAGTTAACCAGGGATTTGCATAAGTGCAATTTGGATCAACTCTATGCTTTTCTCCAGCAGCATGAGAAACACGTGATCTTGCACCGTTCGCCTCGAGGTATGTATGTTGATCCCGAACTTAGATCGATTAGCTTTGTGTATACGAGATTAGATCAAGTATAACACGTAGAGAAACCTTTGTTATATGCTTTGTGAATCTAAGTGTTATGCGGAATTTAACACTTAAACAAGAACACAAGATGTAAACAAAACTTTCACTTTGATTATGAATGTCAAACTTGCTTACAATGAAAGATGTTTACGAATGAAAACTTATATAAAACTTGATACTAAACATTAACCTAAAGGCCTTCTTTTATAGACTAAGAAGCCTTGTACAATAAGCTACGTATCAACTATTCTAGGTAAAGATAAACATAGAAAATACATTGTCGTTTCTATCCTTACTAGAATTATTCTAGAATATAATAAACGTGTAGCTTATATCTTCCATCAGTGCTTGTCTTCAATCTATCAACGCTTGACTTTAACTTGTCAACGCTTGAGCTATCAGCGCTCACTTTGTTCCTTTCAACGCTTAAGTTGTTCTTATCAGCGCTCAAGTGATCTGGCCTTAATTTATTCCCAACAATCCTCCCCTAAACTTGATATCCACTCTTATGATCAAGTTTCTGAATAATCATTAAGAACTTGGAGGAGTCTGACAAACCTTCTCATATTGATAATAAATAAATCTGATCAAATTCTTTGCCACGTCACTTGTATAATCTATCTCCAACTGGGTGTCCTTAATCTTTTCCAAAACAGCCTTGGATATGAAATACCGAGCATCCACTAGTAGATACTCAGCAAACTTTGTAGAACTCAAATGGTATACACCAGCAGCTGAATATAACCTCCATTGAAGACCACTGAGGTCATCTTCAAGATCCTTCCATATTTCAGGATCTTCCTCATTTGTCCCACACATTCTTTTAAATGTGGTCCAAAGTTTTATTCCATTAGCTGAAGTTGGTGCTTCAGCCTCATACTTGGTCTCCAGCAACCTCCAAAGGTCCACCAAGTCTTCTCTATCACTACTTGTAAATAAAGATATGAGAGTGGTAAAAGTGTGTACCTCCTTGCCATATCTTCCAATCTTCCAGAATCCACATTCATCCTCATCATAACTCACAATTGGATTCATGGAATCTAATGGTAACACCTGCACCATATCTGAAGCTTCTAATGGGGAGAGCTTGAGGCTCTTTCTAATAACTGCTTCACTTGGATATAGTGGATTCATATCTTTTGGAAACTCAAGTGTAAATCCCTTCTTCACTGGCCTGGGAACTATCATAGCTTTCTTGATTTCCATCTCTTCTACAAGTTGCTCCCTTCTTTCATATGAAAGGAGTCTGAGAGTGTTTTCTTCCTGCACTCTCACCCAAATAGGATAAGCCCTATGTTCCAACTCATCAAATGTCAAAGCCTTCAACTTCTGATGTGTCCATCCAACTCCATGACATCTGAGCAACATAAAGTAGAGCTCCCTTCTATCCCTTTTCAACTCAGAGAGAATATTGCTTGCCTTGTGCTTCAAAATCACCTTACAATCCTTCTGAACTCTAAGAAGAAGCTCCAAACCCCATATTTGATCTGAAATGGTCAAGTCTTGATTATCCATGCAGCTTTCTTCCCATGAATTGTACATCTGAACCACCCCTGGCATGTCAAAATCAACCTGCAATTTTAAATCTCTCAACTTTTCCCTAGCAAGCTCATCACCATACTCAAGCCTTTCTGGTTCTATAATCATCACACTTGAGTCAGAGCTAGCACCATCACTTTCTTCTTCAGAAGTCACAAAAATGGTGACTTTTCCTTTTCACCTTGTTCCATCATTTGCTCAGCCAATCTTCTATCAAATTCAACTTGGGGTGCATTCTTTGGAACAATTTCTTCTACCAATTTACCCTTACCCTTATCTGATGATGCAATGGTTGGTAAGGTAGATGGTAATACCTGAGTAGGAACTTCCTTGATGATAGATGATGACTGGAATACATCACCTTTATGTGCAAATCTGTCAACGCCCAAATTTCCTCTATCAGCGCCCAAAATACTTCTATCAGCGTCCAACTTTGTCTTGTCAACGCTCAAATATTTTCCCTCAGCGCCTTGTGTAACCTCTCTCAACATTGCTTTAAATGATAAATTTAGATTGGTTGGAGAGATTAAGGACGTATCAAAACCTGTTTGTTCCTTCAAAGTTGTAAGAGCTTCAGCAACATCCATTGATTGACCATCTTGGCTGCTCTTATCACTCAGATTTCTTTGATCTTCCTCCCCTTTGGAAGACTCCTCCATACCCCTCCTAGCATGATCACTCTCCAAAACAACAATCCTCTCCCTCAATTGCTTGAGTTCAAGGCCTTGTGAGCTGACAATTTGTACTAAGTCTGCATTTTGCTTTTGCAAGTTAATGCAGACAACCGTCAATTCCAAAAGAGTCATTGGTTCCAGTCTGCCCTCTTCTAAAATGGGGATTTGACCTCCCAAGTCAGGTTCATTGGGCATGGATGAGGACTTAAGTATGGTGGGACTGCCTTGGCCAGCTGCTAAGCCAGAACCAATAGTCCCAGCCTCATCCAGGTCACCAGCCACACTTGTGGTGGTGGTTCTCTCTGCTTCATGGCTAGGACCACCAGAGGAGAACACTCCAGTAGTCCTTTGGCGTTTGATCAACCTATATTCAGGTGGTGTGGAAGATGGTGTGGAAGAATGGGTAGATGTGGGTTGGTCAAGGGGTGTTTGGGATTGTGATGGGTGTGTGTCAGCGTTGGAAATAGGCACATCAACGCCAACATTTGATGTGTCAGCGTCAAAGGGTTCTTGGTCAATTTGTATTTGTTCAGGTGAGGGTAAAGGTTCAGGAATAGGTTCAAGTTGTGGTTGTGGGTCAATTTGAGGTTGGGGGTCTGGTTGGGGTTGTGCTGCTGCAATAACAGCAAGCATGGCTGGGGTTAAAGGTAAGTCTCTATGAGGTGGTGAATTCATCTTGGTAAAAATAGCTTTCTTTTGTTCAGGGATCTTATAAAAATCATTGTGATCCCTTGAACAATAACCTTGATCATCAAAAACCATTTGCAGAAAACGGGGATAAGCTAAAGTCATTTTTGTCCCCTTGTTTTTACACATCCCTTCAAAAATCATTTTAGAAAAGTTATATTTTTTCCCTGTTGCAATGCACACAATAGCACTTGCAATGGATCTATTGATCTCATTGTGTGCAGTACATTTGGGACTCAAACATTGAAGGAGAATGTGAATGAGGTACATCCAGGCTGGGGGAAATTCCTGCTTATGATACTTATTAAGAGTACCTTCAGAAGGAATAGGATATCCCAAAGACCTAAGCCCTTGTTCTATTTCATTTATGGGAAGAATGGTTATACCATCAGCATCATCAAGATGCAAGGCCTGGCGTACCAAGGCCTCAGTAACCACTCAAGATCTCCCATGAACAATAGAAGTTAATGTGGTCACTCCATTAACTGTTGAGGAACTAACAGTGTTCCAAAACTGCTTAATGTGTGTGACTGGAATGAGTGGTGCATGAGAAAGAGCATACCTTAAGGGGGATGCGTTCAAATACGCCACCATTTGTGTGTATTGAGGAAACAAATCATTATCAGCAACAAGATAAGCAATCATGTTGTGTTGAGACTTGAACCCCAAATCCAATTCTGCTGAGTTAAACCTTAGTGCCATTGATGAAAGCTGTTAATTTGAAGTGTAGAAGATGAAGGTTGATAAGAGAAAAGTGTTAGACAAGAATTATAGATACCCTGTTTAAAAATAGGAGCCAAATTTATAGGAGATAAAGAATGCATGTGATTGGCCCAAAATTAGGCAAAGATTTTCAAAAACTAATCATGAAAATATTGAAAAAGTTATAAGTTATCTCATGCATTTAATGAAAGTAACAACTCCTAAAACTACGGCTTGAAAATATGTCAAAAAGTAACAACTGGGTAGGTCCCATTGAGTGTCAACGATCAAAAATAACCTATCAACGCCCAACGGCTATAATCTTGTCAACGTTCGCCTAAAGCCATGTCAGCGTCCAATTTGGTCACAACAACGCTTGGAAAAATCTTGTTAGTGTCCAAAAATAAAATTGTTTTAAAAAGTGAAAAATGACCTTAACAAGTAATTTATCCTAGAGAAAATAACCAAAAGCTGATAATTATCATAGGGCGGCAAGCACTTTCCAGTTATGCACACTTGCATAAGCAAGATAGACATAACAGTCCTCTAGTGTCCCTTGCTAACCAAAATTCTTAACAACCAAGTTACCTTATAAAATCCTTGTTACTCCCAGGTAAATCCCATATCAAAATCATTCCCAAGTCTCACAACAGACCACAACCAATTCTAGGCCAAAAATGTCTTGGCAGCATGCAAAGTAGATATACTATGCATGCTACAGTGCCTCATGGTTTAGTAAAACTAACCCATACTCACCTGTGGACACAATCTAGAATTGTGATAAGAGTATCATATGGATACCCAAAAATCCTTAAGGTTCCTAAAACCTCCCCTTAAACTATGATACAAAAAGTTTGCTAAAATCATGCATGAACATAAAAAATTTATGTCAAGATAGGAATGAAACATTCCAACCATCATCCATAAATAAAAACTTGTCCAAATGCTTCTCCTTTGATCCATAAGCAACTCTGTATCCAATGGTATACTGCTAACACCATCTGCACATTTAGATTGAAAACCACAAAACTAACATTGTTGCTGACAACGCCCCGATAACACATAACAGCGTTGAAGGAAGCTTTGTCAGCGTTAGACAATTATATTGCTAACAACGTTGCAAAAACACTTATCAGTGTTAAAACAACCTTTGTCAGTGTTAGAAAAATATAGTGGAAAATCTAAATCATTAATAAGACCAATAATAATAATGCATCATCCTGTACATACTTTTACAAAAAGAATCCAAAACACATATTTAAGTGAGATTAACCATTCCAATACTTGTTACCAAGTATTGAAATCTTCCAGTATCAAAAGGTTTAGTTAATAAATCTGACACATTTTCCTCAGTGTCAACCCTATCTGGTTGTATTAAACCTTTCTCAAAGCAATCTCTTATAAAATGGTGTCTAATTTCTATGTGTTTAGTTTTAGAATGATGTACAGGATTCTTAATGATGCATAAAGTACTATTATTGTCAACAAATATCTTAGTATGCATAAAATTATACCCATAATCCAACAGCTGGTTCTGAATCCACAACACTTGACCACGACATGCTGCTGCAGCCACATACTCTGCTTCAGTTGTAGAATTAGCCACCACTATTTGTTTCTTGCATTGCCAAGATATTAATCTGCTCCCAAGAAACTGACATCCACCAGTTGTGGATTTCCTATCAAACTTATCACCTCCATAATCACTGTCTGAATACGCAACCAGCTCCAATGGTGAATCCTTTGGGTACCACAAACCAAGATTAGGGAAACATCTTAGATACCTAAAGATCCTCTTCACAGCATAAAGGTGACATTCTTTGGGAGTCACTTGATGATGTGCACAAGCACATACAGCAAACATGATATCAGGTCTGGAAGCAGTAAGATACATCAAGGATCCAATCATGGATCTATAATGCCTGACATCAACATCTTTCCCATATCCAATCTTTCCCCAAGGGTGTTCTCTATCCATAGGAGTAGAAGCCCTCATTTCATGTGGAGAAAAGCCAAACTTCTTCAAGATTTCAGCAACATATTTGTCCTGGGAGATGAAGATACCATCTTCTTTCTGCTGAACTTGTAAACCAAGAAAGAAGTTCATCTCCCCCATAGCACTCATCTTGAATTTGTCTGTCATAAGCTTGGAGAAATCCTCACTCATCTTTGGATCAGTAGTCCCAAAAATGATATCATCAACATAGACCTGCACAAGCAACACATCTTTGCCTTTCTTCTTTGTAAATAGTGTCTGATCTATGGTGCCCCTCTTGAATCCATTGTCCACCAAATAAGTGGACAAAGTACCATACCATGCTCTAGGGGCTTGATAAAGGCTATACATAGCCTTTTTGACTCTATACACTTTATCTGGATGCTCTGGATCCTCAAAACCAGGAGGTTGCATGACATAAACTTCCTCAACAATGGTGCCATACAAGAATGCACTCTTCACATCCATTTGATAGACTGTGAAGCCTATGTAAGATGCATAGGCTAGAAAAATCATAATAGCTTCAATCCTTGCAACTGGTGCAAAGACTTCCTCATAGTCTATCCCCTCCTCTTGTGTATAACCTTGAGCCACTAACCTTGCCTTGTTTCTGACCACAATACCTCTTTCATCTCTTTTGTTCCTGAGAACCCATCTTGTCCCTATAGGTCTGACATATCTAGGACAATCAACCAGCTCCCAAACATCCTGAATTGCAAATTGGTGAAGCTCATCCTGCATTGCTTCCACCCAACTTGGTTCTTTGAGAGCATCAAATATCTTCTTGGGTTCTTCTTGTGACAGAAAACATGCAAACAAACATGCTTGCACAAGAGGGGTATCAACCTTCTTGTGTATATTGACAATAAATCCACCAAGACCTTGATGGGATCTTCTTGTCTGAACTGGAGTCATAACATCACCAATGATCTGAGATGGGGGGTGATTCTTCATTGTGGAAGTGAGAACCCGTCCTTCAAAAAGTCTGGTGTCCTCAACCTCATGCTCCATGTTGCCAATATCTTCTTCATCAGACTCTCTTTGAGCAACAAGAATCTCTTCATGAACATTGGAAGGTCCACCTTGTTCAAAACTGGAAGAGAAAAGATGCCCATAAGTGTTGTCAACGTTTGAATCTTGGTTGTCAGCGTCTGGGCTAACAGCGCTTGAAATGTTGTTGTCAACGTCTGAATTGGTCTTGTCAGCGCTAGATTTGCCTTTGTCAGCGCCTGAAGAACCATGCATGTTTGTATCTGGTGGTATTTGGAAACCACCATTATCTTGTCCAGCAGCAGCAGCAGTAGCAAAAGCATCAGTCCAAATGGGAATTGTGACATATTCAAATGTAGGAGATGCCTTTTCTGCTTGTGATCCATCCCTCTCATTAACCTGTGTACCTGAAACATCAACAATTTGTTCCTCCACAACATTTGAAGTTACCTTCACAATGTCTGGATTAGTGACAGGCATATAATTTAAAGTTCTAGATAAGGGTTCCAAATCAAACAACCAATTAGGACCACTTTCAGGATCACTAGGTTTATTCTCTAAGAACCTAACATGTACTCTTTCAATAATACGTTTGTCCTCCCTAAGATAAACCCTATAACCCTTGCTCTGCACTGAATACCTCATGAAGTAACCTTCATCACCTTTTGCACTAAATTTCCCTAAGGCATCACTAGTGTCTAAGACTACTACATGACATCCAAAAGGTCTGAGAAAACCAATATTAGGTTTTCTTCCCCAAAGTAACTCATAAGGTGTTTTGTTCTGAATTTTGTTAACCAATGCTCTATTTTGCACATAGCATGCTGTATTAACAGCCTCAGCCCAAAAGGCTATGGGAAAGTGAGCATCAGCCAACATTGTTCTGGCTGCTTCAATTAGGGTTCTATTTTTCCTTTCAGCAACCCCATTTTGTTGTGGGGTTCTAGCAATACTAAACTGCCTAGTAATTCCCTTCCTGGCACAAAAATCATCTAGCTTCTTGTTCCTAAATTCTCCACCATTATCACTCCTAAGCATCTTAACCTCATTGCCAGACCTTTTCTCAATTTGAGTGATAAATTCAATAAGAACATCAGCTGTGTTACTCTTCATAGCTAGAAAGAATGTCCAAGTAAACCTAGAAAAGTCATCAGTGACAACAAAACAATATGACTTGCCATTCAAACTTTCTATATTAGTTGGACCAAAGAGGTCCATGTGAAGCATATGAAGAGGTCTGGAACTAGTATGCACCTGCTTGGACTTGAATGAGACCTTGTGCTGCTTGCCTTTAAGACATGCAAAACAAGAGTGGTCATTGTGGAAGGCCTTCTCAGGCAAACCATCAACTAAACCAAGCCTCACAAGTCTATTTATATTTTTAAAATTTATGTACCCTAGTCTCCTGTGCCACAAATTACTTTCATCAACTGAGGCCTTATTATAAAAACAAGACATATTTGCATTCACTTTAATCCCATTTTAATTCACATTATATATGTCCTTATGCCTAGGTGTTCTATACTCAATATACTTCTCATCAGGGATCTTAAAATCCTTACTTAACACCAAGCACTCAATATCAGTGAAAAGAACCTTATTTTTGTTATCACACACTTGTGATACACTAAACAGATTATAATCCAGTTCTTTTACCAGGAAGACGTTCTCAAAACGTAGATTATTAGTGAGAAGGGTTCCTTTGCCTGTGATGGTGCCGTAGCCCCCTCCAAAGTATACCTTATCACCATCTTTAATAGGAGTGAAGTTCGTCAGATAGTCTTCCTTTCCTGTCATGTGCCTTGAGCATCCACTATCCCAATATCCATAATCATTGATCTGTCTCTGAATGCCCTGCACATAAAGAAAACAAATTAGTTTTCTTTGGGAACCCAAGTCTCAGAAGACTTGGATTCATCTGGTTGTTCAATAAGAACAGACTTAGTTCTCACAACAACCCCATTCTCATCCTTTTTAGGATGAAAAACCCAGTTAACCCCAATTGGTTTTGTAATGACCTTTGAAATGTAATTAAACCTATTGCAAGTCATTGATATTCCATTATTATTAGGGTTTTGATCTTTCTTGGGTCTCCATGTTATGCTTGAAGAAGCTTTAGACCCCTTACCTTGTGGTTGCAAATATTTAGGTCTGGTCACGTTTCTGTCAGCGTTGGATTTTGTCCTGTCAACGCTGAAATTACCCTTGTCAGCGTTGAATCTAGGGTTTGCTACAGGAACCCATTGCCTATTTGACCAGGTGTTTGTCTTTTGAAAAGGTCTTTGTCCATGAGTGTTAGACCTTCTAGAGAAGAATGGGGCAGGTCCAATCACTTGTGGACTTTGCTGCACACAAGGTTTGGGTCTGACAACGTTTGACTTCCTAACAACATTGACTTTCTTCCTATCAGCGCTGAAATTGTTCCTATCAGCGCTGGCTTTGGGAGCGTTGATACACTTGTATGCCAAATGTGAAAAGCTACCACAAGTATAACAGGCTTTCTTAGACACACTCTTAGGTCTAGAAGCGAAGAAACCTGTTCCATGATTGTTAACTTGGCTCTTGGGTGACCTATTATTTCTATACATCTCTGCATATTTAATGGTAGGTCTTCTAACAGTGTTGGAGCCTAGGTCAACAGCTTTACCAGTAACTGGGTGAGTAACCTTAATGGATGGTGATTCATTGGGACTTTCACATAGCAAACCTCCCTTAACAAATAAAGTAGGGTTAGCTTTCTTCCACTCATTTAGGTCAGTCAGTTTTTGTTGATACTCTTCCACTGGAGTGACAACTCTTGGTGGAGGAATGAATTCCTCTTCTTGGCATTCTGGTATAACAGTCCAAGATAAATCCTTTCTAAGGACACCATAGAAGTCACCAGCTGGTGGTGGAACCAGAGAGTAATCATTCATCCCAATCCCAGTCATGTCCTTAGGATCCCTTTGTTTAGCTACACAGTCTCCTAGGGTTTGGGTGGCTCTATCAAATCTTTGAATCTTGAGGTCAACATTATCTTTATTCTTAATGGCCTCATCTAACTTAGCCTGTAGGTCTCTATTGACCATTGTCATGATATTTCTAATATCCATACTACCCTCTAACTCATGTTTTAAGATATTTATCTTATCTTTTAAATCAAACTCCATTTTCTTGTATTCAGAAATGGTTTTCTCAGTTTCAGTAAGAGCTAGTTGGTAATTGGACAATTTACACCTTTCAGTGCTCATATCATCTTTTAGTTTTAACACCTCTTTGTTAAGTCTATCAGTGTTTAACCTACAACCTTTGCTACAAAAAGCATCATCATATACCTCATTATCAGATGAAGAGGAGGAGTGTGCCATGAGAGCATATTCAACATGCTCTTCTTCTTCAATATCAGCGATCAAAGCTTTGTCCTCTTCAGCATTCTTAGCCAGATAGCTCCAATCCCATCCAGTACCATCAATTCCTTGAACTGCCACCATGGCTTTGGAATCTTGAGCTTTAACAACCTGACTTGAGGGTTTACCAGCATCAGATCTTCTAGGAGATCTGCATTCCCTCATGAAGTGCCCCATACGATGATAGTTGTAGCATTCAACTTTGGATTTATCAAATCCAGCAGTGTCTTTAGCATTGAAGGTCATCTTCTTCTTGAACCTTATATTCCACTTATTTGCTCTTATACTAGCAAGAGCCATGTTTCATTTGATGTCCATCTCTTCCAAGTGTTCATAACTTATCTGCTCAAGGTCCTCATATGTAATCACTGAACCATTGGACAAAGAAGCAATGTAAGCACACACAGTATCCAAATCCAAACCAGCAGGTTTAACTCTTGGGCAGTCATTCATGAATGTGTCAGCGTCTGAAAAGGAGACGTTGACAGGACTTGTTCCAGCGCTGACAAATGATGATCCAGTAACTGGATGCATAAAAGAGTCCTTCTGATTGAATTGACCTTCACTATGAGAGAAGAAGGCCATGTTGCTGGTGCTAGCTTTGCTTCCATGTGCTGAAAGAGTTTCATCTTCCAACAGTCTTAGATGTTGTAGATGTCATCAAACGAGGAGCTCTAGTAAGTATTATTGGCAAGAATAGATCTTGCCTCAATCTTCCATGCCTCACCAAGACTTTTCAGAAAGGTAGCATTGGTGTCAACATCACCAACTTGTATCCCCATGAAGGACAACTTGCTTGTGATGTCAAGCAATCTGCTTCTCACACTACTTAGTTTCTCATTGGGCTGATCTTTGAAGACAGCATAATCATGCAGAAGTTGCTTTTTCTTTTCTTCCTTAGTGTCTGCATTACCACCATATGCAACTTCAATTGCTTCCCAAAGATCCTTAGCAGATTCATAGCCTCTATATTTGTGCTGATTTTCTTGTCCTAAAGAGACTTTCAGAATATTTAGGGCTTTCATATCAACCCTTTTCTTTGCAATATCTTCAGCACCTACAACTCTACCATCTCCAGGTTTTTCTTTCTTATCTTCATCAGGACATCCTTCAACTGCTGATCTTGCCGTAATGGCATCCTGAATCTTTTGAGCCTTATTGAATGAGTTTCCATATTCAATAATCGCCCAGAGTGTATAATCAAAGATCCCCAGATATTGTTCAAAGTTGAACTTCCATAAGTCAAAGTTGGTTGCATCAAGCATGGGAATCTTGATGTTTGGTAAGGGTGAAGAGGAGGAGGTTATTGCTTCAGACATGATGTTGTTTTTGGTGTTTTCAGAAAATTAGGGTTTTGGTGTTCGTGTATCGTTCTGGTGTTCTTCAAAGATCAAAAGTTCCTCAACAAGCTCTAATACCACTTGTTGATCCCGAACTTAGATCGATTAGCTTTGTGTATACGAGATTATATCAAGTATAACACGTAGAGAAACCTTTGTTATATGCTTTGTGAATCTAAGTGTTATGCGGAATTTAACACTTAAACAAGAACACAAGATGTAAACAAAACTTTCACTTTGATTATGAATGTCAAACTTGCTTACAATGAAAGATGTTTACGAATGAAAACTTATATAAAACTTGATACTAAACATTAACCTAAAGGCCTTCTTTTATAGACTAAGAAGCCTTGTACAATAAGCTACGTATCAACTATTCTAGGTAAAGATAAACATAGAAAATACATTGTCGTTTCTATCCTTACTAGAAGTATTCTAGAATATAATAAACGTGTAGCTTATATCTTCCATCAGTGCTTGTCTTCAATCTATCAACGCTTGACTTTAACTTGTCAACGCTTGAGCTATCAGCTCTCACTTTGTTCCTGTCAACGCTTAAGTTGTTCTCGTCAGCGCTCAAGTGATCTGGCCTTAATTTATTCCCAACAATGTACCCTGATTCTCTAGCCTTGATGGCAAATCAACCAAGCTTGTCATATAACAACACTCCTTATATCATGGGACACCAAGCTTATCATCCATCACCGTACCTGACTCCAAGCTTCCCCCAATATTCGATTCTACCTCAACCACCCACCTCACATCAGCAACAATATCGGTTTAATGCACCTTCATCTCAGAGAGAACCACAAGCATCACAATATGCCTCACAACCTCACCCATATTCACCAGCAACCATTGCACCTTATGCTCAGTCATCATACTCTTCTTATCAAGAAAATGCAGCATATCCATCAAGCTATTCTGACCACATGAGTATTCCTTCTAGTGCTT
This sequence comes from Glebionis coronaria, assembly GCA_025667525.1. NCBI lineage: Eukaryota > Viridiplantae > Streptophyta > Magnoliopsida > Asterales > Asteraceae > Glebionis > Glebionis coronaria. The sequence continues at coordinate 601,540,095 of CM046877.1, read as the reverse complement.
ATGCCGCTCAACAAGACCAAGCATTGTATTGTGATAATGATGAAGTTCCCATTCCTGAATTCAAACAAGGAACTGACCTAGTTGAAGTGTTAGCCACTATGTCTGCTTATCTCACAAGCACATTGAGCAAACGAGGATTTAGAGGACCAACTCCTACTAACAATCATCTGAGGAATTCATCCAATTCTCGACAACAAGCTACCATTGAGAATGGCAGGGTAATGGTTCAACCTATTCAACCTTATCAGGGGAGACCCACTACATCAAACACCAATGCACGCATGGTCAATCCTGCTCCAATGGTCAACACTCCTCCACGGGCTAATTCCATAGGTAAGTTGAGAATGATTACATGCTACAACTGTAAGGAAGAAGGTCACATGTCCAGGGATTGCACAAAACCCAAGAGGAGAAGGGATGGTCAATGGTTTGCAGAGAAGATTTATTTGGTGAATGCTCAGGCACAAGGACAGGAACTTGATGAAGAGGAGCTTGCATTTCTTGCTGATCCAGGGATTGCGGAACAAGAAGTTCTCACTACACAGGATGCAGCATACCAAGCAGATGATCTGGATGCTTACGATTCAGACTGTGATGATCTTCAATCTGCTCAGGCAGCTCTTATGGCTACTATCTCTAGCTTTGGGTCAGATAAAATATCTGAGGTACTTACTAATACCACTGATACTAGTATTCAACCACATCAAGTTGGGCAAGAGGGTGCTGATCCGAATGAGTCTTCGGTGGTGAGTCTTTCAAATGAGGAGACAATCAATTGTAGGATTGTAAATCTTGCTTATGTTTCTAGAGAGATAAAGAGATGTTTACTATGTGAAAAATAATGAAACCACACCCCTCTCCATCAAAGGAGAGGGTTTATATACCCAAGCCTTGTGATGGGCTTGGGCTTACAATGTTGGGCCGGCCTACACATGTTGTAGGCTAGGCTTGTCTTTGTTTGTTTAATAAAGATATTAACTAAACTACGAGCTATTACATGGACTATCGTTGGAGTGACCGATCCTTCCTAATACGTAAAACGTATTTCCAACAATCTCCCCCTAAGGGAGGTCACTTCAAACAAGGGCGTTACCCGAGTTACAATAATGAAATAAACCTAGCATACTATGCTTTGTCTTGAGCTCGTAGTCTTCGTCTTTCTTTTCTTTTTCTTTTCTGGTGAACATGCTGATGTGATCTTTGATATCAGTCTTGAGCATTAATCTCTTGCCTTGATCTCGTGCATCCTTCACTTGTGATCTTCGCCTCTTCGTGACCTCACGTCCCACATACTTATGCCTTAGTAATTCTTGAAAGCTTCAGAGTTCGATACAACGGAAGACTTAACTTTTAGGCTTTCTTGAATTAGATGAGGTATTAAGTGCATAAAGTATAAGCATGCGGGGACGACTTCTTCTTGGATTCCGCAACGCCACCGTCTTCAAATGCCGCAACATAAGTAGACACGAACGAAATGGCTTTGAACATTTCATTCTAAATCGGTAGCATTTTACCTCCGGTCGGTGAAGACCGTTGGACGATATTAGATATCGTACCCGTGACGGATAGTTTCAATTAAGTAACTTCCTGACAGGATTTCGCGGGTAAACCCGTTCTCTTTATTCGACCGTCCAAAGCTGACTGCAAACATAAAGAGTGAATCATTTGGATAATAATATCCGCATGATTTGAAGCCGTCAATTCATGTTCCTGGAACAAGTGAAATTCAATTAAGAACCGCACCATCGTTGCTTTCCAGTTGTCACGAGCTTGATTCGTATGGAATCTTGCAAGTTACCTACCAAGTGCTGTTTGAGGTTAACACAAGAAGGATTTCCACTCATCACTGTGAATAATAAGGTATCACTCTGAGTGTTCTGGCAAGATCACTAAGATATTGCGTAGAGGCCTGGAACGTGTTTAAATTCAGTTAAGAATTAAACAGCTGTTGCTTTCCAGTTATCACAAGTTTGATTCATAAAGAATCGCACAAGTCACCTACCATGAGCTTTTTGATATTCGCTCAAGAAGGATTTCCATCTTCATTGTAAATACTTTCGTATTACTCGGATGTTCAGGCAAGATCATGAAGATTTTACGTAGGACTCTTAAAATCTTTCTTACTTTTCACAGTGTGTGAAGAAGCAAGGAAATATGAAAGTGTGTCCTAATGAGATATTTGATGATCTCAAATGGCTCTAGACTTGATCGTGCAATTTGGATTTTAGTGATCGGAGGCTGGAGAGGAGTGCCACCTTTTCAATACCAATTTATTCGGAGTGAATAAATCAATAGATAATGCATTGTCTCCGTGTGATTAAAACAAATACCTTTTGAGAGATATCTGAGTTAGCTGGGATGGGTTGTGCATTGCATCACTGGGTCCATGATGTCTGTCTTCAATATCAAGAATCATTAAAATGATCTCAATAGCATATGTGTTGACCCGGTTTCTGCCTAAAGTTGTAAGGAGGGCTTCTTTCTTTACACCCTTTATCTTTACAATTCTTTTTCATTCTTCAACCCCTTTAATGCTTACCAATACGTCATAACTAGCACCTTGTTGTGATTGTTCCAGTGCTTACTTAAGTACTTGGTCGGCATTCAGCTACGTTCACATTCTTTCTCCACTTTTCCTAAGGACTACTATTTCTAGCTATGGAATGTCCTTGGGAAGATTCCTCCGGTTCTGGAAGAATCATAGGACTTAACCTATCCTACCATCCTTATTGTGGAAACCTTGGTTTCCGGATCTTTTAAGCTACTAGGAATGATCATTGTTCATATGATTAGATAATCAAAGCGGAATTAGAACAACAACCATTAACAAGGTGTTTAGGGCACAAGAACATGAATTAAAACACAATTGGATTGTTCATTATATTAATAACAAACAATCACTAGACGTGTATACATTGAATCCCACGTCTAGTCGACGCACGCTTAAGGTTTACATTGTGAATGAATTGATATTAAAACCTAAGACCCTTGATTCCTTTTATAGTATAAGGATTAGGGTTTACAAGAGATAAGAATGAATAAACAAGTAAATCTTCTATTTAAATAAACTTATGCAGAAAATCTTTGCATGTTTATCTAAATAGAAGCTTCCATAAGCTTCTTTGTCTATGTTTTGTCAATGCTTGAATTGCATGTAACAATGCTTAGATTGTACATAACAACTCTTGAGCTAAGAACGCCTAATTTTCTCTTATCAACGCTTGATTAACTCTTGACAACGCTTGGACAATATCTTCATGTTTTCTTCGTTTTTGAGTTTCTGCCACATCAACTTTTTGACCCAACAATCTTCCCCTAGTTGATAGTGGCAACACTCTATGTGTATCTCTTGTAAGTTGTACATGATCTTCAAATTGCTTCCCCTCAAGTGTAGCATGTATTTCTTCCCCTTTTTGTCACATCAACAGGAAAGTAAACAATGTTGCAATCTTTGAAGATTCTCCAAATGTAGCTATATGTAATGATCTTGAAGAACAATTAATATAATATTTTTGGTGTAGAAGTAGAATAACCCAACCTTGTGTTCCATGTCTTGTATTATCCACGTGATAAAGTACTTACATCAGACCAATTATAAGTAGACCTCGATCCCTTGTCAATATTCTCATCCTATGTGAGACACTGAGCACGATAATGTAACTCCTTCAAGTGTTATGATAAGTCTTCATCACCAATCATGTAAAGCACGAACAAGTTATCTTTAAAGTCTATGACTGGGAGTCCACGACTTTAAGATATGATAGAAAACAAACTCGCGAAAATCTTCTTCAATCATCAAACTTATCATAAGAATTCTTCCCCTTAAGCTAACACCTCTTCATGACAAGTCAATATCTTCATACGTAAAGGCTGTCAACGAATAACTCTTTCACAATGCTATTCCGATTACATACTCCAATAAATTACTTCATGAATCGTTGCTAACTTACTTAAAAACCATTAATCCCTTTCAAAATATCCGAGCCATTAATATCATCATGATATTCTATATTAAAACGGAGATTCCATGTACCTTCGTGTGTATAATCCTCCTTTTTGTGTGCTAAAAACGTATCAATTTTCTCAAACAGCAGCCTTCATTGTGTTGTCCAATATCCTCTTCTGTCCAATATCTTTACCAGATGTATTGTCCAATATCGGACAATACTTATCAGCGCTTGAAATACCATATATCGGACAACACTGTCAATGCTATCAGCGTTGACTTATTTTGTCAGCGTCAAAATAACAAACGTCAGCGTCCACCATAAACTTAGTCAGCGTCGACCCAAAAATTTTGTCAGCGGCTAAATAATCCATGACAACGTCCAGAACATGTATCTCTATGTCACTGACATAATTCTCCCAAGTGAATTATAATAATCGATCAACAATGCATTATCTTCAATGAATCACGTGAAGATTTCTTTGTGTGTATATAAAATACGCAAATACACCAATTCATTAGAACCAATGAATATCAAGTGTAATTCGTGGAACACAAAGGACATAGCATGCTTTCTTTTACCAATAAACTAACCATGTAATTCGTACCTTTACTTTGGCTTTAATCCATGCACATAGCACTTTCTATCATCGCTGCCTCTTTTTCTTTGTCAAAGGTCACGGGACCAATTGTACAACCTTTTATTTTAACCAATACGCAGCAATAAAGGACAATTGAAAATCAATGAGGTAAAGGTAGTACTAACGCTATTTCTTCTCTGTATTATGGACATGTAAACCTGGGACCAGTAGCCTGAAACATCACACGATCACAATGAATCTGCCATGTTTATATATGAATCTAGGGTTTAAATTAAAACCCTAAAATCATCTATCAATGCAAAAGCCATGAACATCTTTATGTATCAACCACCCGTGATCATGAACATATTTTCATATGTCAACGTTGAATAAATATCAACGTTACCTTTTGCTGAACAACGTTAAATAATAAAGCAAAGATTTCCTTCCTTGTTGCATCGTCCAATCACATGCGTAGAGCCATGTGAACACAAAATAATCACTTAAACCGTGTGAATGCTAATATTCTCCACCAATAAGAAGGTATTCCTCGTGTGAACAGAATCTTGGATCAAGTTAATAATGTTTCTACGATTCTTCGTGTGAACACATGTGTAAACCTTGCTTCCCATTAATATATGATTTTCAAGAACAAAATCATATTCAAGAACTGCGAACATCATGTACCCCTCGTTTAATCGTTTGTATCCTTGGGACCACAAAAACAATACTTCTTTTCTGTTTATTCTTGTCCACGTCAAACCTTTTGTTTGATCTAATCAAACCCTCAAATAGTAGAAGTATTCACGTGACACTTAATTTTTGACCATTCATCAGTTGCTGCGTCCCTATCTGTCTTTGAATGACATGAGCCATGAATGAACAGTATAAAGTCACGACCTTTGGACTTTTCTTTGCTGCAAGTGTATCACGTGAATAAGCTCATGGAACCATTCTGATTGGATATGAAAACTTATCTATGATTGCACCTTAAACAGATCTAGGGTTCAGAAAATTTAAGCATCGAAACCCTAATTAGGCTTAACTAAGACTTATACCAAGATCTGAATATTGGGAATCATCTTCTCATCAGAACAGCCAAGAACTTCAACTTTTCTCCTTTTCATGTCGATCTAGGGTTTGAGTAACCCTAGTTCATGATTTCATGTGAATAAAGCAAAAATGTTAATACCTCATTATACAGCCAACTTCGACCTCGAATAACTTCTTCATTAGGGCTCAGATCGAAAATCCCTTTGGTGAGACTCTAGACACAAGTGCCAAGAATCTCCTACTGCTGACTTTGACGCCTAATAACTTTTGCCTGGGGATAAAACTCGTCAATCCCTCCGGTGGATGTTTATATCTATGTATGTAGAACACACATATAAAATTTCGTGACGATCCAACGGTTCAATCAAAAGTTATGACCTTCTGAATACTGCTGCGCACACAAAAACGTCCAGAAAAACCCTAGACGGATTTTTCTTCTTTTCACCATACACGAACACCTTGTTGGTCCTAGCATCACGAGCCACGAGGCTATGATACCAATTGTGGAAACCTTGGTTTCCGGATCTTTTAAGCTACTAGGAATGATCATTGTTCATATGATTAGATAATCAAAGCGGAATTAGAACAACAACCATTAACAAGGTGTTTAGGGCACAAGAACATGAATTAAAACACAATTGGATTGTTCATTATATTAATAACAAACAATCACTAGACGTGTATACATTGAATCCCATGTCTAGTCGACACACGCTTAAGGTTTACATTGTGAATGAATTGATATTAAAACCTAAGACCCTTGATTCCTTTTATAGTATAAGGATTAGGGTTTACAAGAGATAAGAATGAATAAACAAGTAAACCTTCTATTTAAATAAACTTATGCAGAAAATCTTTGCATGTTTATCTAAATAGAAGCTTCCATAAGCTTCTTTGTCTATGTTTTGTCAATGCTTGAATTGCATGTAACAATGCTTAGATTGTACATAACAACTCTTGAGCTAAGAACGCCTAATTTTCTCTTATCAACGCTTGATTAACTCTTGACAACGCTTGGACAATATCTTCATGTTTTCTTCGTTTTTGAGTTTCTGCCACATCAACTTTTTGACCCAACACTTATGTCACCACAATCTTCATCGTCGTGAAATAAATGGGTTTTGGGTAAGTATATGTCACCATGAAAATCCATTTTGATATAGAAAATCCATTTTGCTCCCCCTTAACATATGCCACGATATTCGAAAACATTTCACATATGTAGAGATGAGCCAGCACATTAAGTCAAACCATTTGTGATAATATCCCATATTAAATCACATTTTCTCCCCCATATTAAAAATATTAACCCAATCGATGTTTTTAATATCAATTGATTTAATGAAGTTTTAACAAATGTTTTGGGAAGAAAAATGCGAGTCCGTTTCATCTTCATGATATCAGATGTATGAGATATGATATCGATTTGTAGCATGATCACATATTCACCATATTAAAAAGAATTGACAAGGTTGGACCTGATTGATGAGAACATCATATGATTAGATCAAATGGTTCTTGGCAGCATATGTTGGTCGCCTCGTCACGTTTGAAGTCATCTCTTGACACCACACGTACGATTGGTATTGTTGTCTTGACACCAACTTGTGAACTTGGCACGTTCGGCATCGAAGATTCTGAATGCTTGACAGTTGCTCCCCCTCAATTGTTGACCCGTGTTCTATCGAAAGAGCTGTAGTCGTCAGTTGAGTAGTCGCATCGTCGAGTATGTAGATACCAATTGTAGATAGCAATGGTTGTAGAGATGATAGCTTCATAAAAACAAGACTTCTCGTGTTTTAACAAATAAATGCACTGAAACGTACATTGATTTGTGTTAGACCAAGTTATAAAGTAAACTTGATCCCTTACAAGGTTTTAATGTAAACCTTGCCCGAGAAAATTAATTCCCGTTGTTAGTCAAAGGTTTCATAAGAAATACTTGACTTTAATGTGAAAACCGGGTTGCAGTCAGAAATAACTACAAGCCATTTAGGCATGTTTTATGAAATAATTACAACTTTTGTACGAACTCTATTTATGGCACCGTGTCAATATTAATCGACATTTCTAAGGCCGTAAATATTATCGTACCAAAAGACATGCCTTTGAAAAATAAAGTAAAAATATTTTTGGATTTTTCTAGATTTTTCAATTTTTATGGTTTTTGTAGATTTTATATTTTTTATGATTTTTGTTGGTTTTATATTTTTGTATTTTGCTTTTGTGGATAAAAATATAAACAATATATACAGATGATAACCAAGGGTACGGAGAATAGTTTTACCACCACTATTCTTTCGCTTCATCTGCCAGTTCCTTTAGAGTCTCAGGCGAGAAGGTTCTCATTCCTAGCTTGTCGGCCAAAAATTCAATTCGAGCGCGATCTAAAGCCTTCGTGAAAATATCCGCCAATTGATACTCAGATCGGACAAAGTAAAGCTCTATTACTCCATTTTCCACTTGCTCCTTGATGAAGTGGTAGCGAATGTCAATATGCTTCGACCGGGAGAATTGAACGTTGTTGCAGCATAAGGCAATTGCGCTCTTGTTGTCACAGTACATCGGAATCTTGTTGAAACCTAGGCCATAGTCGGTTAATTGCGATCTCATCCAAAGAATTTGAGCACAGCAACCGGACATAGCTATGTATTCTGCTTCCGTACTTGAAATTGCAGCGCTTTTCTGCCTTTTCGATGCCCAACTGATTAATCGATCTCCTAGTAGTTGCAAAGTTCCACTCGTGCTACGCCTTGTATCTTGACAACCCGCATGATCCGCATCTGCATATGCCATTAGTGCAATAGAAGAGTCCTTCGAATACCAAAGTCCACGATTAATGGTTCCTTTAAGATATCGAAAGATCCTTTTAACAGTAGCTAAGTGTAACTCAGTAGGCCTAGTTTGATACCTGGCACACATGCATATAGCAAACTGAAGATCAGGTCGACTGGCTGTGATATACAGAAGAGTACCGATCATTCCACGATAAAGTGTCGGATCAACGGCAACTCCATGTGGATCTTCATCAAGCTTAGTTCGTTCCACCATTGGAGTATCCACGGGGTCGCAAGATTCCATCTTATACTTCTTAAGCGATTCAAGGGCATACTTGGATTGATTGATAAAGATGCCTCTGGGACTCTGAGATATCTGAAGACCTAAGAAGAATGATACCTTGCCCATCATTGACATATTAAACTTGGAAGACATGAGTGTCCCAAACTCATCCGATAAGGTTTGGTCGAGGCTGCAAATATAATATCATCAACATATATTTGTACCATAATCATATCTTAACCTCGTTTCTGAATGAACAGCGTGGGATCCACCTTGCCTTTAGCGAAGCCTTGCGTAATGAGGAATTGTGACAAAAGATCATACCATGCGCGAGGAGCTTGATTCAACCCATAGAGAGCCTTCTTAAGCTTGTACACATGATTAGGATAATTAGGATTCACAAAACCATCCGGTTGTTGAACATAGACCTCTTCCTTGAGTTCACCATTAAGAAATGCCGTCTTCACATCCATCTGATAGACGACCATATTCATATGGGCTGCATAAGCGAGGAATAGTCTAATAGCTTCCAAACGGGCAACAGGTGCAAAGGATTCCATAAAGTCGATGCCCAATAATTGCTTGTATCCACGAGCTACTAGACGAGCTTTGTTCTTCAATATTCCGCCTAACTCATCGAGTTTCACCTTGTAAACCCATTTCAAAGTGAGTAACTGCACTTGATCCGGGCATGGGACAAGTTCCCAAACATCAAGACGTATGAATTCGTTAAGTTCTTCTTGCATAGCTTCTATCCAACAGGATTGAGTAAAAGCTTGTTGCCATGTCTTAGGTTCAACTTCAGTGAGAAAAGCATCAAAGTGACAAAACAATGCACTTTCTTGTAACTGACTTCGTGTGGATACTGGACGATTAGGGTCACCAATAATAGAATCTATAGGATGATCCTTTGTCCACTTGCTGTCATGTTCACGAATCCGTGGATTGGAGTAAACTGTAGAAGGAGCTTCCTCTGAGGTGGACGACCCGGCTTGATTAGGGTCGGGAATAAATACACCAAAGAATGGAAGTTCACGCATTTGAGCGAATTCCAAATCGTGATCATCATCATCCTCTTCATCATCAATAGGCATGACATGGGTAGTTGAAACATGTGTTGGTTGAGAATTACTTGTTGAAGGTATATCTTGACCAATTGTAGGTGCAGATGTATCTGATCGTGCAACGGTTGCTGGAGCGAGAACTTCGGTTACCGGAGCTATTACTTCAGGTTCTGGAGCAACAATACTTGGAGGAGTAAAGAATTCATCAAAGAACGGTTGAAACAACGTATCCCATTCCTTCCTAGTAGGTGGTGTAAATGATGATGAAGTAGGGTTGTTTGGGACAAGACCAGAACTAATAATACTGGGTCCCATTTCATGAAGTGCTGGTTCAGAGCTGCTTTGCTCAGAAGCCATTGCTGTCAGCTCATCAAAATCAACATTCATAGTTTCTAGGATCTTGCGAGAGTTACGGTTGTAGATTCGGTATGCCTTCTTTGCGGGTGCGTAACTAATGAAAATACCAATATCAGCCTTTGGTTGAAGTTTTCCCAAATTGTCACCATCATTATTTGGATAACAAAGAGAACCAAATACATGTAGATATGATAAATCTGGTACTTTTCCATGGAGAAGCTCATAAGGTGTTTTACCATGGCGTTTACGAATTAGTGACCGGTTTTGGGTGTACACTGCTGTAGATACTGCTTCTGCCCATAGAAACAATGGAGCCTTTGCGTAAATTAACATCGTTCGAGCAGCTTCCATAAGTGTGCGATTTCGCCTTTCAACGACACCGTTTTGTTGTAGAGTGCGAGCAACGGATGTTTCATGAGATATTCCAACTTCTTCATAATAATCACGCAAGATTTGATTCACAAATTCGGTTCCATTATCTGTACGAATGCGTCGGACAGGAGTGTTGAGACGCACTTGAATCATCTTGAGAAATCCGATGATGAATTTAGGTGCCTCATTTTTTGCTTTAAGAAATTTCACCCATGTAAACCGAGAGTAATCATCGACAATGACGAGGATGTACTTTTTGCCACTAAGACTTTCAACACGCATTGGCCCACAAAGATCCATATGCAACAGATAAAGTTTCTCTTGGTTGGTGTCTTCCGTCTTGGGTTTGTAAGATTTCTTAGTGCTTTTCCCCATTGTACACGCGGAACACAAATGATCCTTGTGAAATGATAGTTTAGGAAGACCACGAACAAGTTCGTTTTTCGCCAAGTGATTAATAGCGTCAAAGTTAAGATGAGATAACCGTCGATGCCATAACCATGACTTAGTCTTCGATGCTTTGGAGAGAAGACATACGGGAGAAGCGGCCATCATGTCTTGTAGAGACAAAGTATACAAATTATTCCCTCGAGTACCTTTCAATAAATCAACCCCTTCAAAATTACGAATGAAGCAGGTATGCTCTCGAAAAGCAACTTCTAGGTTTGCATCACAAAATTGTCCCACAGAAAATAAGTTGTGACCGAGACCTTCCACATAATACACTCTTGAAATAATAACATTCCCAATATGATATTCACCATAACCCATTATTTTTGCAATATGATCATTTCCAAATCGAACCGTACCAAGAAACTTGCTGACGAAATTTCTTAGCTGAGAGCGATCTCCGGTCATATGCTTGGAGCAACCAGAGTCCAAATACCAGAGAACAATTTGGACCACCTGTTTTCAATAACAACAGTAGACAATGCATTGGAAACTATTGGTTCCGGAGTGTTAGCAGATACAGATATAGAATTATCAGAATTGCTAACATTTTTGAGACCCTTAGATTTCCTGCGTTTTCTAATGTGAGTTTTAGCACTAACAAGTTTTACTGTTCCAACTTTCTTAGGTTTTGGATTATTCGCGGGCACTACAGTGGGAGTAGACCTATTTAAAGGGCACTTGGTTCCTACAGTAGTGTCGGTGTTCCTAGTTAAAGGACACGCTTGTGTCTTGGTAGCCTTGGTACTCCTAGTTAAAGGGCACGCTTTCTTCGCTGTAGTGGGAGTGATCCTAGTCAAAGGGCACGTATTTCCTACTATAGTGAAAGTTCTACCAGTGGGGCGCCACATCCAGCCAACTTGGTTTAACACTTTCCCAGTCGGTTTCCATTCTAATCCATGTTTCCGGACATACATCTCATTCACATGGTCAATAAGGCAAGAATCATGACGACTAGAAAACATACATTCATTGCAATTCCAACATTACAAATTAGAATTCAAAGTAGGCTTAGAACGCTGCACAACCGCAGAGCCTTTAAGTTTAGCTACATGATTCTTTTTATTCAAAACAGAAATAACATTCCTAGGATGGGCTTCTACTTTCTTCTTCACTTGACTACTAGATGGGGGCAAGATCCTATCATTCTTCTTGTTTCGTTTAAGCTTAGATCTTTGAGCCTTAGTAGTGGTGCTTACTCCTGTAGAAGGCAACACGGGAATATTAGAAGCTGGTTTTGATTCCGCCTTATCTTTAGTGATCAAAGTTTGAGATGGTTTAGTCCTAGGGCCCTTATTAAGTGGTGTGACGGCTATAAGGTTTCTTTTGATTGCACTAGAGGGCGATGCTGAGATAGTGGCTGCGTTATCCACAACATTCTTACCTTTTAGAGTACGAAGTGTTTCCTTTAACTCAGTCAAGACCAGATTCTTATCAAAAATTTGTTCCCTCAAATCAGATATTTCCATCGACTTTCGATTCAATTGTTCAATCAATGATTGATTCTGTGCAGTGGTATCAACACATGCGGGCTGTACTGAATCGAAGAGTCGTGTATTTTTCTATTTTAAGTTATCAACTTTGGACAAAATCTTGGAAACTCGATTATCTAGATCAAGTTTAAGATTCTCAGCAGCCTCAAGTACGTTCACACAGTTAAGCTCCTTAGATTTCTCTATTTCTATCGGCAAAGAGTTAGCAACTTTGTCACTTGGCTGACGCTGTTTTGATTGTAAATTCAATCGAAAATTCTTTTCAAAATTTGCATCATCGATATTAACACCTTTGAATGACGTTTCATAGATTTCTTGAATAAATTGTTGCTTGCATTCAAGCGAAATACAATGTGTTTGAATCTCATCAAAACGTTTTGAAAGCGAAAAATATGAATCTTGAAGCTTTAAAAATTCAGCATCAGATTCGTGACAAGTACTATCTACCACATTATCCACAGATTCAACATTATGCACAGTAGAATCATTATCAACACATTTATTCACACAGACGGAAACTATATCATGAGACATCACTTGCTTCAGAAGCTGATCATTTTGGCGTGAAACTCGTTCTATTTCAAGTAAAATGTTTTCATAAGCATCATCCATTTCATTGAAAACACGTTTAACTTCTTCTATTTCCAAATACAAATCTTGATCAATATTACTAAGACAAGCTTTAACATTCTTTACAAACGGAATAATTTCGTCTCGGAACGCATCTCTAGTGTGCTCAAAGTTCCATTCACCTTCCGTTATGGTCGAAGCCGTCGTACGTTCCAAAATGACCTTGTCAAAATCGGCTAAGTGTTGGTGTACCGCATTTAAGTTAACGGACGGCTTACTTACCGATGGAATTAACTTCGTTAAATCCTTTTTGACAAGTGTAGGAGACGTACTGGGAGGGTTTTCATTTGACAAACTTTGGGGCACAAGAACTGTCAATTCAACTAATTCCTTTTGTAAGCGAATGCGGGTCTTTTTAGAGAATTGATCTTTGTTATGTTGATCATAATCAATTGTATGGAATTTTGAAAGCATTTTAGAATGAGTTTCATCCGCAAGTGACTGTGTCGCGTCAGAACTACGAACAAAAGGTGCTTCTTTAGATTTGCCAATTATGGTCATATCATAAAGACCGGGAATATATTCCTGAGCTTGTTTTGCATAACCGGGATTAGGTGGTAAATCTTGAAGACGCTTAAGTTCGAATTCTTGAAATGATTTAGTGAAAAGATGAACCTTTTCTGTGGAAGCGTATTGTTTTAAAAACTGTTGTTCCTTGAATTTAAGAAGTTTGGTAGCATTAATTTCTGATTCAACCTTTTTAGACTCGAGAGTTTCGAAATCCATTTTAAGTTTCTGAAAATCATTGACCACCGACTCTTTTTCTTTTAATTCATTGGAAAGATTAGCTTTTAATGATTCTATTTCTTTCAAGTGTTCAATCTTTTCAAAACGAAATTGGTCAAATTCAGAACATGTTATTTTCTCTGCTTGAGGGACCATTTCAAAAGCTTTGACCTTTTCTTTATGCAACGCAAGCTCAGCAGTTAGGGTGAAATTGGTATCTACGGATTGTCTAAGGGCCATATGCATTTGATCTATAATATGTTTAGGCACCATTACCAAATCATGTTGAGCATAAGATTCCATACCCGTCATAGCATTTGGTTGATGTTCACTCAAATGTGTAGAATTGGGTACCACATCATTTGAGTTACTAGTTCCCGAATGCTGTTCGAGGTTGTCATTTTCATGCCCAACTTGATGTTGGTTATCATCAATATTATTAGATGTGGTTGGTACCTCACTGATGATATCAGAACCGTAGTGAGAGAGATTAGCAACGAGAGCAGCTTGGGCAGATTGAATGTCATCACAATCCGAATCGTATGCATCAAGATTGTCCGCTTGATAAGTTGCATTAGAAGTGGAAACAACTACAATGCCGTCAGTATCTGCTGCCCCTGGGTCTGCAAGAAATGCTAACTCCTCTGAATCCAAAATCTTCCCCTTAGACTGAGCATCAACCAAATACATCTTCTCACGAAACCATGCATCATCCCTCCTCCTTTTCGGCTGAGTGCATTCCCTAGCCATATGACCTTGTCCTCGGCAATTGTAGTAACTCACAACCTTCTTAGGACCAATATTACTCCCATTTCCACTAGCTTGAGAATTCACAGCTTGATTGTTCCCAGTCCTTATAGGAGGTCCATATGAATTTTGCCTTCCCTGAATTGGTTGCACCGTCACTTGACCATCTTGAACAGTGGCTTGTTGTCGAGGATTTGAAGAGGTGCGGAGCTGATTGTTTGTTGGTGGAAATCCTCTAGTTGCAACAAGTTTTGACAAGTAGGCGGTGAGATGGTTTAGTACATCAGCTGGCGTATCATTTGGAGTAAAGACCGGTGCTTGGATTGGTGGAAGTTCATTAGAGTAGAATGCTTGTGCTGGTTGTGCTTCTATAGGAAAATATCCTTGCTGAGGAGTATAACCCATTGGAGAAGTGTTGGCTTGTGATGGTGATGTCTGATATTATGGTTGCTGTTGAAAAGATTATTGATGAACACCTTGTTGATATGCTTGCTGTGGCATCACTAGTGGTGGATAAGATGGTTGTTGTGGTTGCTGATAGTTGTGTGGTGGTGTCTGCTGCAAGTATGATGGTTGCTGATAAGTATAAGCCATGTTTTGTTGACAAGCATACATTGCAAGTGGATCATGAACTTGAGGTGTAGACAACCGAGCCTCGATCACATGGCATTCGTGTTGTTGAAGAAAGGCTTGAAGTTGATCCACATTGGTGTTATGCAAGTCCTTAGCCAATTTAACATCCGTCACGTATTTTTTCCATTCTGAAGGAAGAGTGTTCAAATACTTGGTGTTCAATTGAAAGGTAGGAATTGTCATGCCATAGATATTGAGCTCATTCAACAATAGGGTAAATCTCAGATAGTAATCATTGAGAGTCTCCCCTGGCACATAGGCAAACTTATCAAAAGTATCATAAAGCTTACACTCTCGTTCTTGTTTAGTTAACGAGGTGCCTTGCATTAGAACACGAATTCTATCCCATAACTCTTTGGCAACTTTATGTTTACTAACGAGTTTGTAGACATCTGGAGGAAGGGCTTGGAGAATGATGTTTGTAGCATACTTATCACATTTGTCTTGAATCTTCATATCTCCAGTCAATTCACCCGTTGTGCGAGGACGAGTAGTTGTACCTTGCGTCACAGTACCATAATCTAATGGTCCATTGAGCACCGATGCCCAAATGAGATGTCCATTCTCCTTGTTCAACATATAAAGTTCCATTCGGGAAGCCCATTCCTCATACATAGTCTTCACCAACATTGGTGGACGGTTATCCGTACCCGAGAGGATGGACTTATCCGTAAGAGATGTGTACTCCATTTCAATAAGTTAAGATTTACAAACTTTGATCGATCAATGAAAGAAAGTAAATGTGTTTGTTGTTGTGAGTTGAAGTCGAGAAACAATGTTAAAATCCCCTAAAATATGTTCTCAATAAATGTGTTTGTTGTTGTGAGTTGAAGTCGAAATTTTTTTTAAGGAATAATTTTGTTATCGGAATAGTGATCGGAATAGTGATCGGAATGATGATCGGAATGAGTTATCGGAAAACCGAATCGGAATACTTAATCTGAATACCAATCTGAATACCAATCGGAATACCAATCTGAATACCAATCGGAATGCTGTGATCGGAATACCAATCTGAATACCAATCGGAATGCTGTGATCGGAATACCAATCTGAATACCAATCAGAATGTTGTGATCGGAATACCAAATCTGAATACCAATCTGAATACCAATCTGAATACCAATCGGAATACCAATCTGAATACCAATCGGAATGCTGTGATCGGAATACCTAAACCCTATTCCGATTACACTGATCGGAATGTACTATAAACCCCTTTCCGATGACCAGATCGGAATAATTTCCACTTTTCTCGGACAAAACTCAACCAATTCGTGATTTTAAGCCAAAAAATGACCAAAACACCAGAAAATTTTGTGTTTTTAGCCAAAGTAACTATACCAAATCCCTACCACAACTATGTAGAAGATTTGTATCAAGAAAAAACCATCAAAAACACAAAAAACAAATTTGGACGTGTGAAAATGGATCAAAAATGGCGTATGAATCAAGAACACAAACACATGAACAATACAATCATCCCATTGCTCTTGATACCATTTGTAGGATTGTAAATCTTGCTTATGTTTCTAGAGAGAGAAAGAGATGTTTACTATGTGAAAAATAATGAAACCACACCCCTCTCCATCAAAGGAGAGGGTTTATATACATTGTGATGGGCTTGGGCTTACAATGTTGGGGCGGCCTACACATGTTGTAGGCTAGGCTTGTCTTTGTTTGTTTAATAAAGATATTAACTAAACTATGAGCTATTACATGGACTATCGTTGGAGTGACCGATCCTTCCTAATACGTAAAACGTATTTCCAACATCAATGATAGTAATATCAATGTGAGTCCCCAGACTTTGAGTGAATCACAACCGGGAGCCATTTCGCATACGCATATTCCTGCTCAACAAGATTTGGTCATGGTTCCTGCAAAATTACTTAGCCAAATGAATACTACACTCTTATAAACCCTAGCTAAGAATAAGAATTTGTCTGCTGATCTTGCCTTGTGCAACAAAAAAGTTCAAACTTTGGAATTAGTTCCTTCGTCCAATGTTCTAACAAATCCCGAATATGATCATTTTTGAAACAAACAAATGGGTCATTTGCAAGAAATTGAAACCTTAAGAGCAGATCTTTCCAACGAACTTAAAGAAAAAGAGTTAGTGGTCACTAATTTTCACAAACTTCAAATGGATTTTGAATTACTCGAGTCTAAAAAGAATGAAATGGAAATTAATGCGGCTAATAAGATTAGAAGTTTAGATTATTTGCTTTTAAGACAATACAATGCCTCTCAACTAGTGCACTTATTTGACGCATCGTTTAGAGAGTTTAACTTATCGCGTCAAAAAGACCTTCCCCCTAACCCACGGTATGCAAGACAAGCTTTTATCCATAGTCCAAGACTTTATAATGCAACCCAATTAGGATTGGTCTTAGATCCGATTGTTATTTTCGAGGATCGTACAAATAAGGATCTAGTTGATGAGAATCGGTCATACAACTTTGCAAAATGTCCCCAGTGTGATTATTTTTAAATGAATTAGGAGCTTGCAAAAACGGACTTTAGAATTCGCTTCCATATTGATAAAGATCTCATCACAGCACCAACCTACATGTTAAATGATAAAAACCCTAGTACACTTCCTACACTTGTCAAAATGGAAGGACCTAAGGAAATTCCAAAGGATCTTCCACCTGTTAGCACTGTATGGATAAACTTGCAAGAGATTAATCAATACTTTGCTTGTTTTGACAAGGTCATCCAGGAATGTACGACTTCAAATGGTCTAAACGCCGGAGAATGGGCTTTCGAACACATGAACGAGGTGTTTAAGAATGAGATCAATCCGTTTGTCGAAAGTCTAAAAGGAAGTTTTGCATCTCTTTCGGAAAATCTCGAGTTTTAAATTAAAGAAGTTCAAAAAGTGATTTATGAAATGGACACTGCTTACGAACTACAATTAATTGAAAAGGAAAATATTTTATCCGAGTATTACCGATTCGTGTCCCAAGTAATTTCGTGTGATGTGCTTACAACTGTGAATGTTAATTATTCGAATGAGCTTACATCCGCTATGAATAACTGTGATGCTATGAATATATGTGATGATGTGCATGCTCTCTCTGTAAATGTTTTGCTGATATTGTACATGAGGTAGATAATCATTCTTGTCACGAGTCTAACGCTGAATTTTTAAAGCTTCAAGATTCTTACAATTTACTTACAAAACGCTTTAATAAACTTGAACAACATTGTATATCTTTAGAATTAAAACAGCAAACTCAAAATGAGGATCTTTTGATAACAAATGGTTGTGAAAACAGTCTTGAGACGAGTGACAAGATGATTGAGATAGTTAAGGCATTAGAGGAAGAGATTATGAGATTAAAGAGAGATTTGTCATCGAACGAAACACTAAAATTGGAACTAGAGGCTGCAGAGTCTAAAAACCAGTCCTTAGAAACTAGACTTTCGTCTATTCTATGAGAGATGGATCGGGCAAGACAGGGACTATCCGCTCTTTATGGTTCAATAGAAGAACGCTTAGCTTTTAATGCAGCACAGCAACAATCTTATGTTGAACAACTGAACCAAAAGTGTGAGGAAATCTCTGACTTAAATATCCAGCTCATGGACAAAAACATCGTTTTGGCCGAGTTAAAGGAGACACTTCTTCTCACCCGACAAGAAGTTGTTAATAACTTAGCTACCAACTCTGCACCGTCCTCTAGTGCTCCATCAACCAATTCAGTAGTGATCTATAAGAACCCGCGCCATAAGCAAAATCCGGATAATTACGATGTTTATACGATGAATGCAATTAAGCTCGTGGACCTTGTTAGGGATATTTTAGATGATTTTTTATGCGTTAGATCCCTCAAGCAGTTACTATTATTCAGCTCATGCATATATTCAGTGAGTTCAATATTGCTTAGCATATTTGCAATATATAGGTAGACCGTGTTCTATACTACTCACTAATCGACCCATTACTGTAAGACCCCAGGAGCAAAACCGTCATTGGCACCATCAACTAAGGCACATTTAAAATCTGTTGCTAATGTTCCCACTTTGCCTTCTACAGGATTAAAAGAGTCTACTAAGGCTAAAAGATCGCCACTCAAGAAAGATAAGATCAAGCCCTCCACTAGTAGTACCATCATGAAGAAAGTAGAAGCTCACCCTAGGAATGTTATGTCAGATTTAAATAAAAAGAATCATGTTGCTAAGACTAAACGATCTGCGCCTGTGCAGAAGCCTAAACCATTTGTGAATTCTAATTTGAAATGTTGGAATTGTAATGAATGCATGTTTTCCCAACGTCATGATTTGTGTCTTATTGATCATGTGAATGAAATGAAGGCCATTAGGAATGATCTTGAATGGAAGCAAATTGGGAGAACTCGTACCCAAGTTGGATGGCAATGGCGTCCCACTGGTAGGACCATTACATTAGATGGAAAAATGTGCCCTTTAACTAGGAATGCATCCATTGAGGTTAGGTCTCAGAGTCCTTTAATTAGGCACACTAGAACTAAAGTATGGAAACCGCGCCCTTTAATTAGGTCAGCCCCCACTATAGTGCCTATCAGTGAAGAAATACCTCAGGATTTAAGCCAACTTGAATCTACACCACCAACTAGGAAGAAGGCTAGGAAATCTAAGAAACCCAAGGTTAGCAAATCTAAGATCATCAAATATGTACTTGCTAATAACAAGGAACATTCAGATTCCGAAACCTATACATTTTCCTCGTCTGGTGATATTTTCAGGTGGTCCAAATCATCCTCTGGTATTTGGACTCCGGTTGCTCAAAGCATATGAACGGAGATCGCTCGATGCTCCGAAATTTCGTTAGCAAGTTTCTTGGAACGGTTAAATTCGATAATGATCATATTGCAAAGATAATGGGGTATGGTGAATATCAGATTGGAAATGTTACCATTTCAAGGGTATACTATGTAGAAGGTCTTGGTCATAATTTATTTTCAGTAGGACAGTTCTGTGATTCCAACCTAGAGGTTGCTTTTCGACAACATACTTGTTTCATCCGCAACTTGGAAGGAAAAGACTTGTTGAAGGGGTCTCGTGGTGCAAATCTTTATACTTTGTCCCTACAAGACATGATGGCCGCCTCTCCAGTATGTCTTTTCTCCAAAGCATCTAAAACCAAGTCATGGTTATGGCATCGCAGATTATCTCATCTCAACTTTGATGCTATTAATCATTTGGCTAAAAACGGATTAGTTCGTGGTCTTACAAAGCTCAAATTTCACAAGGACCATTTATGTTCCGCGTGTTCAAGGGGGAAAAGCACAAAGAAGTCATACAAGCCCAAAGCTGAAGACACCAATCAAGAAAAACTTCATCTTTTGCATATGGATCTTTGTGGGCCAATGCGAACGGAAAGTGTGAGCGGTAAGAAATTCATTCTTGTTATTGTGGATGATTTCTCCAGGTTTACATGGGTTATATTTCTACGTACAAAGGATGAAGCACCAAAGGCTATCATCACTTTCCTGAAATTCATTCAGGTACATATAAATACTACTGTCCGCCGTATTCGTACTGATAATGGAACAGAGTTCGTCAACCAGACTCTTCGTGATTACTATGAAGAAGTTGGTATCTCACATGAAACATCCGTTGCACGTACTCCACAACAAAACGGTGTCGTTGAAAGACGGAATCGTACGCTTATGGAAGCTGCTCGGACTATGCTGATTTATGCGAACGCTCCATTATTCTTATGGGCAGAAGCTGTATCTACTGCATGTTACACCCAAAACCGTTCTATCATTCAGAAACGCCATGGAAAAACACCTTACGAGCTTCTACATGATCGTAAACCCGATGTTTCATTCTTTCATGTGTTTGGTGCTCTTTGTTATCCAAACATTAATAGTGAAAACTTGGGCAAACTTCAACCGAAAGCCGATATAGGTATTTTCATTGGTTACTCACCCTCCAAGAAAGCATACCAAATTTACAACCGTTGTCTTGGTAAGATAGTAGAAACTATGGACGCTAATTTTGATGAGTTGACAGCGATGGCTTCTGAGCAACGCAGCTCTGAACCCGCGCTTCACGAAATGGGAACCGGTGCTATTAGTTCCGGATTAGTTTCGAATAATCCTACTTCTACATCATTTATACCACCTACAAGGCCCGAGTGGGATAAACTCTTTCAACCATTGTTTGATGAATTCTTTGATCCCCCAAGTGATGAAGTTCCAGCACCTATAGTGATAGCTCCAATCCCTGAAGTGGTTGCTCAAGCTAATGAAGCTTCATCAAATGCATCTTCAATTAACATTGAACCGTATGCACCTCCACCAAGTAATTCTCAAACTACACCTGAATCTTCACCCTTACTTGTGCCTAATGATGTTAAAGAGGATTCTATTGTCTACGATTTGGAATATGCTCACCTACAAGAGCTTCAATTCTTTGGTATACCGATACCTGAAAACCCTTCAACCGCGTCTACCTCAGAAGAAGCTCCTACAATCGTTCACTCCAGACCACCACGGATTGAAAATCACAGCACCAAATGGACAAAAGATCACCCAATTAGGAATATTATTGGAGGTCTCGATCGACCAGTCTCGACACGCCATCAATTACAAGATAGTGCACTCTATTGCTATTTTGATGCATTTCTCTCCGAAGTTGAACCTAAAAACTGGCAACATGATATGACTCAATCATCTTGGATTGAAGCCATGCAAGAGGAACTAAATGAATTCCAAAGACTTGAAGTATGGGAATTAGTTCCTCTCCCTGACAAGGTTAACATCCTTACTTTGTTGTGGGTTTATAAGGTTAAACTCGATGAGATGGGTGGAGTCTTGAAGAATAAGGCTAGATTGGTTGCTAGAGGATACAAACAAGCCTTGGGTATCGACTTTGAAGAATCTTTTGCTCCTGTTGCAAGATTGGAGGCTATTAGATATTCCTTGCGTATGCTGCTCATATGAACATGATTGTCTATCAAATGGATGTGAAGACGACATTTTTGAATGGTGAACTAAGGGAAGAAGTCTATGTTAGTCAGTCGGATGGGTTCGTTAGCACGGAGTTTCCTAATCATGTGTACAAGCTTAAGAAGGCTCTCTATGGGTTGAAACAAGCTCCTCGCGCGTGGTATGATCGCCTTTCAACATATCTCATTTCGGAAGGCTTTTCCAAAGGCAAGGTGGACCCCACTCTATTCACTCTCAAGGAAGACAACGACATGATACTGGTACAAATTTCTGTTGATGATATAATATTTGCTGCCTCTAACATAGAATTGTCAAACCGCTTTGAGAAGATAATGTTCACACGCTTTTAGATGTCAATGAAGGGAAAATTTTCATTTTTCTTAGGATTACAAATTTCTCAGAATCCTAGAGGCATCTTTATTAATCAATCCAAATATTCTCTAGAATCATTAAATAAATATAACTTTCAAAATTGTGACCCCATGGACACTCCAATGGTGGAGAAATCCAAGTTAGATGAAGATAGGAATGGGACTATTGTCGATCCAAAACTCTACCGAGGAATGATCGACACCCTTCTCTATCTTAGGCATCACTAGTGTCTAAAACAACTACATGACAACCAAAGGGTTTAAGAAAACCAATATTAGGTTTCCTATTCCAAAATAGCTCATAAGGTGTCTTGTTGTGAATCTTGTTGATCAATGCCCTATTCTGAACATAACAAGCTGTATTTACAGCCTCTGCCCAAAATGCTATGGGGAAGTGAGCATCAGCCAACATAGTGCTAGCTACTTCTATGAGTGTTCTATTTTTCCTCTCAGCCACCCCATTTTGTTGTGGGGTTCTAGCTATACTAAATTGTCTAGTAATCCCTTTCTTGGCACAAAAGTCATCTAACAACTTATTTCTAAACTCACCACCATTATCAGTTCTAATTATCTTAACCTCATTCCCAGTCTTTTTCTCTAACTGGGTAATAAAGTTAATCAAAATATCAGTAGTTTCACTTTTTAAATAGTAGGATTTACCATTTAAGCTAGAAAAATCATCAAGTGATGACAAAACAGTAGGATTTACCATTTAAGCTTTCTATATTAGTTAGACCAAACAAGTCCATATGCAGCAAGTGAAGTGGTTTAGAACTAGAATGCAAAGGTTTAGACATAAAGTAGACTTTGTGTTGTTTGCCTTTAAGGCATGTAACATAAGAGTGGTCATTGTAGAAAGCCTTTTCAGGCAAACCATTAACAAAATCATGTCTCACAAGTCTATTTATGTTCTTAAAAATAATGTGTCCTAACCTTCTGTGCCAAAGATTACTCTCATCAACTGAAGCCTTAGCATATAGACATGACAAATTATTATTCATCCTAATTCCATTAATATTCACATTATAAATGTCCTTATGCCTAGGTGTTCTATAATCAATGAATTTCTCATCAGGTATTTTAAAATCTTTGCTCAACACCAAGTATTCAGTATCTGTGAAAACAACCTTATTTTTGTTATCACACACCTGTGATACACTAAACAGATTATAGTCAAGTTCTTTTACCTAAAATACGTTCTCAAAACGCAAATTGTTGGTGATAAGAGTGCCTTTGCCAGTGATAGTCCCATATCCGCCTCCAAAGTACACTTTGTCACCATCTTTAATGGGGGTAAAGTTTGTCAATTAATATTCCTTCCCCGTCATGTGCCTAGAGCATCCATTATCCCAATAGCCATAATCATTAACCTGCTTTCGAATGCCTTGCACATAAATAAAACAAATTAGTTTTCTTTGGGAATCCAAGCCTGAGCAGACTTGGATTCATTTGTTAGTTCAACAAGAACAGACTTAGTCCTTATGACAACAACTTGTTCATCCCTTTTTGGATTAAACACCTAGTTAACCCCAATTGGTTTAGTTATGACCTTTGAAATATACTGAAATCTGCTACAGGTCATAGAAATCCCATCTGAATTAGGGTTTTGATCTTGTTTAGGTCTCCAAAATAAGCTTGAAGAAGCTTTAGACCCCTTACCCTTTGGTTGCAAGTATTTGGCATTACTTGGTCTAGCAGCGTTGGAAACATTCCTGTCAGCGTTTAATTTGTTCTTGTCAACGCTGAAGTTACCCTTATCAGCGTCAAATCTAGGGTTTGCTACAGGAACCCATTCTCTGTTAGACCACGTATTGGTCTTCTGAAAAGGCCTTTGTCCATAAGTATTAGACCCTTTAGTAAAGAATGTGGCTGGTCTAATGACTTGTGGACTTTGCTGGACAAATGGTTTGGGTTTGACCATGGTTGACTTTCTATCAGCTTTAACCTTTGAAGCATTGACACATTTATAAGCCAAATGTGAAAAGCTTTTACAAGTATAACAGGCTTTTCTAGACATAACTCTTGGTATAGATGAAAAGAAACTTGTCCCATTATCACTAACTTCATTTTTTGGTGACCTAGGTTTTCTATACATTTCTACATATTTAATTTTAGGTTTTCTAACAACGTTTAAGCCAAGGTCAACAGTCTTTCCAGTACTAGGATTGGTCACTTTTATGGGTGTTGACTCATTTGGGCTGCCACTAAGCATGCCACCCTTAACAAACAAAGTAGGGTTGGCTTTCTTCCAATGGTTCAAATTAGTTAATTTCTGCTTATACTCCTCTACTGGCGTAACAACTCTTGGTGGAGGAATAAATTCCACTTCTTGGAGTTCTGGTATACCAGTCCAAGATAAATCCTTTCTAAGGACACCATAAAATTTCCCAGCAAGTGGTGGAACACCAGCATATTCTTTCATCCCAATCCCACTCATATCCCTAGAATCCCTTTGTTCACTCACACATTTTTCTAGGGTTTGTGAAGCTTTATCAAATTTTTGAATTTTAATATCTACATTATCTTTGTTTTTCATAGCCTCATCTAACTTAGCTTGTAAAACACCATTGGATCTCTCCAAGATGTTCCTAACCTCAACACTAGCATTTAGATCATGAGTTAAAACATTGAATTGATCTTTTAGGTCAAACTCCATTTTCTTATATTCAGCCACAGTCTTTTCAGTTTGAGTAAGAGCTAACTTGCATTTTTCATCAAAAACATCTGATGTTAATTTTAAAACTTCTTTGTTAAGCTTTTCAGTGTTTAGACGACAACTCTTACTACAAAATGCATTATCATATACCTCATTGTCTAATGAAGATGAAGAATGTGACAATCCGTCAATTTATGGTTGATATTTTATTCTCAAGTATTATTTAAAAACATTATTTTTAATGTTATATTATGAACTCACTTATTTTTGGGAAGAAATATAGGTTTACATCTTGAAGTAGCATCGACTACGTCTAAACCGGGGGATTATACGTTACGTGCTTACGTTTACATACACCGTTTTGGTGACAGTCCGACACTTCAGAAAATAAATTTATCCGTGAATATTATTTTGGAGTTTTAAATTTGTGTCGGTTCATAAACTCACAAATTTATTAAAAGAGATTAGGACTTACGTGAATAATTTAACGTCCTTTACGACTAAACCGTAAACCTTAGGATTACGTATTTACGTTTTCGAACTCCATTTCCGATGAGACAATTTTATTAGATTCGTTTTGTGCCGTTGATTCATAATTTATAAAAACGTTTTTCGTAAAACGACCCGAGGGCACGCAAATCGGGGAAACTAGAATCGAGGAATACCCGTAAATTAGTGGGATGAGACAAAACAAGTTTTGCCTCACCCCACTCTATGGGACATCCAAAACCATGACACAACACCAAAAAGGTGTCAATTTAATCTTTAAGCTAAGGACTCTTTTCCTTAGCCTTACACCAAAACCATTTTTACTTACAAAACAACCAAACTCAAACTAGAAACTTCATTCTACACATGCAAAACTCACACACTCCTCCCTTTCTCTCTCTATATTCCTTCCACCACCACCATCAAACACCCCTAATTGATCTATTTTAGCCATAAAATCATGTGTAATTCATACACATGATGATGCTCCTTTGAAGCCTTGAAGATTGGAGGTGATTCTATCATCCAAGGAGGTGATTTGGTGATGTTCAAGGGCTGATTTCTACAAGAAGTTTACAAATATTAGTGGTCTTCAAAGTTGGTGTTGATCTATCACAAGTTTTTCCATCAAAATCCAAGCCTTGATCATAAACTACTCAATCTTGGTGGTATAGAGATTGTCCTTCCTATCCTCTTATTATTTTGATTATGTAATCTTGTATTTTCTTTCCTATTGTATATGTATATGATGAATATATGATGATAAAAATGTTGTGTGGGGATGAATTGTTGATAAATATGGTTAAAAAGATGGAAAACCATAGGTAACAAGGTTAAAAATCTTGCTTAATATGATAGCTGTATAAAAACAGTAAGTATTAGATGTTATACACATGTGAGAGTTGTCGATGCATTAGAATCATCAAAATGAGTGAGATATGATCAAAACAAAATAAGTATATCAATCTGAATAGTCTGTTTTGTAAGGACTGTTAAGGATACTTAGACATAGATTGAGCAGTAGCTAATACTAAGTTATTTGTAGAACATAATATGAAGTATATGTCATCCAAAAATGAGCTTCTATCTCCAACTCAAGATATGATAAAAATGGTGAAAGTGAAACTAAAAATCAGATTTTATGAAATTAAAGTTTAATACTATTATATAAGCACTCAAAAAAATATAGTATAAAATGTGAATTAAAACCAACTAACTTATATATTACATTTATATAAATATGTATAAGTATAAATAAATGGACATTTTATAAAAATGGTAGTTTGGTAAGTTTTATAAGTTATAAAAACTATAAACATGATTTTTACGTCTTTTCGGCTAATACCGTAAAATTAACGTTTTTCGTCAATTAAAACTTAGACGGTCGGACCTGTCTAATGTAAACTTTTTAAAAGTCATATACTGATATACAAGTACTTAATACAAGTAAAAACAGATAAAACCTGAACTATATAACATATGGACATTAACGGGCCAAAGTAGCCTTATTGGACTATAAACCCGACTAATTGGTAAAACACTTATAAACTTACTTATTGGGCTTAACCCATTTGGGCCCAACATGTAAACTATAATACTGATATTAAAAGTATAATTGGGCTAATGAAAAGTATTGGGCTTGTAATAGGCTTATTGGGCCTAAAACTTGTAAATAAGTAAAACTAGTAAACTAGTATAGAAGTTACCAATAAATAACACTAAAATGAGTAAATGAGAATGTATAAACCCAGTTGATCATCGTCATATATATATAATCATCATATGTATACGTAATTGTCATTTTGATAAAGTCATTGGACAAAATTCTAAGACGAGTATTATTTGTCTAGGTCTCCGTGATTGAAGCACATACCGTACATCCGAATCGCCGATAACCTACCTTTCCAATCCATGTGAGTTCATAGCCTCTCACTCTTTTAAATGTTTTTATGAAATGTTTTATAAACCCGCAAGGGAGATAACATGTTAGTTTTTATAAAATAGGACACCATTTATCCCGATTGTTTGTTTATTTATTTGGACCCGAATGATTGTCTGACCCGATGAATGATTATATGACCCGATGTATGAGATAAAATGGATTATTAAAGTTAGGTTATGTCACTAAAAGTACCATTAGCATGAATTGTGAACTACCGGGATTTGGTAGACGCTTATGCATATAATAGTACTATTTGGGGACGATCACCCCAGTTCGCGCCTTGAAGGTTGATCCCCGTCGTGCCACATTGATTGGTAAGCGAATTTATGTATGAGAAGATTTACATAGCGTGATTTTTGTGACGACACGCTAATTTAGATGGGCAAATTGAGTTTCGGGTTAGCTACCCGTTGTTTGTTGTAGTAAGGTAACAATGTCATGCGCTTATAATAATCCAAATAACGAAATACTGCTATACGCACTGAATTACGATATATTGCCTGACTAGCAATACGGGGTCTTATAATTGATATTATGTTCGTGTTTTGGTTTTACATAACCATATTCATATAACGGTTTTTATTTAACTTTATACAACGTTATAAAACGTATTGTATGATGTTTTTACGACTTTGGTTCGTATAATGATTTTGAAGGCAAAAGCCTATATTTTGATTTTTGATAAGGATTTGTATAAATTGACTTTGGCTATTTTATGGCCTATTACAAAGATTTGTACAAAATGATTTTCGGTAATAATTATATACCGATGATATATTAATGGTTTTATTAAACTCTATGAATTCACTCGGCGTTTTCGTTGACCTTTTTTTTTAACATGTTTTGTCTCAAGTACTTGAAGGTAATTCTCGGGAAGACAACAAGAATTCATGGCCCGCACTTAAATAATAATTTCCATTCAAATGCTTTGTAAAACTTGTATGAAATACTATGACTTGGGAACTATGTAAATTTGATATTTATGAATGGAAATGCTTTATTATTAAACGACGCGATTTTTAAGTGTTATCTATGATGTGAGTAATGTGATATCCCGTAACACCAACAAGTCTTCAGCTGTATTGAATTGTGTATATTTAGGGGTGTTACAGTTTGGTACCAGAGCTCTCGTTATAGAGAACGAAAGATTTTTAAAACCAAGGTTTTGAATAAAACATTTCAAAATCTTTTAACTATAAGCATTTTTCTCAAAATGTCTAAAAATCTTTTGACTATAACGGTGCCAAAGAATTCTCGAGTTACCGACAAGGCCATACTGAGAAGTCTTATTTTAATATATATATATATAACTTGGATTATATATATAATATATATATATATATATATATATATATATATATATATATATATATATATATATATATATATATATATATATATATATATATATATATATATATATATATATATATATGATGTAATTTTATTACATGATTGTTTGATGATTATTTTGATATTTATAATTGGTATTTATACGACGTAGATTGTCACAAGAAACCCTAACTTCCCTAATAAATTAATCGGAGCTATTCCTGTAGGAAATCTAGCTATTCCAGATCTAAACCAAGTTGTGGATATTTATGATCCCAACAAAATGGTTGATATTCGTAGAAATGTTGGTATTAGATGATTATGATATTAAAGAAGAATTGGCGAGATTAAAATTGATATTGATGCCATGACGATCTTTCCTTATAGAGTGGAGTTTAACAAAACGTTACCACCTGGAAAGGGTCATCTGATTCGTTGTCACTCAATTCTTAAAATTTAAAATCGAAAGGGTGAATGTTGCACTTGAGGCTGTCATTGGAACCATTACCCAAAAGCCTCATGCCACTAGTACCTTTCCGAGAAGTCTAATTGAATGTGTGAGTCATTTCATACTAGTGACTCATTTGATAACCATTGTTGTAAGAGCTATAGGATTGGAAATTAAGTGTTGTTCATATTGAGCTTTTATTTCCCTATTAAATTCTAAAAATAAGGTTGAAAGTATTCGAAAATGAGGTAGGATATCGAATTGAGTATAAGTTGGTTGAAACTTGAATAAAGTAAAAATTTAACTCGTATGGAATATGAGATTGATAAGAGGAAGTCGTTAAGTTCTGTGATTGAATTATAAGGTTTTAAATGATTGTTAGTTTGTGTTAAGGGTTGTTCCTAGGCCATTGTCCAATGTTGAGGATTCCCAGTGTCTAATAAATAAATTAAAGAAATCCCCTACACTTGACCATTGCAATGTCCTCATGCAATGCATTAGTTACAAAGCAAGATTACACTTTTCATCATAATTAATCCATGTTGGCCTTTATTAAAGAGATAAAAAATTAAAAACATACAAAATAAAGAAATCAAAAGCATACCTCGGGTTTTGGAAAATGTTATGAATAATCATCATCCTCAAGTTTTCACTTTCTCCAAACCAAGCTTAAAAACGAGATCATTGTTATTATAAGTTAGTAAACTATCACGAACTCATGTGGGTCAATTACTCACTTAGACTCCCTTATTCCTAGGTGTATCTCTTATATTTTATTATTGTCTTGAATGATCACGAAGATGCATTTTTTACTTATTTCGATAGTTATTAAGTCTGAAAATAAAGTGAACGATTTAATCAATAGTTAGCTAAAGGACAAAATCTTTTAAAACTGCTTCTCGGGACCTCATAAAGTTCATATCTTGGCATAACTCGTTTCGCGATTTGAGACCTTTCTCGGACCGATATTTGGCAGCGACTTCATACTTCAAACCTTGAGAGACGTTCATGAAATTATGGTCTTCTCTTCATATATGAATTTCTTCACTTGAAGTTTTGAGAGATTCATACTTGGACCACGACTTCTTCATTTTTCTCCAATCTTTATTTTGGACTTTGATATACAACGATCCGCCTCCTTTTATGACTTGGATCTATTTATCCTCATACCTTGTTAGGGTCTTTTCGGATACACTTCTCCATGACTTTTGGGGAGTATTTGCTTTTCGTCGTGTGTCTCGATCCTTTATATTGGTTTTCGATAATTGATTCTTCACATCACTTTTGGATCTTTAGCAACAAAATATAGCCCCCATGCCTTGTTAGGGCCTTTTCGAACTCGCCAATCTTCACATCCCGCTTCAATAAGTTATGCCTTGGCTATGAACTCTAATCCATACCGAGCAACTTTTAAACGATCTTGGGCTAGAAGCTAAGCAACTTTTCAAATCGTACAACCTTATTTATTAGCAGATAAATTATTAGCAAGCGATGGGAGAATAGGCTCATAATTAACTCACATAAATTCACGAAAGAATACCGAACTTATAATTGGCTCTATCATTTCTCGTTCTCCACAGTTTAAAATCTCAAGTAATGAGACTCGTGGATACTTAGCCTATTAAATCAAAGTTTTGGGTATTCGAGTCGCCTATAGGATCTTGCAAATTCTTAGACTTTTTCAAGTTTAGAAATCGCATTTTAAAGTTCCCTTGATAAACGACTCTCTAGGATCAATTATAGGAACTTGCGAAAAGTTCTTGTTCTTAACCCGTGAGAGTTAAGACTTTCGCGTTTTATAGCTCCCTAAATAAAAGCCTAGCAAAACTTGACTTAAACACGTTAAGGATACTAGCTAGAGTAAACTCGGTTTGAGTCAAAAGATTCACAACGTTTGAAAATTAAAACCACTTATTAAACATTTATTGTAGAAAAGAAAGAAAATAACTATACAAAGGGAAAAACTGATAGGCCAAAATAGATCAAAAAATTTGAAAAATGTCGAAAAATTGATTTTCCGGTTAAAATGAGGACAAATACAAGGAAAAGACCACTTAACTTCGATAGAAGTCCCCCCTACACTTAAGATAAACATTGTCCTCAATGTTTAAGCATGTGGGAGTAAACTCCCCTACACTTAGGACATTGTGCACTTTGTTTAAATCTCGCTAAGGAAAAGACCACTAAAGAGATTCATATTTTAATATTGAGAAAATATAAAATAGTGAATCGAAAAGAGTTTAGGATAGAACCGGGAAGAAGTAGAACACGGAATCACGGGTCGTCAAGAATCATCAAGAGTGGATCATTGAAGCTCGAATCCCTGATTAAGAAGTGAGGAGTGGAAATAGCAAACCAAAGGGTCCCCCCTACACTTATGATAAAGAAAGCGAAAAGATAGACGCAAGGGTTGCCTCCCAAGAAGCGCTTGATTTTTGTTAACCAAGTCATGAGCCTGAATCGACCTTGATCATCAACGGAAGAAGCATGAAACATATCAACCAGGATCAAAGACGTATCTTTCATCGAGCAAATAACACAAGCTTAAGGCGAACAAGGCAAGCAAAAGAAGAGTAGGCAAGGTTCCCTTAAGCAGTGATGGAGCACGGTGGGAGCAAGGGTGAAGTGGTGCAAGCATGTCTTCAAAATTTCTAAATATTTTTCCTTTTATTTCATCAGGTGGATACTGAGATGGCTTAAAGACTTCAATACCAGGGTCGAACACCTTTTCCTTTAGGGGAAAATAGCACTCAGGCTCAGCAGAGTGTGAAGAAGAACCGCAAAGAAGCACAACCTCGTCCTCAGAAGGGGGACAAAGAGGTGTCAAATCATATGTGCAACGGATATTGGTGTCAACCAGTTTCTTCTCCTTTGACAGAATGTTCTTCAAATCCAAAGTAGGATCAAGACGATAATCTTCAAAGTCATAAAGAGGAGCATCACTCTCATGAGGGAAGTAAGTGTTGAGAAATTCAGAGAAGTCTTCCTCAAATGAGTAATCGTCCAAAGTAGGATCGAGTGATGGCGGAGGATCTTCATCATGTGAAGAATCGCTCGAAAGAGTGTCAGCATCCTCAAAATCATCATATGTGGGCAGCTCGGGATACTCAGAAGTAAGGTCATCATAATCATCCGAATCTGAGCTAGAATCATCATCATCATAAGCATCGAAGACCGGTGGAGAATCATAAATGGGAGAAGCGTCCAAAGTAGGGAGAGAATCATCCACATCATCGTCAAAGAGTGGATTATCGATGGAAGAATCAAATAGAGGATTGTCATAGACGGTAAAGTCATCAAGCACATTAATCATATTCACTGATTCTCGTCCAAAAGATTTGCCTGTAAGCTTCCCCATTTTAAAAACATTTGAATCATCCCCAACTCGTAAGATTAACTCACCTTCGGCCACATCCACTAAAGCTCGTCCGGTTCTCAAGAATGGCCGACCAAGTATTAAAGGAATACGAGGGTCCATTTAATAATCAACTACGACAAAATCGACCGGGAAAGTAAATGTGCCAACTTTGATGAACACGTCTTCGGCTATACCAACGGGGTAAGCGAGAGTGCGGTTTGCAAGTTCAAGAGTCATCTTTGTTGGAGTGAGGTCGGGTAATGATAGTGTTTTCCAAACACTTAGTGGCATCAAATTAATACTAGCCCCGAGATCAGCAAGGGCAGTAAATTCTTCAGTTTTGTTGAACACGCAAGGCAACACAAAACGACCGGGATCTCCAAGCTTTTCCGGAAGTTCTTTAAGAATAACTGTAGAGCAGTTTTCATTTAAGCGTGTGTTGGCGAGATCATTCAGCTTATCCTTCTTGCTAAGCAATTCCTTGAATGCTTTGACAAATTTCAGCATGTGGCAAAGTGCTTCAACAAGGCTAATGTTGATGGTCATTTGAGATAGCATATTCACATATTTCGATACTTGACAGTCATTCTTGGTTAGCTCATTGGTCTTGCCTAAGAGAGAAGGATATGGGATGTTGGGTTTATAGGTGGAAGGTGAAGGTGTAGTTGGTAAAGGTTGAGATGTTGAAGGATCCTTCCGAGATACATCGTCAAGACGAGGTGGAGACGGTAATGGGGCACTAATACTAGGTGTAGGAGGAGTAGGGATACATGGTGGTGGAGGAGGTGTAGACGATGGGGGTGGGATTGGTGGTCCTACGATGGTAACTCCACTACGAGTAGTAATAGCACTCACATTGGCTCACGGATTGGTGACGGTGTTTGAAGGTAGAGAACTTGAAGAAGAAGGTTGAGCGGCGGGCAAGAAACTGGCCAACAGATTCTTTAATTCAGTCGTTTGAGTGCTGAAGGAGGATTGAATATTATCACGAACCTCGGTTCTAATGTCATTACCTTGCCTCATGATATCTCCTTTCAAATTGATTATTTGGCTCTTTAGATTCTTGATTTGCTCACCTTGAGTTCTCATTGTGGCTTCAACATCGGGATTAATAGGTGGGGTTTGTTGGGTGGGTGGTTGATAAGGGTTAGAAGCTCTTGGTGGGATTTGGTTGCTTCTATTATAGTTTTTGGCGGGGTTTTGGTTTTGAGGAGAAAAACCGGGTGAAAGGTAATTGTTGGAACGGTAGCTCAGCAGATTTCTATCCCCTTGTTGTCTAGCTTGGTAATTTTCCGGTTTATAATTACCATAAGTTGCATACACATTTTCTGGATTTCCTTGTGTAAAAGGACAATCGGTGTATGAGTGAGGACCGCCACATGTTTCACAAGGATTAGCAACCGCTTTAACTTGTTGTTGTTGTTGGTTTGAAGCGAGAAGCGTAATACTTTTGCTCATTTCAGTCATCATACGGGTGAGTTCGGTCATCTCAGGGTTTGCTGAGGTGGAAGAAACATTGACTCTCGGGTTGTTCCTTGAAGAAGCAGAGGAATCCCAGTTTTTGTGGTGAGTAGTCATGTTCTCAATTAACTCTCTACACTCCTCGGGTCTCCTTTTCATGAATGTGCCACCGGCGGCTGCATTAATCGTATTACGATCTCGAAAAGTCAAACCGTTGTAGAAAGTATCGATTAAGGTCACAGGGAGCATGTTGTGGTTTGGACATCTATCGATCAAGACATTATATCTCTCCCAAGCATCAAAAAGAGATTCATCAGGGTCTTGCATGAAACCGCTGATTTGATTGCGAAGGCTTGTGACCATGGATGGTGGAAAGTAGCGCGACAAAAAGCGTTGAGTCATGTCATCCCAAGTGTGAATAGAATTCTTCGGGAGACGATCAAACCATTTCTCGGCATGATGCGATAAAGTATGTGGGAAGAGTTGTAGGCGAAGTACATCCATTGTGGCACCAGGCAACTTCATGCTTTGGGTGATTGTAATGAACTTGTTGAGGTGTTTGTTGGCATCATCATCAGGCAATCCACGGAGTGGGTTTGTTTGCACTTGCTGAATCATGTGGTGCTTCAATGAAAACTCAGGAGCGTTGATTTGCAACGGCGCAATCGGTCCTCCTCGTCCAAACATTGTAGGTTGACAAAGCTCCTCCATGGTCCGAAGATCGGGCTGTGGAAGAACATTGTTGTTATTATTGAGGTGCGGTGGAATATTATTGTTGTTAACACCTGACATAGCTAAATCTTCTTGAGGCTCGGGCTCTTGATAATTAGAAGATCTAGTACGCATACACCTGAAAATGCAAAACAAAACAAAACCAAACACAAAGACAATATATATATACAATAAAGATAAAATCTTTTTGGATTTTTGAAATTTTTAATTTTTATGGATTTTTAGCAATTTTTAATTTTTATGATTTTTTGGATTTTTTAGGCAAGAAAAATAACGCTCACAAGTGAACAGATCCCAAAAAGCAACACGTCTCTCACAGAAAACCGTTAATCTTTACGAAAAGAGCCGGCATCGGCGCCATTTTAATATTTAGATTTTGCTAGGTTCAATTGTTGTTCTCGGTATCTTAACGAATTGATCTAGGTTCTCTATGTGACTCAGTCGTTCTTTGGTGAAACAAATATTTTTGGTTGTTTGTAAATAAAATGTGCAAAACAATTTAAGTAAAAGGCAGGTAATTTAAATCTAAGTCTAATTAAAATAAAGTGCAAGTATTTAAAAGAGTGACTAAAATTAATAGGCACTAAAGTAAATAACGCAAACTTAAATCTATCTAAGAGAATTTTAAAACGCAACTAAAACTTAAACTAAGGCAAAACTAAAATTTAACTAAGGAAAATAAACTTAAAGTGCAATTAAAATAAAGGCGGGAAAAATAAAGCTTGAAAATAAAAGACTGAAATTAAAGAATAGATACTAAAATAAAACTGAAAGAAACCTTGATTCGGAAGTTCAAAACTTCCGAATGAACTAGCTTGATCCGGAACTTAGCCCTTGATTCGGAACTTTTAAGTTCCGAATGAACAAAAAGATGTTGATCCGGAACTTCTTCCGAATGAAACACTCTTGACTCGGAACTTATTGACCCGGAACTTGGTTCGGAAGATCTGGCTGATTCGAAACTTTGTCCTTCGTCCGGAACTTCTAAGTTGATCCGGAACTTTTGAGTTCCGAATGAATCTTCTTGATCCGGAACTTTTTGAGTTCCGAATGAAGTATATTGATCCGGAACTTTTAAGTTCCGAATGAACAAATGCTTGAGTCGGAACTTTCGTTCGGAAGTATTGACTCGGAACTTTTGGAGTTCCGAATGAACACTCTTGATCCGGAACTTTGAATGTTCCGGATGAAACCCCTTGGTTCGGAACTTCAAACTTCCGAATGAACACTCCTCTCTTGCCTTGGCTCGGAACTTTTCCTGGAAATACAGAAACACAAACAAACTTCCCGAAGAACAAGGGATCAAAAATAACAACTAATCTACCATAGATTTAACTAAAATCAAACAAACGATTCAATCAAAACATCAATTAATCATAAACAAACAATCAATATCAAGAAATCTAACAACTTTAACCACAATAATCAAAAACCCATTTGGATCAAAATAAAACATGAACATGAACACAACCACAAACATAAACATAAAAATCAAGAATTAAGAAAGGTAGATGAGAGATTAACAAGATAAAGTAAAGATTGACAAGAGTTAAATGGGAACTTACTTGAAATTAAATGAATTTAAGGTGCAAGACAAGGTATTTAAATTTGACAATTAAGTAAATGACATGTATTTAAATGACAAGTAATTAAAATGGTGGAAGAACTAGTGTCACTCTAGCCAACAAGAAAGAAAATTAACAACTAATGACTATTTATAGGGGAGGATTAAGGAAGCTTCCTCCCCTCCTTCATTTCTTCTTAATTGCGAGATTAAGTCCCTCCTTCTTTTAATCTTCATTAATTGCATCATTAGTCCTTTTCTTCTAATCTTCTTCAAACTTGGACTTAAATGACTTTTGGCTTCGGGACTTCTTTGAACTCGTCTTTAAATTCTTCAATAAAATAGACTTGAATTCTTCGGCTTTTGATAAACTTCCGTCTTTTGACTTTTTCTTCGATAAATCTTCAGAATTGGTCTTGGACTTCCGTTCTTTTTGCACTCTTGACTTCTTGACTTCGTCTTTCATCGTTTTCTTCAATAAAAGCCCGTAATTGCCCGTGAATGTCCGTGTTTTCTCCACTTTTCACCTTTTCGTCCTAAATCACAAAAAAAACACAAACCACGCATAATTCCGACATAAAAGACATAAAATACACGTTTTGGTCCGGTTATTATTGTAATTAAGTGGTAGAAAAGATGGGTGTTTACACACCTATCAGACACCTATTGACTCTTGTAGATTAGTATTCATTGTGTTATCTTTTAAAAATAATCCTTAACTAAACTGAGATATCAGTTGGTAGGATGAGTTCTTGGAATTGTATGACATAGTGACACATAATATGTTACGGTACAATTTTGACTTTTTTGTGATTAATGAAAAGACTACCATTGATTGCTAAATCCTACATGTATCGATGTTATCTATCTTTTATTGCTTCTTTCTAATGATCGCATTAGTGATGCAACCATTGAACAAGTACTCATCTCAATTTGAGTTACGTTGTGGATTATTCTTTTTGAGCACCATCGAGGTCATGAACCTCATGATTATTTGGCTAAAGCTCATTTCCTAGCATATTGTAGTTAGTTTTTGGTGAACAACTTTTCATCACTCTTTTGCAGATCACTCATTGTTTTTATAAGAAAAAAGAATATCCCTTGAGAAAAATTGAATTTTCATCACTATAAGGATTATTCAAAGTGAGATTTATAAGTGATCGTTATCGAAATGAAGTTGTTTATAACACATCTTGGAAAACTTAATTGTTTCCATGGTAAAGAACATATCTGTAAATTCATTTTGAATTAAGCATGAATATATATTTTAAACATGATGACAAAGTTTTGACGAAATGAGTATTGCATCGTTAATCTTGAATTTGTATATAGTTGCGCGTCTACATACAATTTGGAAGGGACCATGCAAGTCTGATTAGTTAGGGACATATTGTTAGGGACACCTACATATGTGCCCGTACCATTTATTATTCTGAGTCGAATTTACTCATCCATGGATATTGTCTTCATTGACAATTGATATCCCCTTCTTGTCCAATTCTCTCGTGGTGAGGTTCTTTGGAAAAGTATCTGATTATCGAGTGTTGATACCCGACTGGATGTATCAACGTTCCTATCATTTCTTTTGATTAGATTTCATTTGAATGATCTGGGTAACGATCTGAGGAGCTTTCGAATGCGTACTCAAATTATGAAAACATGGGATATATTCATTTTCGTTAAATGTTTTCGTCTGTATCTGATTTGAAATTCTCTCGCGTAGATTATGCGTTGACCTTACTCTTTTAAGGTTAGTTATGTTTCCTGATATCCTTGAATTTGTGAATGATTATGAATTATTATTAGTCTTTTTAGAAGTTCACATCTTATCAACGGCAATAAAAACTGAAAAGTTGATAATGCCAGTAGAATGGATTGATTGATTATGACATGACGACATTTTCTTAATTGATGGGAGCTCGAGTTGAATTCTCCTAAAATATAAGATGTTTATTATCAAAAGTGATCTAAATAATTCCCGATGGATAACCATATCCAGCATTTAGACTTGAAATTTTACCATGAATGGTTGTGAACTAGTCATAGATATTGTAATCTAGAAGAACTTAAAAGTAAATTTATTAAAAGATGTTTCTATTAACTATAACTTTAGGAAGTATTTTCTGGTGAATTACCTAGACATGTGAGAGTTGGCCATGCAATGGAATCATCAAAATGAGTGAGATATGATCAAAACCAAATTAGTATATCAATCTGGATAGTCTGTTTTGTAGGGACTCTTAAGAATACTTAGACATGGATTGAGCAGTAGCTAAAACTAAGTTATTTATAACACATAATATGAAGTTTATGTCATCCAAAAATGAGCTTCTATCTCCTTATAGAACTCAAGATATGATAAAAATGGTGAAAGTGAAACTAAAAATCAGATTTTGTGAAATTAAAGTTTAATACTATTATATAAGCACTCAAATAAATATAGTATAAAATGTGAATTAAAACCCACTAAGTTATATATTACATTTATATAAATATGTATAAGGATAAATAAATCGACATTTTATAAAAATGTTAGTTTCGTAAGTTTTATAAGTTATAAATACTATAAACATGATTTTTACGTTTTTCGGCTAATACCGTAAAATTAACGTTTTTCGTCAATTAAAACTTAGACGGTCGGACCCGTCTAATGTGAACTTTTTAAAAGTCATATACTGATATATAAGTACTTAATACAAGTAAAAACCGATAAAACCCGAACTATATAACATATGGACATTAACGGGCCAAAGTAGCCTTATTGGATTATAAACCCGACTAATTGGTAAAACACTTATAAACTTACTTATTGGGCTTAACCCATTTGGGCCCAACATGTAAAGTATAATACTGATATTAAAAGTATAATTGGTCTAATGAAAAGTATTGGGCTTTTAATAGGCTTATTGGGCCTAAAACATGTAAATAAGTAAAACTAGTAAACTAGTATAAAAGTTACCAATACATAACTCTAAAATGAGTAAATGAGAATGTATAAACCCACTTGATCATCATCATATATATAAAATCATCATATGTATACATAATTGTTATTTGGATAAAGTCATTGGACAAAAGTCTAAGACGAGTATTATTTGTCTAGGTTTCCGTTATTGAAGCACGTATCGTACATCCGAATCGGCGATAACCCGCCTTTCCCAATCCACGTGAGTTCATAGCCTCGTACTCTTTTAAATGTTTTTATGAAATGTTTTATAAACCCTCGAGGGAGATAACATGTTAGTTTTGATAAAATAGGACACCATTTGTCCCGATTGTTTGTTTATTGATTTGGACCCAAATGATTGTATGACCTGATGAATGATTATATTACCCGATGTATGAGATAAAATGGATTATTAAAGTTAGGTTATGTCACTAAAAGTCCCATTAGCATGAATTGTGAACTACCGGGATTTGGTAGACGCTTATGCATATAATAGTACTATTTGGGGACGATCACCCCAGTTCACGCCTTGACGGTTGATCCCCGTCGTGCCACATTGATTGGTAAGCGAATTTATGTATGAGAACATTTATATAGCGTGATTTTTGTGATGACACGCTAATTTAGATGGGCAAATTGAGTTTCCGGTTAGCTACCCGTTGTTTGTTGTAGTAAGGTAACAATGTCATGCGGCTTATAATAATCCAAATAACGAAATATTGATATACGCACTGAATTACGATATTTTGCCTGACTAGAAATACGGGGTCTTATTATTGATATTATGTTCGTATTTTGGTTTTACATAACCATATTCATATAATGGTTTTTATTTAACTTTATACAACGTTATAAAACGTATTGTATGATGTTTTTACGACTTTGGTTCGTATAATGATTTTGAAGGCAAAAGCATATATTATGATTTTTGATAAGGATTTGTATAAATTGAGTTTGGCTATTTTATGGCCTATTACAAAGATTTGTACAAAATGATTTTCGGTAATAATTATATACCGATGATATATTAATGGTTTTATTAAACTCTATGAATTCACTCGGCGTTTTCGCTGACCTTTTCTTTTAACATGTTTTGTCTCAGGTACTTGAAGGTAATTCTCGGGAAGACAACAAGAATTCATGGCCCGCACTTAAATAATAATTTCCATTCAAATGCTTTGTAAAACTTGTATGAAATACTATGACTTGGGAACTATGTAAATTTGATATTTATGAATGGAAATGCTTTATTATTAAACGACGCGATTTTTAAGCGTTGTCTATGATGTGAGTAATGTGATATCCCGTAACACCAACAAGTCTTCCGCTGTATTGAATTTTATATATTTAGGGGTGTTATAGTTTGGTACCAGAGCTCTCGTTATAGAGAACGAAAGATTTTTAAAACCAAGGTTTTGAATAAAACATTTCAAAATCTTTTAACTATAAACATTTTTCTCAAAATGTCTAAAAATCTTATGACTAAAACGGTGCCGAAGAATTCCCGAGTTACCGACAAGGCCATACTGAGAAGTGTTATTTTAATATATATATAACTTGGATTATATATATATATATATATATATATATATATATATATATATATATATATATATATGTGATGTAATTTTATTACATGATTATTTGATGATTATTTTGATATTTATACGACGTAGATTGTCACAAGAAACCCTAACTTCCCTAATAAATTAATCGGAGCTATTCCTGTGGGAAATCTAGCTATTCCAGATCTAAACCAAGTTGTGGATATTTATGATCCCAACAAAATTGTTGATATTCGTAGAAATGTTGGTATTAGATGATTATGATATTAAAGAAGAATTGGCGAGATTAAAATTGATATTGATGCCATGACGATCTTTCCTTATAGAGTGGAGTTTAACAAAACGTTACCACCTGGAAAGGTGTCATCTGAATCGTTGTCACTCAATTCTTAAAATTTAAAATCGAAAGGGTGAATGTTGCACTTGAGGCTGTCATTGGAACCATTACCCAAAAGCCTCATGCCACTAGTACCTTTCCGAGAAGTCTAATTGAATGTGTGAGTCATTTCATACTAGTGACTCATTTGATAACCATTGTTGTAAGAGCTATAGGATTGGAAATTTAGTGTTGTTCATATTGAGCTTTTATTTCCCTATTAAGTTCTAAAAATAAGGTTGAAAGTATTGGAAAATGAGGTAGGATATCGAATTGAGTATA
This sequence comes from Glebionis coronaria, assembly GCA_025667525.1. Classification (NCBI taxonomy): domain Eukaryota; kingdom Viridiplantae; phylum Streptophyta; class Magnoliopsida; order Asterales; family Asteraceae; genus Glebionis; species Glebionis coronaria. The sequence continues at coordinate 601,498,513 of CM046877.1, read as the reverse complement.
AGTTGGTTGAAACTTGAATAAAGTAAAAATTTAACTCGTATGGAATATGAGATTGATAAGAGGAAGTCGTTAAGTTCTGTGATTGAGTTATAAGGTTTTAAATGATTGTTAGTTTGTGTTAAGGGTTGTTCCTAGGCCATTGTCCAATGATGAGGATGCCCAGTGTCCAATAAATAAATTAAAGAAATCTTCTTCTAAATTGGGACTGATGGATCTTGCGGGATCGGTGGGACACCTAATGACTCTTGTAGATTAGTATTCATTGTGTTATCTTTTAAAAATAATCCCTAACTTAACTGAGATATCAGTTGGTAGGATGAGTTCTTGGAATTGTATGACATAGTGACACATAATATGTTACGGTACAATTTTGACTTGTTTGTGATTAATGAAAAGACTACCATTGATTGCTAAATCCTACATGTATCGATGTTATCTATCTTTTATTGCTTCTTTCTAATGATCACATTAGTGATGCAACCATTGAACAAGTACTCATCTCGATTTGAGTTACGTTGTGGATTATTCTTTTTGAGCGCCATCGAGGTCATGAACCTCATGATTATTTGGCTAAAGCTCATTTCCTAGCATATTGTAGTTAGTTTTTGGTGAACAACTTTTCATCACTCTTTTGCAGATCACTCATTGTTTTTATAAGATAAAAGAATATCCCTTGAGAAAAATTGAATTTTCATCACTATAAGGATTATTCTGTTGGGAATAAATTATGGGTCAGTTCACTAGACGCTGATAAGAAGAATTCAAGCGCTGATAGGATGACATTGGACGCTGACAGCCAAGCATTGATATTTGAAGAAGTCAACGCTGACAGCCTTGAAGATTAGCACTGATGGACTATATCTTCATACGAATCATTTTGTTTATTTGTTTCTTTATTTGTGTATGGTAAAGATAAGCTCGACATTGTATTTTCTATTATTATCTTTACCTAGAATAGTTGATTCGTAGCTTATTGTACAAGACTTCTTAATCTATAAAAGAAGATCTTTTAGGTTAATGTTAATCATCAGTTTTCATAAGTTTTCACAAGTTAAACCTCTTTCATTCTAATCAAGTTCGATCATTCTAATACAAGTGAAAGTTTGTTTAACATCTTTGTGTTTTAGATTAAGTGTTAATTCCGCATAACACTTAGTTACTTTATTCATAAGCAAAGGTTTCTCTACGTGTATTACTTGATCTAATCTCGTATACACAAAGCTTAATCGATCTAAGTTTGGGATCAACAAGTGGTATCAAAGCTTGTTGAGAAACTTTTGATCTTTAAGTAACGCAAGAACCCTAAAACACCAAAAACCCTAAAAACCCTAAATTTCTCAAAACCCTAAAAACATCATGTCTGGCACAAATCAACCTCATGCTCCAGTTTTGCTAAACAACACCACAAAGCCTAGTATCAAAATTCCCATGTTTGATGCCAGGAACTTCGAGCTTTGGAAGTCTAATTTTGAGCAATATATAGCCATCCATGACTACACTCTTTGGGAGATTGTTGAATATGGGAACACATTCAACAAAGCTCAAAAGATTGCTAATGCTATTGCCACAAGGATAGTTGTTCCTAATTGTCCTGAAGCTGATAAGAAGGAAAAGCCTGAAGATGGAAGAGCTGTATCTGCTGAAGACATAGCCAAGAAAAGGGTGGACATGAAAATCTTGAACATGATGAAACACGCCTTAGGTCATGAGAATCAGCACAAGTACAAACGCTTTGAGTCTGCAAAAGAGCTTTGGGAAGCTCTTGAAGTAGCACATGGTGGCAATGCTGACACAAAAGAAGAAAAGAAGAAGCAACTCATGCATGAGTATGCTGTCTTTAAGGCTCAACCCAATGAGAATCTCAGCAGTGTGAGAAGTAGACTGCTTGACATCACAAGTCAACTTTCCTTCATGGGAACACAGATTGATGACCCTGACTTGAATGCTACTTTTCTCAAAAGCCTTGGTGATGTATGGAAGATTGAGACAAGATCCATTCTTGTCAATAACACCCACAAGACCTCCAGGTTTGATGACATCTTCAACAAACTAAGACTGTTGGAGAATGAATGGCTTTTGGAGAGTGATAATAAATCTTCCAGTAGCAATATGGCCTTCTTCTCACAAAGTGAAAGCCAATTTGATTCCATGAACTCCTATGGACATCCAGTCACTGGATCTCAGTCTGTCAGCGCTGGATCATATCCTGTCAACGCTTTATACTCAAGCGCTGACACTCACAACTTTGGCGCTGATGGAATTAAACCTGCTGGTTTAGATCTAGATACTGTGTGTGCATTCATAGCCTCTTTGCCCAGTGATTCAATGATTACATATGAAGATCTTGAGCAGATAAGTGATGAGCAATTGGAAGAGATGGACATCAAGTGGACAATGGCTCTTGTAAGTTTAAGAGCAAACAGATTTAATAAAAGGTTCAAGAAGAAGATGACCTTTAATGCTAAGGATGTTGCTGGATTTGACAAATCCAAAGTTGAGTGCTACAATTGTCATCGGATGGGGCACTTTATGAGGGAATGTAGATCTCCAAGAAGATCTGATGCTGGTAAGCCTTCAAGCCAAATGGTTAAGAGCCAAGATCCCAAGGCCATGGTTGCTGTTCAACAAATTGATGGCGTTGGAGGATGGGACTGGAGCTGGAACTTTATGGCTAAGGATGAGGAAGAGGACAGAGCTTTGGTTGCTGAAGTTAAAGAAGAGCATGTTGAATATGCTCTCATGGCACACTCCTCCTCTTCATCAGATAATGAGGTATATGATGATGCTTTCTGTTCTAAGGGTTGTTGTTTAAATACTGAAAAAGTAAATCAAGAGATAGTAAAATTATTAGATGAGGCAAGTGCTGAAAGATGCAAAGTATCTAATTATCAAATTGCTCTTACCCAAACAGAAAAGACAGTAGCTGAGTATAAGAAAATGGAGTTTGAGTTAAAGGATAAAATAAATATCTTAAATCATGAGTTACATCAAAGTAAAGATATTCAAGATATCACAAACAGGGTTAATCTTGATTTGATAGCTCAGTTAGATGAGGCTAACAAAAATAAAGATAATGTGAGTCTTAAAATCCAGAGATTTGATAGGGCCACACAATCCCTAGGAGAGTGTGTTAGTAAACAAAGAGACTCTAAGGATATGAGTGGGATTGGGATGAAAGATTATACTGGTGTTCCACCACCAGCTGGGGATTTCTATGGTGTCCAATCAAAGGACTTATCTTGGACTGGCTTGCCAGAACTCCAAGAGAAGGAATTCATTCCTCCACCTAGAGTGACTTCCCCAGTTGAAGAATACAAACAAAAACTGACTGACCTAGATGAGTGGAAGAAAGCTAACCACACTTTGTTTGTTAAGGGAGGGTTGTTGTGTGAAAGTCCAAATGAGCCCACACCAATCACGAGCCATGATCCTACACCTATTAAAATCACACACCCAACCATTGGCAAAGCTGTTGACCTTGGCTCACAAACTGTTAGAAAACCTAGTGTTAAGTATGCAGAGATGTATAGGAATACTAGGTCACCAAAAAGCCAAGTTAGTAACCATGGAACAGGCTTCTTTGCTTCTAGACCTAAGACTATGTCTAGAAAAGCTTGTTACTCATGTGGTAGCTTCTCACATTTGGCATACAAATGTGTCAACGCTTCCAATGTCAACGCTGATAGGAACCATTTCAGCGCTGACAAAAGTCAACATAGGTCAAACACTGTCAGACCCAATACCTTTGTGAACAAAAGTTCACAAGTTGTTAGACCAGCCCCATTCTTTACTAGAGGGTCTAACACACATGGCCTAAGACCTTTTCAAAAGTCAAACACTTGGTCCAATAGGCAATGGGTTCCTGTAGCAAACCCTAGTTTTAACGCTGATAAAGGCAATCGGGGCGCTGACAAGAACAATTTCAGCGCTGACAGACACACTGCCAAACCTAGGTATTTGCAACCATAGGGAAATGGGTCTAAAGCCTCTACTAGCTTATCATGGAGACCAAAACAAGACCAAAACCCTAATTCTACTGGTCTTTCTATGACATGCAACAGGTTTCATTATATTTCAAAGGTCATGTCAAGACCAATTGGGGTTAACTGGGCTTTTCATCCAAAAAGGGATGAAAATGGGGTTGTTATAAGAACCAAGTCTGTTCTTGTTGAACAACCAGATGAATCCAAGCCTTCCAAGGTTTGGGTTCCCAAAGAAAACTAATGTGTTTTCTTTATGTGCAGGGCATTCAGAAGAAGATCAATGATTATGGATATTGGGATAGTGGATGCTCAAGGCACATGACAGGAAAGGAAGACTATCTGACAAACTTCACTCCTATTCAAGATGGTGATAAGGTATACTTTGGAGGGGGCTATGGCACCATCACAGGAAAAGGAACTCTTATTACCAATAATCTATGTTTTGAGAATGTCTTCCTGGTAAAAGAACTGGATTATAATTTGTTTAGTGTATCACAAGTGTGTGATAACAAAAATAAGGTTCTTTTCACAGATACTGAGTGCTTGGTGTTAAGCAAAGATTACAAGCTCCCTGAGGAAAAATACATAGAATTTAGAACACCAAGGCATAAAGACATTTATAATGTGAATCTTAATGGAATTAAGATGAATAATAAAATGATGTCATGTTTTTATGCTAAAGCCTCAGTAGATGAAAGTAATCTTTGGCACAGGAGATTTGGGCACATAAAATTTAAAAATATCAATAGACTTGTGAGGCTTGGTTTAGTTGATGGTTTGCCTGAAAAGGCTTTCCACAATGACCACTCTTGTGTTGCATGTCTTAAGGGCAAGCAGCACAAGGTCTCATTTAAATCTAAACAGGTGCACTCTAGTTCTAAACCACTTCACTTATTGCATATGGACCTCTTTGGTCCAACTAATATAGAAAGTTTGAAGGGTAAATCATATTGTTTTGTCATCACTGATGATTTTTCCAGGTTTACATGGACTTTCTTTTTAGCCAAGAAAAGTGAAACTGCCCAAAGTCTGATTAATTTCATTACCCAGATTGAGAAGAAGAATGGTAATGAGGTCAAAATTATTAGAAGTGACAATGGGGGTGAGTTTAGAAATCAGTTGTTAGATGATTTTTGTGCCAAGAAAGGGATTACTAGGCAGTTTAGCATAGCTAGAACCCCACAGCAAAATGGGGTTGCTGAAAGGAAGAATAGAACCCTAATTGAAGCAGCCAGAACCATGTTGGCTGATGCCCACTTTCCTATAGCCTTTTGGGCTGAAGCTGTTAACACAGCTTGTTATGTTCAAAATAGGGCATTGGTCAACAAAATACATAATAAGACACCTTATGAGTTACTTTGGGGAAGGAAGCCAAATATTGGCTTTCTCAAGCCTTTTGGTTGTCATGTAGTTGTTTTAGAAACTAGTGATGCCCTAGGTAAATTTGATTCAAAAGGTGATGAAGGCTACTTCATGGGTTATTCAGTGCAGAGCAAAGGATATAGGGTTTACATTAAAAAGGAAAAACGTATACTTGAAAAAGTACATGTTAGGTTTTTAGAGAGTAAACCTAGTGATCCTGAAAGTGGTCCAAATTGGTTGTTTGACTTGGAACCTTTATCTAGAGCTTTAAATTATATGCCTGTTACTGATCCAGACATTGTGAAGGTAACTTCAAGTGTTTTGGAAAATAGAATTGGTAATGTTTCAGGTATACAGGTTGCTAAGAAGGATGGACCACCAGCAGTTGAGTCATCTCCCACACAAGAATATGTTACACTTCCTATATGGACAGATGAGTATTATGCTGCTGCTGCTGCTGCTAGAAAAGATAATGGTGGTTTCCAAATACCACCAAATACAAACATGCATGGTTCTTCAGGCGCTGACAAAGGGAAATCAAGCGCTGATAAGAGCAATTCAGACGCTGATGGATCAGACGTTGACAACAACAGTTCAAGCGTTGTTAGCCCAAGCGCTGACAAACAAGGTTCAGACTTTGATGACACCTTTGCACATCTTTTCTCTTCACATTTTGAACAAGGTGGACCTTCTAATGTCCATGAAGAGATTCCTGTTGATCAAAGAGAGTCTGATGAAGAAGATATTGGCAACATGGAGCGTGAAGTTGAGGACACCAGACTTTTTGAAGGAGGAGTTCTCACTTCCACGACAAAGGATCACCCCTCATCTCAGATCATTGGTGATGTTATGGCTCCAGTTCAGACACGAAGATCCCATCAAAATCTTGGTGGATTTATTGCCAATATACACAAGAAGGTTGATACCCCTCTTGTACAAGCATGTTTGTTTGCGTGTTTTCTGTCACAAGAAGAACCCAAGAAGATTTTTGATGCTCTCAAAGAACCTAGTTGGGTGGAAGCAATGCAGGATGAGCTTCACCAATTTGCTATACAGGATGTTTGGGAGCTGGTTGATTGTCCTAGATATGTGAGACCAATTGGGACAAGATGGGTTCTAAGGAACAAGAAAGATGAAAGGGGTATTGTGGTCAGAAACAAGGCACGTTTGGTAGCTCAGGGATATACACAAGAGGAAGGAATAGATTATGAAGAGGTCTTTGCTCCTGTTGCAAGAATTGAAGCTATAAGAATTTTCCTAGCTTATGCCTCTTGTATGAACTTCACTGTTTATCAAATGGATGTGAAGAGTGCTTTCCTCTATGGGACAATTGTTGAGGAGGTATACGTTATACAACCTCCTGGTTTTGAAGATCCTGAGAATCCAGACAAGGTTTATAGAGTGAAGAAAGCTATGTATGGACTTCATCAGGCCCCAAGAGCATGGTATGGTACATTGTCCACCTACTTGGTGGAAAATGGTTTTAAAAGGGGCACCATAGATCAGACATTGTTCACAAAGAAGAAAGGTAAGGATGTCTTACTTGTCTAGGTCTATGTTGATGATATCATTTTTGGATCCACCAATCCAAAGATGAGTGAAGACTTTTCCAAGCTTATGACTGATAAATTCAAGATGAGTGCAATGGGTGAGATGAACTTCTTTCTAGGCTTACAAGTTCAGCAGAAAGAAGATGGTATCTTCATCTCCCAAGACAAATATGTAGCTGAAATCTTGAAGAAATATGGTTTTTCTCCACATGAAAAGAGTGCTTCCACTCCTATGGATAGGGAACACCCTTGGGGAAAAATTGGAGCTGGAAAGGATGTGGATGTTAGGCACTATAGATCAATGATTGGTACATTGATGTATCTTACAGCCTCAAGACCTGACATCATGTTTGTTGTGTGTGCTTGTGCACGCCATCAAGTGACTCCCAAAGAATGTCACCTTTTTGCTGTGAAAAGAATTTTTAGGTACCTAAGATGTTATCCAGATCTTGGCTTATGGTACCCAAAAGATTCTCCATTGGAGCTTATTGCATATTCAGACAGTGACTATGGTGGTGACAAGTTTGATAGGAAATCCACAACTGGTGGATGTCAATTTCTTGGGAGTAGATTGATATCTTGGCAATGCAAGAAACAAACAGTGGTGGCAAAATCTACAACTGAAGCAGAATATGTTGCAGCAGCTGCTTGTTGTGGACAAGTCTTATGGATTCAGAACCAGCTGTTGGATTATGGGTATAATTTCATGCATACCAAGATTTTTGTAGACAATAACAGTACTTTATGCATTATTAAAAATCCTGTACATCATTCTAAAACCAAACACATAGAAATTAGACATCATTTTATAAGAGATTGCTTTGAGAAAGGTTTAATACAACCAGATAGGGTAGCCACAGAAGATAATGTGGCTGATTTATTAACTAAACCTTTTGACACTGGACGATTTCAATATTTGGTAACAAATATTGGAATGGTTAATCTCACTTAATATGTGTTTTGGAACCTTTTTGTAAAAGTATGTACAGGATAATGCATTGTTATTAGTCTTTGTGATGATTTAGATTTTTCCACTTTATTTTTCTAACACTGACAAAGGTAAATGTAACGCTGATAAGTGTTATTTTGCCGTTGTTAGAGATATTATTATCTAACGCTGACAAGAGTTCCTTCAACGCTGACAAGTGTTGTCGGGGCGCTGTCAGCAACAAATGTTAGTTTTGTGGTTTTCAATCTAAATGTGTAGGTGGTGGTAGCTTTATGCCATTGGATACAGAGTTGCTTATGGATCTTTGAAGAGCTATTTGGACATGTTTTTGTTTATGGATGATGGTTGGAATATTTATATTCCTATCTTGACATAAATTTTTAATGTTCATATATATTTTGAGAAACTCATGTATCATAGTTTAAGGGGAGTTTTAAGGAACCTTTAGGACTTTTGGGTATTCTTATAATACTCTCATCACAATTCTAGATTGTGTCCACAGGTGAGTATGGGTTAGTTTTACTAAACCATGAGGCACTGTAGCATGCAAAGTTGACAAACTATGCATGCTGCCAAGATATTTTTGGCCTAGAATTGGTTATGGTCGGATGGGAGACTTGGGAATAGTTTTGTTATGGGTTTACCTGGGAGTTACAAAGAATTTTATGAAATAACTTTGTTGGTAAGTATTTTGGTTAGCAAGGGACACTAGAGGACATTTGTGTCTATCTTGCTTAAGCAAGTGTGCATAAATGGACAGTGCTTGCCGCCCAGTAATTATTATCAACTTGTAAGATATTTCCCTTAGGATAAATTACTTTGTTAAGGTCTTTTTCTTTTTAAATATTTTTTTATTTTTTAGACGCTGACAAGTTTTTCTCCAAACGCTGTTACGTCCAATCGTGACGCTGACAAGGCTTTAGGCAAACGCTGACAAGGAAATATAGCCGTTGGGCGTTGATGGGCTATTTTTGACCGTTGACACCTAGTGGGCCCTACCCAGTTGTTATTTTTGACTAATCTTTGGCCATAATTTTGGGCAGTTGTTACTTTTAATTAATGCATGAGATAAGTTATATTTGATTCAATATTTTCCTCATTGCTCTTTGAATTTAACTGCCTCATTTTTGACCAATCCAAATCATGCATCTCTCCTATAAATTTGGCTAAACTTTTTATTCTGGGTATTCCTATTTTCTTGTCTAACATTTTTCTCCTAGATTTTTCCCATATCACATAACCTAAACAGATTTCAACATGGCACCAAAGTTCAACTCAACCAATCTGACATTGGAGTTCAAGAGCCAACATAATATGGTAGCTTACTTGACTGCTGATAATGATTTGTTCCCTCAGTATTCACAAATGGTGGCATTTTTAAATGCATCCTCATTAAGGTATGCACTTTCTCATGAACCATTAGTCCCTGTCGCACACATTAGACAGTTTTGGAACAATGTTAGTTCCACAACAGCTAATGGAGTGACCACATTAACATCTACTGTTCATGGAAGAACACGGGTGGTCACTGAAGCCTTGGTTCTCCAAGCTTTGCGTCTTGATGACGCTGATGGTGTGACTACTCTTGCCGTTGCAACAATAGAACAAGGTCTTAGGAAATTGGGTTATCCTATTCCTGCTGGTAAATCTTTAAATAAATATCATAAGCAGGAATTTCCCTCTGACTGGAAATATTTGATACATGTCCTTCTTCAATGCTTAAGTCCAAAATGTACTGCTTTTAATGAAATAAACAGGTCCATTGCAAGTGCTTTGGTTTGTATGTCACGTGGGCTTAAGTATAATTTTTCAAAAATGATTTTTGAAGGGATGTGTAAAAATAAGGGAAGTAAAATGACTTTGGCTTATCCAAGATTTTTGCAAATGGTGTTTGATTTACAAGAATATTGTACTAGGGATCATGACACTTTTTATGCGATCCCTAAGCAAAAGAAAACCATTTTTGACAAGATGAGCTCCACAAACAGATCTATCCCTCTCACCCAAGCCATGCTTGAAGTAATTCAGGCTGCTCAACCACAACCAGACCCTGCACCTCAACTTGAGCCTATCCTTGAACCATTACCTTCACCTAACCACATGGACGTTGACCAACCCAATGTCAACGCTGACACTCAAAATGTTGGCGCTGACACAGCCAATCCCAACGCTGATGACATCCCTGAACAATCCCAAACACCCCTTAACCAACCAACACCCACACAATCTACCTCATCTTCTACCCCATTACAATCTAGGTTGAATAAACGCCAAAGGACTACTGGAGTGTTCTCCTCTAGTGGTCCTAGCCTTGTTGCAGAGAGAACCACCTCCACAAGTGTGGCTGGTGCCATGGATGAGGCTAGGGCTATTGACACAAGCTTAGATGCTGGTCAAGACAGTCCCAACATCATTAAGACCTCATCCACGCCCTATGATTCTATTTTGGGAGGTCAAATCCCCATTCTAGCTGAGGGCAGATTGGAACCTATGACATTGAATGAATTGACGGCTTCTGTCATTAGCTTGCAAAAGCAAAATGTCAGCCTTGTACAAATTGTCAATAATCAGGGCCGTGAACTCCAAGTATTGAGGGAGCGGGTAACTGTTTTGGAGAATCCAAGTAGCCGGAGTAGAATGGAGGAATCTTCCAAAGGGGAGGATGAAGAGGATGAGCTGATTCATACAGCCAGTGAGAAGAGTTCACAATTTAGTGAATCTTTAAATGTTGCTGAAGTACTCACCAATTTGAAGAAGCACCCAATTATTGATACATCCAAGGTAACTCCATTGAACTTGGAAGGATCTTTCACAGCAACAATGGGCGCAGATACAGGTTTGAACGCTGACACATCCAGCGCTGACAAAGGTAATCGGGGCGCTGATAAAGGTAACTTGAACGCTGACAAAGTTGCAGGTGGTGTTGATGTATTCCAGTCATCAGCAATCATCAAAGATGTGTCCACACAGGTTTCTTCTTCTACCTTACCTATTATTGATCCAAAAGACAAGGGTAAAGGAATTTTGGTTGAAGAAGATGTTCCAAAGAAAGATGCAGCACAAATTGCATTTGATGAACAGTTGGCTGCACAACTTTTGGAAAGAGATTTGAAGAGGAGTGGTAGATCACCATTTGTTGCCACTTCTGAGAGTGAGGAAGAGAGTGGTGATGAAAAAGAAGAAGATAGCTCAGATTTAAGTGTTCAAATTATTGAAGATCCAGAAAGACTTGAATATGGGGATGAGTTAGCAAAGGAAAGATTGAGTGATTTGAAGAATCAGATTGATTGGGACCTTCCAGAAATCACCAGAATGTACCATGCTTGGGAAGACAAGGTAATGGACAACCTAGGAATGAGTTTGTCAGATCAAATTTGGGGGTTGGAAGTTCTTCTCAGGGTACAAGATGATATAAAGGTGATTTTGAGGTTTAATGCACAAGAGGTCAAGACTTGGCTTAAAAGAGATGGAAGGCAGTTGTATTACAAGTTTCTTAGATGTCATCAACCTAGATGGACATACAAGAAGTTGCTGGCTTTATCTTTTGAGGAGTTAGAGTATAGGGCACATCCTATTTGGAGGAATGTGCAAGAAAATAATGTCTACCAGTTTCTTTCAGAAGAAAGGAAACAAGAGCTTGCTGAGGAAATGCAGATTCAAAAGGAGATGAGGATTGCTCAAAGACCAGTGAAGAAAGGGGATCCTCTTCAATTTCCCAAAGATATGGATGTATATTATCCAACTGAAAGTGTCATAAGGAAGCATCTCAAGCTTTCTCCTTTGGAAGCTTCAGATTTGGTTAATGTAGTACCTCTAGATGACAGAAATCCAATCATAAGTTTTGATGAAGATGAGTGTGGATTTTGGAAGATTGGCAGGTTTGGAAAGGAGGTACACACTTTCACTTCAATTATTTCTATCTTTGCAAGCATAGACAGAGAAGACTTGGTGCATCTATGGAGATTAATAGAGGCCAAGTATACAGCTGAAGCACCTACTTCAGCAAATGGAATAAGACTTTGGCACACATTTTTGACTTTGTGTGGTCCAAGGGAAGCAGATCCTGCCATATGGAAGGATCTTGAAGATGATCTCAGTAATCTTCATTGGAGGCTTTATTCTACTTGTGGTGTATTTCATTTGAGCTCTACAAAGTTTTCAGAGTATCTACTTGTGGATGCTAACTATTTCTTGTCCAAAGAAGTATTGGAGAAGATGAAGGAGACACCCTTGGAGATTGATTATACTAGTGACGTGGCCAGAGACTTGATTAGATATGTTTATCACCAACATAAGAAGTTTTTGTAAGATTCCTCCTAAGCCTTAAGTTTTTATTCAGAAACTTGATCATTGGAATAGATATCAAGTTTAGGGAGGATTGTTGGGAATAAATTATGGGTCAGTTCACTAGACGCTGATAAGAAGAATTCAAGCGCTGATAGGATGACATTGGACGCTGACAGCCAAGCGTTGACATTTGAAGAAGTCAACGCTGACAACCTTGAAGATTAGCACTGATGGACTATATCTTCATACGAATCATTTTGTTTATTTGTTTCTTTATTTGTGTATGGTAAAGATAAGCTCGACATTGTATTTTATATTATTATCTTTACCTAGAATAGTTGATTCGTAGCTTATTGTACAAGACTTCTTAATCTATAAAAGAAGATCTTTTAGGTTAATGTTAATCATCAGTTTTCATAAGTTTTCACAAGTTAAACCTCTTTCATTGTAATCAAGTTCGATCATTCTAATACAAGTGAAAGTTTGTTTAACATCTTTGTGTTTTAGATTAAGTGTTAATTCCGCATAACACTTAGTTACTTTATTCATAAGCAAAGGTTTCTCTACATGTATTACTTGATCTAATCTCGTATACACAAAGCTTAATCGATCTAAGTTTGGGATCAACATATTCAAAGTGAGATTTATAAGTGATCGTTATCGAAATGAAGTTGTTTATAACACATCTTGGAAAACTTAATTGTTTCCATGGTAAAGAACATATCTGTAAATTCATTTTGAATTAAGCATGAATATATATTTTAAACATGATGACAAAGTTTTGACGAAATGAGTATTGCATCGTTAATCTTGAATTTGTATATAGTTGCGCGTCTACATACAATTTGAAAGGGACCATGCAATTTTGATTAGTAGTCACCATAAAATTGTTAATAAACATTACATTTTCCTTGAAATTGTGAAGGATTGAAATTTTGTGAGATCTGCAAGAAGTGTAAAATAGGGACATATTGTTAGGGACACCTACATATGTGCCCGTACCATTTATTATTCTGAGTCGAATTTACTCATCCGTGGATATTGTCTTCATTGACAATTGATATCCCCTACTTCTCCAATTCTCTCGTGGTGAGGTTGTTTGGAAAAGTATCTGATTATCGAGTGTTGATACCCGACTGGATGTATCAACGTTCCTATCATTTCTTTTGATTAGATTTCATTTGAATGATCTGGGTAACGATCCGAGGAGCTTTCGAATGCGTACTCAAATTATGAAAACATGGGATATATTCATTTTCGTTAAATGTTTTCGTCTGTATCTGATTTGAAATTCTCTCGCGTAGATTATGCGTTGACCTTACTCTTTTAAGGTTAGTTATGTTTCCTGATATCCTTGAATTTGTGAAGGATTATGAATTATTATTAGTCTTTTTAGAAGTTCACATCTTATCAACGGCAATAAAAACTGAAAAGTTGATAATGCCAGTACAATGGATTGATTGATTATGACATGACGACATTGTCTTAATTGATGGGAGCTCGAGTTGAATTCTCCTAAAAGATAAGATGTTTATTATCAAAAGTGATCTAAATAATTCGCGATGGATAACCATATGCAGCATTTAGACTTGAAATTTTACCAAATTAGTATATCATAAAAATGAGTGAGATATGATCAAAACCAAATTAGTATATCAATCTGAATAGTCTGTTTTGTAGGGACTCTTAAGAATACTTACACATGGATTGAGCAGTAGCTAAAACTAAGTTATTTGTAACACATAATATGAAGTTTATGTCATCCAAAAATGAGCTTCTATCTCCTTATAGATATCAAGATATGATAAAAATGGTGAAAGTGAAACTAAAAATCAGATTTTGTGAAATTAAAGTTTAATATTATTATATAAGCATTCAAATAAATATAGTATAAAATATGAATTAAAACCCACTAAGTTATATATTACATTTATATAAATATGTATTAGGATAAATAAATGGACATTTTATAAAAATGTTAGTTTGGTATGTTTTATAAGTTATAAAAACTATAAACATGATTTTTACGTTTTTCGGCTAATACCGTAAAATTAACGTTTTTCATCAATTAAAACTTAGACGGTCGGACCCGTCTAATGTGAACTTTTTAAAAGTCATATACTGATATATAAGTACTTAATACAAGTAAAAACCGATAAAACCCGAACTATATAACATATGGACATTAACGGGCCAAAGTAGCCTTATTGGACTATAAACCCGACTAATTGGTAAAACACTTATAAACTTAGTTATTGGGCTTAACCCATTTGGGCCCAACATGTAAAGTATAATACTGATATTAAAAGTATAATTGGTCTAATGAAAAGTATTGGGCTTGTAATAGGCTTATTGGGCCTAAAACATGTAAATAAGTAAAACTAGTAAACTAGTATAAAAGTTACCAATACATAACTCTAAAATGAGTAAATGAGAATGTATAAACCCACTTCATCATCATCATATATATAAAATCATCATATGTATACATAATTGTTATTTGGATAAAGTCATTGGACAAAAGTCTAAGACGAGTATTATTTGTCTAGATTTCCGTTATTGAAGCACGTACCGTACATCCGAATCGGCGATAACCCGCCTTTCCCAATCCACGTGAGTTCATAGCCTCGTACTCTTTTAAATGTTTTTATGAAATGTTTTATAAACCCGCGAGGGAGATAACATGTTAGTTTTGATAAAATAGGACACCATTTGTCCCGATTGTTTGTTTATTGATTTGGACCCAAATGATTGTATGACCCGATGAATGATTATATTACCCGATGTATGAGATAAAATGGATTATTAAAGTTAGGTTATGTCATTAAAGTCCAATTAGCATGAATTGTGAACTACCGGGATTTGGTAGACGCTTATGCATACTATAGTACTATTTGCGGACGATCACCCCAGTTCGCGCCTTGACGGTTGATCCCCGTCGTGCCACATTGATTGATAAGCGAATTTATGTATGAGAACATTTATATAGCGTTATTTTTGTGATGACACGCTAATTTAGATGGGAAAATTGAGTTTCGGGTTAGCTACCCCTTGTTTGTTGTAGTAAGGTAACAATGTCATGCGGCTTATAATAATCCAAATAACGAAATATTGCTATACGCACTGAATTACGATATTTTGCCTGACTAGAAATACGGGGTCTTATTATTGATATTATGTTCGTGTTTTGGTTTTACATAACCATATTCATATAATGGTTTTTATTTAACTTTATACAACGTTATAAAACGTATTGTATGATGTTTTTACGACTTTGGTTCGTATAATGATTTTGAAGGCAAAAGCCTATATTATGATTTTTGATAAGGATTTGTATAAAATGACTTTGGCTATTTTTTGGCCTATTAAAAAGATTTGTACAAAATGATTTTCGGTAATAATTATATATCGATGATATATTAATGGTTTTATTAAACTCTATGAATTCACTCGGCGTTTTCGCTGACCTTTTCTTTTAACATGTTTTGTCTCAGGTACTTGAAGGTAATTCTCGGGAAGACAACAAGAATTCATGGCCCGCACTTAAATAATAATTTCCATTCAAATGCTTTGTAAAACTTGTATGAAATACTATGACTTGGGACCTATGTATATTTGATATTTATGAAAGGAAATGCTTTATTATTAAATGACGCGATTTTTAAGCGTTATCTATGATGTGAGTAATGTGTTATCCCGTAACACCAACAAGTCTTCCGCTGTATTGAATTGTGTATATTTAGGGGTTTTACAAAGAATGTGCCACGAGAGCATAGTGAACATTCTCCTCTTCCTTCTTTTCTGCAACAAAGGCCTTGTTCTCATCCATATCCTTTGCCAAAAAGCTCCAATCACAGCCAACGCCATCAATTTCTTGCATGGCAACCATAGCTTTTGTATCTTCAACTTTGACAATTTGGCTTGAAGGCTTTCCAGCATCAGATCTTCTAGGAGATCTACACTCTCTCATAAAGTGACCCATTCTATGGCAATTGTAACACTCAACCTTGGATTTATCAAACCCAGTAGTGTCTTTGGCATTAAAAGTCATCTTCTTCCTGAATCTTCTATTCCATTTATTGGCCCTTATGCTAGCAAGTGCCATATTCCACTTTATGTCCATCTCTTCCAAGTGCTCATCACTAACTTGCTCGAGGTCCTCATATGTAATCATTGAACCATTGGGCAATGAAGCAATGTATGCACACACTTTATCTAGATCAATACTAGCAGACTTAACTCTTGGGGAGTCAACATTATATGTGTCAGCGTCTGAATGTGAGGCGTTGACAAGGCTAGATCCAACGTTGACACAAGGTGATCCAGTAACCGGGTGCATGTATGGCTCGCTTTGATCAAATTGACCTTCACTATGTGAGAAGAAGGCCATATTTCCATTGGTAGACTTGCTTCCTTGATCCAAAAGGATTTCACTCTCTACAAGCCTCAGTTTATTGTAGACATCATCAAAATTGGAACTTTTGTGAGTATTATTAGCAATCATAGACCTTGCTTAATCTTCCATGCATCACCAAGACTTTTAAAGAAAATGGTGATGATATCAGCATCATCATGCACTGTTCCCATGAATGACAACTTGCTTGTAATGTCAAGAAGTCTGACTCTCACTCCACTTAACTTTTCATTGGGAAGGGCTTTAAATACACCATACTCATGCAAGAGTTGCTTCTTTTTCTCTAAGGCAGTATCATCATTACCACCATAATAAACTTGAAGGGCTGCCCAAAGATCTTTTTCACAATCATAGCCTCTATACTTGTGCTGATTTTCTTGTCCCAAGGAAAGTTTGAGGATGCTGAGGGTTTTCATATAATTCCTTCTCTTTGCAACATCCTCAACTGAGACAGCTCTTCCATCTTCAGGTTTTTCTATTCGATCCTCTGCACTTGAGCATGGAGCTGATCTTAGAGTGATAGTAGCTAGGATCTTGGCAGCCTTATTGAATGTGTTTCTGTATTCAATAATTTCCCATAGGGTGTGGTCATGGATTTTAAGATACTGATTAAAATTGAATTTCCACAGCTCAAAGTTGTTTGGGTCTAGCATGGGAATCTTGATGTTATGGCTTGAGGAAGAGGAGGTTAACTCTTGAGTAGACATGTTGTTTGAATTTTAGGGTTTCTTGAAAATTAGGGTTTTTGGCGATTTAGGGTTTTTATGCTCTTTAGATCAAAGTTTCTTAACAAGCTCTGATACCACTTATGAATCCCAAATTTAGATCGATTTAGCTTGTGTAAATGAGATTAAATCAAGTTAAACACGTAGAGAAACTTTGTTGTATATGAAACAATTCAAGTATTATGCTGAATTAATACTTAAACAAGAACACACAAACAAGTTAAACCAAACTTTCACTTTGATTGATTAATCGAACTTACGTACAATGAAAGTGTAAAACTTATAAAACTTATATATGAAACAGAACCTAAAGGCCTCCTTTTATAGATTAAGGAACCTTGTACAAGAGTCTACGTATCAGCTATTCTTGGTAAAGATAAACATAAGAAATGCATTGTCAAACATATCTTTACTAGAAACATACTAGAAACATAAAACGTGTAGACTAGAATATCCTATCAGTGATTGACTTCGTCTTATCAACACTTGACTTCTTCCTGTCAACGCTTGTCTTGACAACACTTGATTTCTTCCTATCAACGTCCAAATTGCTCTTGTCCGCGTCCAAGTTTCTTAGCTATATTTTATTCCCAACAGGGCAAAGCCTTAGCTTCCACCCACTTAGATAGGTAGTCAACGGCGACAAGGATGTACTTATTACCACGAGATGATTGGAACGATCCCATAAAATCAATTCCCCAAACGTCAAAGATCTCACACACTTGGATGATGTTTTGTGGCATTTCATCGTTTTGTGAGGCTTTTCCTTGTCGTTGGCATGAGTCACATGACTTCACAAGTGCATGTGCATATCGGTAAATAGTAGGAAAAAAGAATCCGGCATCAAAGACCTTCTTCGCCGTGAGATTAGCACCGTGGTGACCACCCGTGGGTCCCTCATGACAAGCTCTAAGGATATTAGAAGCTTCGGTGCCAAAAACACAACGTCGAATAATTTGATCCGCACATTTTTGAAAGAGGTAAGGGTTGTTCCAAATGTAGAACTTGACGTCACGAAAGAATTTTTGTTTTTGTTGAGTCGTCATACCCTTAATGATGAAGTTGCCCGCATGGTAATTTTCGATGTCCGCAAACCATGGGGTAGATGAATCAAGCTTAGAATTCACTACACCAAGTGTTTCGAGAGGAAATGATTCGGTAATTTCCTTTTTCTTGTACACACTTTGGTGAGGATCTTCCAAACTATAAAGATGATCAGCCGCTAGATTCTCGGCTCCTTTTTTGTCAAGGATTTCGACATCAAATTCTTGTAGGAGGAGAATCCAACGAAGCAATATTGTATAGCCATAAGATACTTGATTGCCGAGTGATCCATAAACACTATTCATTGGGTCAAGACGAGGCAAGGTCGGAATTTCTCAAATGCATACACCACGGCAAGGAATTCCTTTTCTATTGTAGTGTATTTAAGTTGAGCCTCGGTCATCGTCTTCCTAGCATAGTGAATAGGAAAGAAATGCTTATCATGACGTTGCCCAATACGGCTCCAATAGCGTAATCACTTGCATCACACATGAGCTCAAAGGGGAGGTTCCAACTAGGGGCAACAAGAGTGGGAGCGTCGGTAAGATTCCTCTTTAGGATTTCAAAGGCTCGTACATAATCTTTGTTAAAAACAAAAGGAGCATCTTTTTCGAGGAGATGTGTAATGGGTTGAGAAATCTTTGAAAAATCCTTGATGAATCGATGATAAAAGCCCGCATGGCCTAGGAAAATCCTAACTCCCTTAACGGTTTTGTGATGAGGTAATTTGGCGATGACGTCTACCCTAGCTTTGTCTACCTAAATCCCCGCTTTCGAAACCTTGTGCCCTAAGACGATTCCTTCCTTAACCATAAAATGACATTTTTCCCAATTGAGCACAAGGTTGGTTTCCTCACAACGTTTTAACATTCTCCCAAGATTCGACAAACACGAAGTGAACGAACAACCAAACACGGAAAAATCATCCATAAAGTGTGACAATCCGTCAACTTCAGGTCGTTATTTTAATCTCGACTATTACGTATTATATGTTTACTTTAATGAGAATTTTAAATTATCGGCTAACCAAGAAGGTTACAGTTTGAAACTTAACGTAAGAATGTCGTTTAGATGAAAACCGACAAGAAAAACATTAAGTATATTCTCAAATTTATCATATGAATGATTTTATTATATTTATTTTTTATTTCTCGTATTTTACGTTTTAACGAATGAAGAGAACTACTCATGATCGTGATACCGACGGATGCCCAAATATTTATGTTTTATTATCGATTGTCTCGATATTTTATATTTTCGACGTTTTCGATTTAATTATGTTTTAAGTCATGTCGAAGTGATATTATTATTTTTAAGAAGCGTTTTAACTTTTAAAAAGTATTTTTACGAAACCCGAGTCCCGTAAAATTTTCAAAAATTTAATATTTACATTTTCTACCCTTACAACTATTTAATTTCATTTTGGACCAAAACTATGTAAAATTTGCAAAAACTATCCCTCCACCCCACTATATAAGGATTTTCCACTACCTAATTTTTATATAAATATAATTTTAATAAAACAAATCATCTCCCTCCTCTCCTTCTTGCTATTTCCGCCACCCTCACCCACATAAACCCATTTGATTTTCAATTTCTACTTTGAATCAATGAAAACTAATTAATATCCCATGTTGCAAATTTGATGAGGATCATTTTGATGTAAAAATTTACAACATGCAAAAACTTTCAAATTTTGATGATGATCCAAGGTGATTTGATCTATTTTTTTATTATATAATCGTTACTAGTGTTGTTAAATTATTATTTTAAGTATTGCATGTTGGATTTTTGAGTGGGTAAAATTTTAAATAATTATTCAAGGGTGTTATGGGTTAGATGATTTGTTTAGGATGATAATAGGGGTGTAGGATGATGATTAAAATGGTTGGAATTGATCAAAAATATGATTTGGTGGGAGATTTTAGAAGGTGTTTTAGACCAGTGGGTAAAACGTAAATTTTGGAAATCTTACTGTTTGAAAATGATTAAACTAATAGGATAGGCTTGTAGAGAATTCTTTTAGCTTCGATTTGCCGCTTGAATGAGCTTCTAACTCATTACGAGCGAAAAGTTATGCTCCTTTTATTATTTGTGTACCGGGAGACGGGTATCGGCACAATCCGAAAATTGTTGTCGATATTTGGATCGAATCTCGGGGACTATAAAATGAGTTTTAAAAATGTTCAAGGACTGATGTTAAAGTCTAAACCTCAGGTCATGAGTCTATTTTCAAACCCGAGTGTCGGTTTTATAAATAGAGTTGTTTAAATATGTCAAAATAGTTTTACGAGTTGAAGACGTAAATCTGTCCGGTTTTTACAACACGAAGATGTGTCGGGCAGAAGGTCTTAGAAGTAATATTTTTGAATGAAATTTAAACTGAGTCTTATTCATATTATATGTGAGTTTGTGACCAAGTTTCGTCGAAAACGGACAAGTGTAGATAGGGTAGATTGGTGTGTACATTTGGAGTGTACATGCTGATTGGTATTTTGGACACGTAGTTCAATACTTGTGTGGCTTGAGTTGAGTATCCACTATTGGACATGGTGATTTACTCAAGTGATAAGTCATTATATACATGACTTAGTTACTGGTCCGAGGGAAGAAAAATGATAATTTGACTTGCGTTGACTTGGTGTCTTAAGACGAGTCAATATCGAGAGTGCAATTGTTTAAAAGAATAGTGTTGAATAAAAGGGTATTGTAATAACACTTGTATTATTAATTTTTTCGGGATTGTCTTGGTTTTGTAATTTTTATTTTTATATTATTTAAGTATGATTTATACATAAGTCTATTTTTAACGAACGCACCTTATTTGGTAGGTTGCGGTTTTCGTGTTTAAACGGGCATCACTAATCGTCGGCGGTCGTCTCATTACCACTATTGGCTAAAGTGAGTCTATAGCCTCGCTTTTAACATGTTTACTTGTTTTATAAACCCGCGAGGGGGGTAACATGCTTGTTTTATTAAAATAAAAGGGTACAACGATAAGTTGTGGAAACTCTACTTATTGGAAAAGTATGGATGCAACAAGAAGTTGTAGAAACCCTTATTATTGGAAAAGTAATTATTATAAATGAAGGGTACAACGAGAAGTTGTGGTAAACCCTCTTGTTTTAAAATTGAACACAAGGAACTTGATTGTATGCTTAGAAATTTATTGCATAAGTTAGTTTTAGCCTTAAAGGACCCATGAATCGTGAATTGTTAATCGAAGTAACGCTAATGCTATGGATAGATCTATCGGGGTGACGCCCAGTCCGGTCGCGATTAGCTCTCGCGTGGTGTTGTGATGCACTAGTAATGAAACATCGGATGCATTGTATAAGAGAAATATACGCACTTGGCTAGGTGTGTTGGGCTGAAATAATATATGTTAACGTTCAATGTCACGAGGCTTATGTAATGAAACCGATAATTATGTCCGTACAACATAATGGTATTTCGGTAAATTATTAACCATGGAAGGTTATGTTGAATACTTATGTTCTCTTTATTTAAATTTAAAATCTATAGATTCACTCGGCAAATTTTGCTGACTTTTTAAGCATGTTTTATCTCAGGTCCATATAGAAGGCACTCGAGGAAGGAGGTTTCGTGAAGCTTGCATATTTGAAATGTTTTGGCCCGCTTTTCTAAAACATATCCATTCAAATAACTTTTATCGTTTATAATAGTTTGTAAACTTTGGAATCATCTGGGACCGTGTATGAAATTATACTTTTATTGAACGAAAATGAATGGATGTTTATTAAAACGACTTGTTTTGAGCCGTTTTCTATGATTATGAGATTGAACCATGCTAGTAACACCCAATGACCCTTCCGCTGTTATGATCGAAATTTGGGGGTGTTACAGATTGGCATCAGAGCTCAAGTTATAGAGAACGAAAAGATTTTCCAAAAATGAATTTTTGAAATCTATTAACTATAACTGTTGCAAGCGAAACCTCCGAGTTGCCAATGGACGAGAATGATAGTATTTATATATATATATAGGGATTATATATATGTTGTAATCTTTATCGATTATTTGAACTTATGAATTACAAGGTATGTTTTCATTTATTTAATTATAAATGATGATTTTATATTTATACGAGATATTTATACGACGTCGATTGTCACGAAGCCACCCTAGTCATTTTTATGCTAGCGCTGAAGCTATTCCTGAAATGAATCCTATTATTCTCGAGATTAACTAAGTTGTGGATAGACATGATCCAAACGAAATGGTTAATATTCTTGCTGATATTCTTCTGATTACGAGGATTTTGATTTCCTTGGTTCTTATTCTTGATTTATCGATCCGTTCATTTCGTTTAGCAAATTTAATTTGCCTTTTCATTAATCTTTGACATTCTATTGTTTTGATAAAAACAAGTTTGTCCGAGATGGTACTATTGATTGTTACGAATTGAGATTGATTTGTATGGTATTCACATGCCAACCAGGATTCCATAGCATATCACTGATCATTTTCTGTTAAATCAGTTTCTCATTTGTTTCGATCTTGATCTTTTGCGTTGAGCTGGCGATGCTTGAATAAAGTGATTTATAATCGTTGAAATAAATTGGCCATTTATTTGAACAAGGAAATTATAAATTGTTGAACTACAAATTTCTGAATCTTATTTTGAAGGACTTGATCAATCCATGGAATAATGATTCATAAAGGTGTGGGCTTAAGCGTATAACATCTTCTTGATTAAACTCTTATTAAATTGTAATTCGTTTGCTCGATTCATCCTTTGATTTTGTTCCTTAATTCCTTGAACGTGAAATGGTTGTATTGAGATTGTTCCAAAAGCACCAATTGAGGAGGATATCAAGCGTCTCTGAAAGACATTGAAGAAATCTTCTTCTTGTGGGACCGAGGAGCTTTCTTAGCCATGTGAATTACCTAGTAACTCTTAGTAGATTAGTTTATCAATTGTAGTATCTTCTCATTAATCCCTAACTAAACTGTGACAACAGTTAGTAGGACTAGTCTTTTTAGTTGTATGGCATTAGACGATGATTATCTATAATGTTTGACAATACGACTTGTACTAGTTTGTGATCAATGGAATGACTATCTTTTGATTCCTAGTTCTACATCGTTCTATTATTTTCTTTCTTTGCCTTTCTTATTTAAATTCCTGTGGTATAACGCAATCATTGAATGAATACTCATTATGATTTGATTTGTGATGCACAAGACTCATGCAGTCAAGGAAAGCTATGACTGAGGCACGAATGCGCCAAGTTATTAGTGAATAAGTGCTGTATCTTTAGTTGAATTCATGGCCAACATGAATGATGGATCTGGATCCAGAGCTGAAGCTACAACTGGTGGGACCAGAACCAGTGGAGCTGAAGCTGGAGTCGATAATGTTCGTGGTACGGATGGAACAAATGTGCCCGAAATTAGAGGCTATAACTACACTTCATTCGTTAATTGCAACCGTAGACTCTTTAGAGGATCAAATATGATGGAGGATTGTGTCAGTTGTTGAAAAGCTGGCGTCAGTCTTTCGAATCAGTGACCCTAATCAGGAGGATAAGGTGCAGTTTATAATCGCTACTCTCCAAGGTCGTGCATTAATTTGGTGGAATCGCAGACTTGCTTCCATATGTATCGTTACTTATGGGACACCATGGACTAAGGTGAGGAAACGGTTAACTGAGGAGTTTGTCCTCGAAGTATTTCCAAAGTATGGAGCAAGTGTTGTACAATCTGAAACTGAAGGGAACTAACATTGGTAGATATATCAAGTGTTTCCATAAGCTGACTCTTTTATGTCTAAGTATTTTGGAACCCGAACCGTCAAGGTCAAGTAGTATATTTACGGCTGACCAGGAATATATGCGGTGATGTGACTTCTTCTAAGCCGTTTACTATTTGTGAATTGGTCTGCATGGCTGATTAGCTCATGGGACACATAATTCAAGGCAAGGCTGATGTTACTGAAGGGAAATATAATTCCATATTGAAAATTCTTTTCGTGCACTAGAGCTCGTAAGTATATCGAAAAAGGTTGTGGATTATTCATGGCTTAGGAATCGTAGAAGGAATCGTAAGAGAGTAAGTAGAATTACTCTAGTCATTTGTGACTATTCTGAAATGTTTCTGGAAGATTTTCCATGGCTTCCGCCTCAAAGACAAATAGAATTCCCAATTGATCTAATTTCTGGTGCTGCAAGTGTGGCACATGAGCCATATTTATTAGCACCCTCTGAGTTGAAGTAATTATTTGTGCAGTTTTAAGAACTATCTTATTGATGTGTTATTCGACCGAGCTCGTTAGTTTGTAGAACCCCTATTCTATTCGCTAAGAATAAAGATGATTCATTTCGTATGTGTATCGATTACCGAGAGCTGCATAGGCTCACGATCAAGAATCGTTGCCCGCTTCTAAGAATTGATGATCTATTTGATCAACTTCAAAACTCTCGTGTTTTCTCCTAGATTCTGGTGTTTTCTCCGAGATTGATCTTTGTTTTACTTATCATTAACTTCGCGTACGCGAGGAAGATATTCCTATTACGGCATTTAGAACTTGTGATGATCATTATGAGTTTAGGGTTATGCCTTCTGGTTTGACCAATACATCTGTTGTATTCATTGATTTAATGAATTGTATGTGTAAGCCGTAACTTGATAAATTCGTAATCGTTTTCATTGATGATATTCTAATCTGCTCTAAGAGCGAGGAAGAACATTCCGAAAACTTAGGGATTATCTTGAACTTTCTAAAGAACGAAAAGATGTACCCAAAAATTTTAAAGTGTGATTTTTGGCTCTGTTCTGTGCAACTATGTGATTGACAAAAGTGGCATACATGTTGATTCTGCGAAAATCGAAGCCATCGAAAATTTGAATGTTCCAACTATTCCAACTGAAGTACGACAAATTATAGGTTTGGCTGGTTATTACTGAAAGTTTAACGAAGGATTCTCTTTGATATCAAAACCATTAACTAAGCTAACTAAAAAGAATGAACCGTTTGTGTGTGGCGACGATGAAGAGAAAGCTTTTCGGACTATGAAAACAAAACTCTGCGACACGTCGATCTTATCATTACTTGAAGGAAGTTAAGATTTTGTTGTTAATCGTGATATATCTCTTGAAGGATTTAGAGCTGTTTGATTTGTATATGCTTGTAGGAAACCTAGGAAGAATGAGGAAACTGCACAACCCATGACTTGTAATTGGGTGCGGTGATTATTACTCTTCGTCTATTGAGACATAAATTGTATGGCACTAAGGTACGGTATTCACCGATAGTAAGAGCCTACAATGTAATCTGGATTTAAAAGAGGTAAATAAGCCTTCAAGTGATTGCGATTATGTTATTCGTTATCATTTGAGAGGTAGGAGCAAATTATAATGGATTCATTGTTAAGCTCTTGAAAACTCAGTCTGTATATGACTTGATTTGTGTCAATGTTGATTGATTGACTCTGCTCATTTTATTTTGATAAATAAATCGATCGTGCTAATTAAGGATCGTTTGTTAACTACTCGTAGTAGACATAGAAGTTATGACGATGTGAAGCGAAAAACTTTGGAAATCGAGGTAGGTGGAAAAGTTATGCCAAAGCTATCACCTTGAAAAGGTGTTATGTATTTTGGAAAACGTGGGAAGTTAAGTCCCCGTTAGTTTGGACCATTCGAGATGATATCGAGTGAAGGTCCAGCGGCATGAAAACTTAAATTACCCCGAGAACTACAAGGAATTCACAATACTTTTCATATGTCGAACCTAAAGAAATTTCTTCCTGACGAAGATCTTATTATCTCTCTTGATGAAGTATGAATCGACGGTAAGTTGCATTTCATCAAAGTACTTGTTGATACTATCGATAAGGAAGTTAGGCAACAGAAACGAAGTCGAATTCCTATTGTCATGTGTGATGGAACTCCAGACGAGGACCAGAATACGTTTAACTCTTTGATTTCAACGAGCGATCGAGGAAGAACGCAAGTTGATCTTCGGGACGAAGATCCCAATTTGGTGGGGATAATGTGACAATCCGTCAACTTCAGGTCGTTATTTTAATCTCGACTATTACGTATTATATGTTTACTTTAATGAGAATTTTAAATTATCGGCTAACCAAGAAGGTTACAGTTTGAAACTTAACGTAAGAATGTCGTTTAGATGAAAACCGACAAGAAAAACATTAAGTATCGATAATATATTCTCAAAATTATCATATGAATGATTTTATTATATTTATTTTTTATTTCTCGTATTTTACGTTTTAACGAATGACGAGAACTACTGATGATCGCGATACCGACGGATGCCCAAATATTTATGTTTTATTATCGATTGTCTCGATATTTTATATTTTCGACGTTTTCGATTTAGTTACGTTTTAAGTCATGTCGAAGTGATATTATTATTTTTAAGAAGCGTTTTAACTTTTAAAAAGTATTTTTACGAAACCCGAGTCCCATAAATATTTTCAAAAATTTAATATTTACATTTTCTACCCTTACAACTATTTAATTTCATTTTGGACCAAAACTATGTAAAATTTGCAAAAACTACCCCTCCACCCCACTATATAAGGATTTTCCACTACCTAATTTTTATATAAATATAATTTTAATAAAACAAATCATCTCCCTCCTCTCCTTCTTGCTATTTCCGCCACCCTCACCCACATAAACCCATTTGATTTTCAATTTCTACTTTGAATCAATGAAAACTAATTAATATCCCATGTTGCAAATTTGATGAGGATCATTTTGATGTAAAAATTTACAACATGCAACAACTTTCAAATTTTGATGATGATCCAAGGTGATTTGATCTATTTTCGTATTATATAATTGTTACTAGTGTTGTTATATTATTATTTTAAGTATTGCATGTTGGATTTTTGAGAGGGTAAAATTTTAAATAATTATTCAAGGGTGCTATGGGTTAGATGATTTGTTTAGGATGATACTAGGGGTGTAGGATGATGAGGAAAATGGTTGGAATTGATCAAAAATATGATTTGGTGGTAGATTTTAGAAGGTGTTTTAGACCAGTGGGTAAAACGTAAATTTTGGAAATCTTACTGTTTGAAAATGATTAAACTAATAGGATAGGCTTGTAGAGAATTCTTTTAGCTTCGATTTGCCGCTTGAATGAGCTTCTGTTGTCCCTAATATATGTGATGTTAATACACGAATTAAAGAAGAAAGAAAGGAAGAAATGAGATGAATTGTAGAGAGAGAAACTAGAGAGAGAAAAGATAGAGAAGTGTGAGAACTTGTGAAATATTAGATTAGAGAAAATGAAATGACCAACACCCTTCCTAACATGCTAGGAAGGGTTTATATAGCCTTTGCTTACATGTAGCTTAATGGGCTATATGATCATGGGTCGGGCTTTCCTTTTGGGCTTTGGTTACTTATTAATGAACCTTAGCTTAAAGTTAAGCCCGTAATTACACGACTAATATACTACCTATTACAACGTTCTAAAATACGATACATAATAAACATATGACCGAGCATTCTTGTTTGGCTCAATATTTTGAGGCTAACAATCTCCCCCAATGAGAGGTCATAAACCTTGGTCATTTAGGAAATTTGTAGAGATTACTAATCTCGCCATAAATGAGTCTTGAACGTGTAATCGTAGCCTTGTTTCTTCATGCTGTGATCTTTGAGCCTTTGTCGTTGTCTTTCGACTTTGTCTTTAAGCTTGAGATCTTCAAATCATCCTTGACTTGTCTTTGCCATCTTGCGATCTTGTGTCTTCATCCACATGCTCACACTATTAATAGTTGAATATGTCTTTAGGCATGAGTATGTGGTTTCTGA
The DNA here is from genome assembly GCA_025667525.1 of Glebionis coronaria. Taxonomy (NCBI): domain Eukaryota; kingdom Viridiplantae; phylum Streptophyta; class Magnoliopsida; order Asterales; family Asteraceae; genus Glebionis; species Glebionis coronaria. The sequence goes on along the minus strand of CM046877.1, from coordinate 601,470,380 downwards.
ATCATTGACTTTGCTGTGTACACCGTGACGCCACCTTCTCGAGACAAAACATAGACACGGACTGAATGGCTTTGACATTCGTCCTAAATCGGTAGCTTTTTACCTCCGGTCGGTGAAGACCGTTATACGATATTAAATATCGTACCTGTGATCAGGTAGATTCAATTAAGAATCTCCTTGACAGGGTTTCGCGGCTGTACTAGCCGTTCTCTTTACTCGACCGTCTCAAAGCAAGACTGCGAACATAAAGAGTGAATCAATTGGATAGATATCCGTTTGATTAAAGTCGTCAATTCAAATTCCTGGAACAAGTTTGATTCTTAACGAATCTTACCATTGTTGCTTTCCAGTTGACACAAGTTTGATTCATAAGAATCTCACAAGTCACCTACCGTAGCGCTGTTTGAGGTTGACGCTAGAAGGATTTCCATTCGTCACTGTGAATATTAATGAATATCACTCTGAATGTTCTGGCAAGAACATAAAGATATTGCGTAGAAACCTGAAACGAGTTTGAATCAATTCAGAATCAAACCACTGTTGCTTTTCAGTTTTGCACATGTTCAATTCATAAAGAATCTTGCATATGACCTACCGCAGTGCTGTTTGATGTTAACACTGGAAGGATTTCCACTCATCATTGTGAATACTAAGTAGTATCACTCTGAGTGTTCTAGCAATATCACAAGGATATAGCGTAGGACTCTGTTGATCTTCATCCGTGTGTCCTAACGAGATTTGATTGATCTCTTGGCTCTAGACTCTATTTGTGCACTTTTAGTGGTCGGAGGCTGGAGCAGATGCCACCTATTCAATATCAACTATCTCGGAGTGAGAAAGTCAATAGAAGTCGTGTTGATCTCCGTGACAATAAAACAAACTTCTTTTGAGAGAAGTCTGAGTAGCTAGGAAAGGGTTGTGCTTCACATCACTGGGTCCATGATGAGTTTATCTTCATAATGAGTTGACCCGGTTTCTGCCTAAGTTGTATGGAGGGCTTCTTTCTTTACACCCTTTATCCTTACATTTCTTTTTCATTCTTCAACCCCTTCAATGCTTACCAAGACATCATTAATAGCACCTTGTTGTGATTGTTCCAGTGCTATCATCAGTACTTAGTCGGCATTCAGCTACGTTCACATTCTACTCCATCTTTCCTAAGGACTTCTAATAATCTATTGGATTGTCCCTGGGAAGATCCCTCCGGTTCTGGTTGGATCATAGGACTTAAACCTAACCACCCTTTTGACACCAATAACGTCGTGAATTAAAGATGTTGTGGGTATTTGATCGTAACCATGAAAACCACTTTAAATTCTAACAAAGTGTGTGAAAAACATTTAACACCTTGCTAGTTTTGTCGTTTCAGAAATGCTCCCCCTTCACATGTGCATCGATAATCGAAAATGTTTCGCACATGTAGGTAAGAGTTAAAGTGCTTGAGTCTTATATTAGATCACATTTTAATCACATTTTCTCCCCCTATCTCTAATATATAAAATCTTTTGATATTAGAGATACCAAATTTGATTAAAATATATTTTGAAAAATAGTCTTGAAATCTCCGGGAGAAAGATGTGTTAATCTTTTGCATGAAGTTTAAAATGCTCCCCCTCAAAAATTGATCCAATTGAATTGTCATTGTGAGGATATGATCCACATTTCTCTTTTTGAGGATGGGAGTTGTTGAACACACAATTTTTTAAAGATTTTGAATATCATTGAAAAATTCTTGAAAAAATTGTGTTCAACGCTTTTTGAAAAATCAATTCTTTTTGTCGAACGGTTTTTCTAAAGCATAAACTTGAGTTCATAGACTTTGAATGTCTTGACGAATCCACTCAAGTGTAAGAAGAGTTAACTTCTTTTGCTAAGGGTAAGAGCACGAAATCATACACTCCCCCGTGAATATAGTTCCGGGTTGAAATCTGAAAGTGATTACAAGCCATTGTGTTGAGATCAAAACGTTGAATGTTTTGTGACAAGCTCAACCCGTGATAGATTGCTCTACCCGTTGTTTGGAAATATTTGTCCAAAATAGACAATTTCCTTTATTAAAAGAAGAAATGACATGTTTTGAAAAATATTTACAACTTTCATTCGAGCTTTATGTACACACCCGTGTCGTTATTGAGCGACATTTCTAGGCATGTCCATATTATCGATACTGAAAGACATGTCGAGAAGAATATTTTTGGATTTTGAAAGATTTTTAATTTTGTGTTTTGCTTTTACTTGTTTTATATTTTTGTATTTTGCTTTTTCAAAGATATATACAAGTTGATGTTTGATAGATAAATTAAGCAGGTACCTTTGCCAGAATCTCCAGGTCTGCTGGAGTCAAACATCTCATACCAATTTGCCTAACGAGGTACTCAAACCTATCTTTCGACAGAGCTTTCGTAAACAAGTCGGCTAATTGGTAATCCGTTCCAACAAAGTATAATTCAACGATACCTCTTTCAACTTGTTCCTTTATGAAGTGGTATCTGACATCGATGTGCTTCGTGCGGGAATGCTGTACCGGATTGCAGGAGATGGCTATGGCCGACTTTGAGTCACAGTACATAGGTACTTTATCAAAGTAAAAGCCATAATCCATGAGTTGTGTTCTCATCCATAGAACTTGAGCACAACACGCAGATAGAGACACATACTCCGCTTCGGCTGATGAGAGTGAGGTGCAATCCTGCTTCTTGGAAGACCATCCCACAAGCTTATCTTGACCTAGAAATTGTGCACCACCAGAAGTACTTTTTCGTGTATCAAGACACCCTGCATGATCAGAATCTGAATAGGCCGTTAGAAAGAATACGGTTTCCCTCGGATACCAGAGTCCCAAATGAATGGTATTCTTAAGGTACCGAAAGATCCGTTTAACCTCCTTAAGGTGCTTTTCAGTGGGTCGTGCTTGATAACGTGCACAATAACACGTAGCATGATGAATATCAGGTCTGCTTGCTGTCAAGTACATGAGGGAACCAATCATGGAACGATATCTCGTTTGATCTATGGGTAATCCCTCCAAGTCAGCATCTCGGGATGTGGTTGATAATGGTGTCCCAACGGGGTCACATGAGGTCATACCATGCTTTTTGATTATCTCTTGACAATACTTAGCTTGGTTAATAAAGATACCACTTGGGGATTGGTGAACTTGAATTCCTAGAAAGAATTTTAGTTCGCCCATCATAGACATTTCAAATCTGCTGTGCATTACTTTTTCAAACCATTTTGAAAGTTTTGGGTTTGTAGACCCGAAAATAATGTCGTCAACATAAATTTGCACAAGCAGAATGTCATCCCCATATTTATAAGTGAACAAAGTTAAATCAATGGAACCTTTTGAGAAACCTTTGGAGACCAGAAATTTCGAGAGCTCGTCGTACCACGCCCTTGGAGCTTGCTTGAGTCCATAAAGTGCTTTGTGGAGACGATACACCTTGTCAGGATAATGAGGATCGACGAATCCTTCTGGCTGCGTGACATAGACTTCTTCCTTTAAAGGACCGTGAAGAAACGCCGTCTTTACGTCCATTTGATATATAATGAATCCCTTATGTGCAGCATAGGCAAGGAAAATCCTGACCGCTTCCATTCGAGCTACTAGTGCAAATGATTCTTCAAAATCAATACCCTCTTTCTGTCCATACCCTTTAGCCACTAGCCTAGATTTATTCTTGATGATCGTGTTCTCTTCATCCATCTTGTTTTTCCAGATCCAACGAAGATTTAATGGAGTCACATCGTATGGTCTGTCAACAAGTTCCCAGACTTTAAGTCTTTCAAATTGTTGAAGTTCATCCGTCATCGATTCAATCCAAGCATGATCAGCCATGGCTTCTTTGATGTTTTTCGGTTCAGCAGTACTCACGGCGAGTGCGAACATACAAACATCGCCATCGGTTGCTAGTTGTCGTCTTGTACGAACAGGCTGTGAAGGGTTTCCAATTACGTGAACCAAAGGATGATCTCGGGTCCAATGATGTGTTGAAGGATGTCGTTGATAGAACGTATGCATATTTGACGGATCAACATGGCGAGTAAAAGACTCTCCAGTTTCGTGTATCGGTGTACCGAATGGGTTGATAAATTCGTCTTCGTCAGATAATGCATCGTCTGCTTGATGTGTGTTCTCTGGAGCAATGACAGTAGTTGTGGATGTTGTAGGATCTATTGTTAATGTGATATTCTGAGGAGGTAAATCTGCAACAACCCGTGTTGAAGTAGATGAAGTTGTATCCTTTTGTTGACGATGAATGATATCATCATTCTTATCATGAGTGACAGCGGAAGACTTCGATGCAACTTGTTTCTCCCTCGTGAAATATTCATCATACATTGGTCCATATAACATTTCCAACTCTTCAAGTGTCGTGTCCACTGTCATATCTGCTCTAGGAACATGTTCAGGAACCAGCTTTGAACTTGACGGTTCATTGTTGTGGTCTTGAGTTCCGAGTTCCGTGCGGTTGTGAACGGAAGTCGTTTGTCGTTGTGGATCGGGACTTAAACTGTTTTGTTCAAGTGCCATCATGTTTCTTACTTGTGAAACCCCTGAGACACATATTTCTCTGATATTTGTTTCTTTAGCAACCAAACTCTGAGAGTGTCTTTTGTTGAACGGTATGAATAAGGAAAACCTTTATGTTCTTGTTGAACCTTTACTTGATTACCTGCACTTTCATCAGTAGTTTGTATGCTTGCATATTTGTTAGTTATATCTTTGTGAGAACCATGTGGGGGTTCACAGTGAACCTTTGTCGTGCTAGAGGGAAATATTTTTCCAGTAGGAACCCATTTAAGACCAGTTGTTTTGAAGATTCTACCTGTTTGTCTCCACTTAAGACAGGGTCTAGAAAACTTAGCTTTCTCATGCACCGAGGAAGACTTAGTTGGAGAAAAACTATTTCCTATTGGGTTCCATCTTTGAGATGCTCTAGCTGTTTGGTTCACCTTGTTCAGGACTTTAGTGATGCAATCATCATGAATGGCATTAAACACACATTTGTTACATTTCGTGCAAACAAAGTGCTTAGCATCTGAGAAGGATCTAGTGTTCCTAGGATAGGCTGATTTGGGCACATCATAGAAGGGTCTAGAATTCCTAGATGTGTGATTAGCGCTCCTAGGTTTCGGTTGGGTCCTATCTCTTGCTTGTGTCTTTATCTTAGCATCCTCCAGATAGCTTGTATGACCCGTGTCATTTGAACTTCGCCTAGGCATGTTCTTGTGGCTATTGCTAGAGTTGCTTGAATCATTCATGTGATTGGGTTTTACATAGGCAGAATATCTTAAGGAGTATCTAGATTGTGGAGTGACAGTGTTTGGCAAATAGCTACGCATGTCAACTTGGGATGCAAACCTCGAGTTCGATGTTTTGGGTCGTTCAGATTTAAACGCATTCGGTTGTCTAGCAACTGAGCGGTTTCTGAATGGTTGAGTAGGAGGTTTCCCCAAGATAGACTGATTTGCTAACTTAGTATCCACACTATTTCCTTTTAGCTTCCTTAATTCATTTTTAACTGCTGTTAATGCAAAAACCTTTTCCTGAATCTGAGCTTTCAATTGCTCATTTTGTAGAAGTAATTGAGCGACACGTTGTTCTAACTTAATGTTTATATTATCAAATATGTCGTTATCAGCATTCGCGTCATTACTATCTACAGTGTTGATAGGTTGCACAGATATTCCACTTACTGAAGCAGGCGGAGGACTTGGATTTTGAGAAGCCAACTTTGATTCTAACAAATTTATTTGTTTCACAAAATGTTCTTTTTCCGTATTAGAATCTTGAATCTTACGATCCAGTTTTTGTTCAAGAACAACGTTTGCTTTTTCAAGTTTTTCAAAATAAGATTCAAATTTGTCATTTTTCTTTAAAAACTCGAGTTTGGCATCCTCAAAATCTTTTGTCTTTTGAGCTAACATAGTTTCAAGCTCATGAATCTTAGAATCAATATATTGATGATCATCATACACAGCATTTAATTGTACCTCAGCCATTGGCTCCTCATCATATATGGGTCTGATATCTGCATCATCGGTTGCTTGATCATTCCCTGAGTTGTTGCTGGTATGCTGCTTTTCTGATTCTGTCCTGCTACTTTCTGTGCCAATCGAACAAGCATCCAATGTTTGACCATCATCTACATTGCTCTCGTTCTGCTGCATTAATCTGTTATTCACCCTTCTTTCAACTTTTAGTTTATGACTTGTTCTTTCAGCAATGGACTTCCTTATAGCACTCATGTGTTGAAGAAATGTCTCCTTGAATTCTTGAACTTCTAACCCAGTATATTCAAAGAAGTATTTGTTGATGAATTCTCGATCATAGTGTACAGAGACCTGTGTATCAAAGAATTGCTGAAACTGATTCTCGAGAACCAAAACCGCATCTATGGATTCAACCTCTTGAAATTCATCATTGGCAAGTTGTTGTTCAATGTGATCTAAATTGAGTATCATTGTGCTTGTGAATGTCTCAACATCTTGTCCAGTGAGTGACATGAATACCCGTTTGAATCCAAGTTCGACGCGAGTGCCTTTTAAATCGTCATTTGAAAGAACTTGAAGGTGTGACTGGAGTGATCTAAAGTGTGTCATGCATCGTTCTTTTGCAACCGACATCTTGGATTTGAGTGCATGCACATCTTGTGTTACGGAATCCATAATGGGTGACACAGTTGATGAATTGACTTTGGATCTTAAGTAGATATGGTGTGATTGGTTTGTGGTTGCAATTTCGAAAATTCCGATTTTTTCTCAGTCAGACAAAACGGTAAACTGAAAAATTTGTCTTACCAAATTTTGAAATCAAGTCTGAAATAGCCAATAACTAATAGGGAAAAATTTTGAAAAGTGAAAATTTTTGACAAAAATAAAACCTAAAAATGGCCTAAAAATTTGAATTTTGGTCCGAAAATTTGAATTTTTGGTCGAAAAATTTTTCGCATCGCCAAAATTTGAAATCGAAGCATAAATGGCCTAAAAATGGTCTAGGAAAAAATAAATTTGAAATCGGAATGTTGCTTAGATCGCAATGCACTTGTCGGAATCCCAGATCGCAATGTACTGTCGTAATCCCAGATCGCAATGTTCAGGTCGGAATATGTTCAGATCGGAATGTTCAGATCGGAATGTGTCTAAAACAAATTTGGCAGAGTAACAACTCAAAAGTCCCTTGAAACCGTCGGAATCCCAGATCGCAATGTACGATCGGAATGTCCAGATCGGAATAGGGTATCGAAATCCTTAGATCGCAAAGAAGAACCTAGTGGTTATTGCGATCTGACCTCAAAAAAACTTATACTTTCCGATGGGTACCTTTGCAAGAATTTCGGAAAGATGAAAAACCAAGGATTTTTGAACGTTTGATCCAAGAAAGTTTGTGTTTTTAATCAAAACGAAGATACCAAATCACTACAACATGATTAAAGAAGTTATACGATTAAGAAACACAATCAAACACAAAAAAATTTGAATACGAGGAAGAAATAAGTATCAAATCAAACGAATCATATGAAAAACACAACAACCAATCACAAATCTACCCCGTGGCGATTGATACCAATTGTTGTCCCTAATATATGTGATGTTAATACACGAATTAAAGAAGAAAGAAAGGAAGAAATGAGATGAATTGTAGAGAAAGAAACTATAGAGAGAAAAGAGAGAGAAGTGTGAGAACTTGTGAAATATTAGATTAGAGAAAATGAAATGACCAACACCCTTCCTAACATGCTAGGAAGGGTTTATATAGCCTTTGCTTACATGTAGCTTAATGGGCTATATGATCATGGGCCGGGCTTTCCTTTTGGGCTTTGGTTACTTATTAATGAACCTTAGCTTAAAGTTAAGCCCGTAATTACACGACTAATATACTACCTATTACAACGTTCTAAAATACGATACATAATAAACATATGACTGAGCATTCTTGTTTGGCTCAATATTTTGAGGCTAACTCATTACGAGCGAAAAGTTATGCTACTTTTAGTATTTGTGTACCGGGAGACGGGTATCGGCACAATCCGAAAATTGTTGTCGATATTTGGATCGAATCTCGGGGACAATAGAATGAGTTTTAAAAATGTTCAAGGACTGATGTTAATGTCTAAACCTCAGGTCATGAGTCTATTTTCAAACCCGAGTGTCGGTTTTATAAATAGAGTTGTTTAAATATGTCAAAATAGTTTTACGAGTTGAAGACGTAAATCTGTCCGGTTTTTACAACACGAAGATGTGTCGGGCAGAAGGTCTTAGAAGTAATATTTTTGAATGAAATTTAAACTGAGTCTTATTCATATTATATGTGAGTTTGTGACCAAGTTTCGTCGAAAACGGACAAGTGTAGATAGGGTATATTGGTGTGTACATTTGGAGTGTACATGCTAATTGGTATTTTGGACACGTAGTTCAATACTTGTGTGGCGTGAGTTGAGTATCCACTATTGGACATGGTGATTTACTCAAGTGATAAGTCATTATATACATGACTTAGTTACTGGTCCGAGGGAAGAAAAATTATAATTTGACTTGCGTTGACTTGGTGTCTTAAGACGAGTCAATATCGAGAGTGCAATTGTTTAAAAGAATAGTGTTGAATAAAAGGGTATTGTAATAACACTTGTATTATTAAATTTTTCGGGATTGTCTTGGTTTTGTAATTTTGATTTTTATATTATTTAAGTATGATTTATACTTAAGTCTATTTTTAACGAACGCACCTTATTTGGTAGGTTGCGGTTTTCGTGTTTAAACGGGCATCACTAATCGTCGGCGATTGTCTCATTACCACTATTGGCTAAGGTGAGTCTATAGCCTCGCTTTTAACATGTTTACTTGTTTTATAAACCCGCGAGGGGGATAACATGCTTGTTTTATTAAAATAAAAGGGTACAACGATAAGTTGTGGAAACTCTACTTATTGGAAAAGTATGGATGCAACGAGAAGTTGTAGAAACCCTTATTATTGGAAAAGTAATTATTATAAATGAAGGGTACAACGAGAAGTTGTGGTAAACCCTCTTGTTTTAAAATTGAACACAAGGAACTTGATTGTATGCTTAGAAATTTATTGCATAAGTTAGTTTTAGCCTTAAAGGACCCATGAATCGTGAATTGTTAATCGAAGTAACGCTAATGCTATGGATAGATCTATCGGGGTGACGCCCAGTCCGGTCGCGATTAGCTCTCGCGTGGTGTTGTGATGCACTAGTAATGAAACATCGGATGCATTGTATAAGAGTAATATACGCAATTGGCTAGGTGTGTTGGGCTGAAATAATATATGTTAACGTTTAATGTCACGAGGCTTATGTAATGAAACCGATAATTATGTCCGTACAACATAATGGTATTTCGGTAAATTATTAACCATGGAAGGTTATTTTGAATACTTGTGTTCTCTTTATTTAAATTTAAAATCTATAGATTCACTCGGCAAATTTTGCTGACTTTTTAAGCATGTTTTATCTCAGGTCCATATAGAAGGCACTCGAGGAAGGCGGTTTCGTGAAGCTTGCATATTTGAAATGTTTTGTCCCGCTTTTCTAAAACATATCCATTCAAATAACTTTTATCGTTTATAATAGTTTGTAAACTTTGGAATCATCTGGGACCGTGTATGAAATTATACTTTTATTGAACGAAAATGAATGGATGTTTATTAAAACGACTTGTTTTGAGCCGTTTTCTATGATTATGAGATTGAACCATGCTAGTAACACCCAATGACCCTTCCGCTGTTATGATCGAAATTTGGGGGTGTTACATAAAGACTTCCATCGTCTTCTCGATCATGTCATGAAAAATAGCCATCATGCACCTTTGAAAGGATCCCAGTGCATTACAAAGTCCGAATGGCATTCTAGGATAGGCAAACGTTCCACATGGACACGTAAACGTAGTTTTTTCTTGATCACAAGGATCGATGGGGATTTGGAAGTAACCGAAACAACCATCTAAAAAGCAATATAAATCGTTTCCCGCAAGACACTCCAACATTTGGTCCATGAAGGGAAGGGAAAATGGTATGTTCTAGTGGTGTCATTTAACTTACGATAGTCGATACACACCCTCCAACCGGTCAGGAGTCGAGTTGGAATTAATTCGTTGGCATCGTTTGGCAGAACAGTCATTCCTCACTTCCTAGGGATACAATGAATAGGACTCACCCAAGGGCTATCGGAAAAAGGGTAAATCATTCCCATGTCATGGTGTTTAAGGACTTCCTTTTTGATGACGTCGTGAATTTTGGGGTTCACCCTCCTTTGACATTGGATTGAGGGTTTGTATTCCTCCTCCATCAAGATTTTGTGGGTACAAAATTTAGGATCGATCCCTTAAATGTCGGATAATTTCCACGCAATTTCCCCTTTGTGATCCTTTAGAACATCGATAAGTGCGGTTGTTTCATCAATCGAAAGATCTTTCGCAATACTCACCGGAAACTTATCATCTCCTTCCAAGAATACGTATTCAAGATGAGGAGGTAAATCTTTCAACTCGAGGACTGGTGGTTTCTCAATTGAATATTTTGGTTCAATACTCATAACCTCCTCGGGTGGAGGAAATGGGAAATCGTTTAGAAAATCCTTGATAATCGAGAAGTCCTCATCGTTGTCGAGGCCTTCGTCACAAGTACATGGAACATCAAATTCTTCATACGTAACCACCTTCAAATGGAGTGAAGGATGGTGTCGAATTATCAAGAATTGGATCAAGCATAGTGGGATTGCTACTATTTTCATCGTCACCAAAACCTAGAACTTCTTGTGAAAATTCCTCGAAAACGACGTCGATCATATCAACGAGCTATATGGTCGCGACGAAATAAACATGAGAAATTGGAGAGTTTTGTGTTGCGTTTATAACAAGTTCCTCGTCGTTAAAACGTAAGGTTATTTTTCTAGCATGCACAACAATCAACGCCATTGACGTATCCAAAAACGAATGACCTAAAATAAGAGGAACTTGAGGATCCATGGGAAAATCGACAACGATAAAGTCTACCGGATAATAGAACTTTCCCACTTTCACAAAAACGTCTTTGGCGAATCCACATGCGGGAATAGTGGAATGATCGGCCAATTCGATAGAAATTAGTGAAGGAGTAAGATTAGGAAGATTGAGCGACTTAAAGATTGCAAGTGGCATCAAGTTAATACTAGCAGCAAGATCGTCCAAGGCATAGCATTCTTCCATATCTTGGATAGCACATGGAATCAAGAATTTACCGGGATCACCGACTTTTTGAGGTATGCGGTTAAGATAAACCGATGAACAACTAGACAATTGTTGCAAATTCTCCTTGTTTTATTAACATACTCTTATAGTTAGCGGAAAATCAAGGCATCATGGCCAAAGCGTCGGCAAAACTTACATTGAAATGCACATCACGAAACATTTTCATAAAAAGCTCAAATTGGTAATTGTCACGTTCTTGAAGTTTCTCCTTACGAAGTCTCGATGGGTAGGGCAGAGGTGGTGTGGGTTGAGGCATAGTCATAGCCTTTGTAATCTCGGGTTCCAATGATGGTAATGGGTCAACCGTAGGTGTGGTTTGAGCGGTACTTCGTTGGATTGGGATATGCTCCTTTTCGACCACCACCTCGGATTCTTCCTCAATTTTCTCCACCGTTAGAGTAATTGGTTGAGGAGTCGGTTCCTTAAGTATCTTACCACTTCTTGTGGTAATCATTTTCATCTCTCCCTTAGGGTTCGATATGGTGTTGCTAGGAAGACTACTCGAAGACGGTTTACACATTATAGCCTCAAACATGGATGAAATTTTATCCTCAAACATATATGGCCTCTTATCAGCCTTAAGCATCTCTTGTTTTATTTCATGTTTCTCTTGTTCCATATTTTGTTGGTTTTGTTGTAACCTAGTTACATTTCCCTCCATTTTGTTGGTGTAGATTTTAAGCTCATTTGCTAACTTGTTTTTCAACCCCCTTTTCAAGTCATTCTTAAACTCGGATCTTAGGCTAATGATCTCCCTTTGTATATTATCAAATCTAGCAGCATTTCCATTTGTGTATTCAAAAAATTCATTTGGAAGATATTTCAAGTTTTGAATACTCTTGTTGTAACTCCCCATTTTGATAATGGAATGTCACGCGTAATTATGGCGTGTCATCAAAGCATACAAGGATAAATGTCTAAACATTACATGACCATAAAGGAAAATACCGGAATCAAACATCGGTTGTCAAAAAGTAAAGCTCATCACACACAAACATAAGTACTGTAAAAGAAAGGACTAAACAATGTCCATAGCAAGAATATCAAAGTAAAGATAATGCATAAAGTAAAGAAAAGCTAGAAAGCTTCCAGTCCATATGCACGTACGCTTAAAGTCTACGAGCGTCCCTCAGTACCTGTTGTTTAGGAACATAGAAAAGGAAAACGGCTGAGCAATACGCTCAGTGCACGGATGTACAATAAAGCATGAACAAGATAAGCATATAACATATAACAGCGGAAGAAACTAAGTCCCGAAAAACCTGGTTAAGTCTTGGTAAAAATGGTTCTATAGTTTGAAAAGCCTTATGTTTATCTTATAAAAACTGTTTAATATATTCTACCATTAGCCAATATAGGTCATGAAAATCCACCGTGTATGGATACTTGGAGGGGTGACCTCATCATGCAAATTAGAAGGTCTGCCTCTATTTTAATATACTGGTTTGGTAGGAGGGATCAGCTCCTTGTGAAGGATGCAAGGCACACATCACATTCACACTGAGTAATCTGCTGAAAAACATGTAACTAGGATGCACCCATACGCCCCACATGATAAATATAATAAATGGCCAAAAGCTGAAGGGACGCCAAGAGCAATCACTCCGTTGTGGTGAAGTCATAACACCAGTGCCTCTAATGGTATGGTTATGGTACCTCCATAACTAGGTGAAACTGGTCATGCATGTATATGGGTATAGGTATTCTAAATTAAACATAAGCAAATCAAACATATAAACTTATACTACGGGAAAACAGTTGGCTGCATAAGGGGAATCCTAATAAGGAAAGAATGTCCATACTAAAAGGACAGAAATCCGTACCTTATGTCCAGTGAACGAAGAAGATGAACGGAAGATAGTCCTACTTCGGTATCACTAATGCTACATAAATACATACGTGTATAAGTATCTGATCACTAAATATGTAACTGGTTTTATGTCATGTCTTAGCTTATTTATACGTTCATGTCATGTTTTACTGTTTTAAGCCTTAAACTGTGTTTATCTTATATTATGTCTATTCTGATTAAGTATTACTTGTCTTTCATGTATTATTATACTTACTGTGTAATAATAAGTAACTTTCTAAAAACAACAGGTTTCCTAAAATAGAATGTTTCCAAAAATAGAAAGTTACCAAAAATAGAAAGTTTTCAAAAATAGAAAATTTCCAAAAATAGAAAGTTTCCAAAAATAGAAAGTTTTCAAAAATAGAAAGTTTCTAAAAATAGAATTACTGCTTAAAATAGATAAGTTTCTAAAAATAGAAAGTTTCCATAAATAGATTAGTTGTCTTAATTAAATAAGTTTCTAAAATAGAAAGTTTCCATAATTAGATATAAGCTGGTTAAATAAGCTAAGTATATAAGCTTAAGTTTTTTCTGATTATTATTCTAAGTCATTTTGATATAAGGTATAGTTTATTAATTATTACATGTAATTTAAATAAACTATAGGTTAAAAGTATTTAATTAAATATATCATGTTTTTAATTAAATAAAATTAAATACTTAGGTTAAAACATGTATTATTAATTATTAATAATATAACCTAAGTCATGTTAATTAATTAATCATAGCCATGGTTTTTTAATTAATTAGTTATAAAGTCTAGAAAAATATAAATACTTAGGTTAAAATTTCATGATCTAATAATTATATTATAACCTAAGTCACGTTTATTAAATTAATCATGTCATATTTATTAATTTAATTTATAACATATGATTTATTAAAACATAACCTTGACATAAACCATGAACCGGATCGTGACTAGAAACCATGAACCGGACTCGAAATCAACACCATACCCCGAACCACTTCGGAGTTTCCCCCTTGTTGCTGCTGCCGTGGGACCCACACCACCAAACCGAGACCTTGTGGTCTCGGTGGTGGTCTATAAGCCAAACCGAGACCCCTTGGGGTTCGGTTTAGGCGTCGGCCAAACAAAACACCCCTAAATCCTCCTTTTTGATTTACCCCATAACAATTTACATGTTTAGTTTATATTTTTAATTAGGTTTTTAAAAACATCATGTTCTTATTTAATTTTTTTAAATCAAAACAAAAAGAAAAAGGATTAAAAAGGTATACCGAATGCGTGGATCGAACGAGGATGAACACACACGAACACTTGCACAAAAATCAAGATAAAAATCAAACGAACACCCCCTTTTCTCGTGTTATATGCGGCGGCCAAAGGGAGAGCAAGGAGAAGGAAGAAAAATCTTTTTAGGTTTTTGATTAGTTTTACTGTAAAGTGAAAATGACTAGCAAAATTTACCTTAACCCCTTCTTAGTGAAATTTTGATGGGCTTGGCCCATGGCCTTGGTGTAGCCGCGGGTAGGGGGCCCCACATGGGGTACCCGTACCGTTTTCCGTGTCTCGTTATTTAAGTGTTCGTTCGTGTTTAGTCGTGTTCGTGTTTTATGTGTTCTCGTTAAATATTAACCGTGACTTAATATATTTATTCGTTTTCATAATAAATATATATACGTAATTAATATTAGCTCGTGATTTAATTACGTTCATGATTTCATGATCGCATGTTCGTGATTAATTATTGTTTAAATAATTATTGTGTGTCCGTACGTAATAAATACTTATCGTGTTCTAACACGTACGTAATACGTAAAATTCTAACACGTGAACGTAATCATACTATAAAAGGAAAGTTTTAATCTAGTACGTACGATCTTAAGGGCACTATTCATGGTAAAGGCATGCGGGTTTTACAACTCTTCCCCCCTAAAAAGAATAATTCGTCTCCGAATTATAGATAAAGTAAACTAGAAAAGAAGAACATACCCGAATTCAAAATATAAAATGAGGGTAAGAAGCCCGGATAGACTCCTCTGTTTCCCAAGTGGCTTCCCGCTCGGTATGATCCCTCCAAAGGATTTTGACGAATGGAATCGTCTTCCTTCTCATGACTCGTTCTTGTTTGTCAAGAACTCGTTCGGGTTCTTCTATGAAAATGAGATCTTCACGTATCTGTTCCAGTGGATATTGAACCATGTGAAGGGGATGATACTGGTACCCTCTGAGTAAGGACACATGAAACAAATTGTTTAAATGCGAAAGCTGCGGAGGTAACGCTAACCGGTAAGATACTTTACCGACTCGTTCAGTGATATCAAACGGTCCAATGAAACGAGGACTGAGCTTCCCTTTAATCCCAAAGCGCCTAACTCCACGTGTCGGCGAAACCTTAAGGAAGACGTGATCTCCTACGTTAAAATGTATGTCCCTACGATGCTTATCGGCGTAACTCTTCTGACATGACCGTGCTTCCTGAAGTTTATGCTTAGCTACTGCGATCTTTTCATTGGTCATCTCTATGATTTCTGGTCCTTCAAGTGTTCGCTCGTCAACCTGATCCCAGCAGATTGGGGCGCGACACTTTCTGCCATACAACATCTCGAAAGGAGCACACTTGATACTTGTGTGCCAACTGTTGTTGTATGCAAACTCCACCAAACAGATGTAATCGTCCCAATCACCCGTCCATTCCAACGCACATGACCTCAACCTGTCTTCCAATGTCTGAATCGTTCGCTCCAACTGTCTGTCTGTTTGAGGATGAAAAGCCGTTCTAAGCTTAAGTTGTGTACCCCAAGCTTTCTGCATGCTCTTCCAAAATCGCGAAGTGAAACGAGGATCACTGTCTGAGACGATGCTGGATGGGGTACCGTGGAGTCTCATGATCTCTCTTCTGTACGTATCGGCGAGTTTACTTACCGGATCTTCCTTGCGGAGTGGTAAGAAATGAGCTGATTTGGTAAGTCGATCTTCGATAACCCAAATTGCATCGTGCTTCCTCTTGGTAGGCGGAAGACCAGTAACAAAATCCATGGTGATTTTGTCCCACTTCCACACTGGAATATCTAACAGTTGAAGGAGACCGCCAGATCGCTGATGCTCAATCTTAACCTGCTGGCAGGTAAGACATTTGGAGACGTAAGTGGCCACATCCTGTTTCATACCAATCCACCAAAAATATTGCTTGATGTCGTGGTACATCTTAGTCGAACCAGGATGTATAGATAATGGGGAGCTTTGAGCTTCAGCTAACAAGGCTTCCCGGAGTTCTTGGTCATCAGGAACACACAGTCTCGTGTCCTGCCATACGACACCATCTGCATCTACTCTGAATTCTGTCTGTTTCTCTAAATTCTGTACTATCGCCCAAATTTCTCCATCATCTTTCTGAGCTTCCTTGATCTTAGAGAGTAACTAGGGTTCTACTCTAAGATTAGCCCAGTAACCATGTTGTCCACGTACCATGATCTCGATGTCTAGTCGCTCCAAGTCTCTTATGATTTCCTCCTCAATCTTAATGCCGTTGATCATTCCGGACTTCCTGCAAAGAGCATCTGCTACTACATTTACCTTACCGGGATGATACTTTAGATTAATGTCATAATCCTTCAACAGCTCTAACCATCTCCTCTGCCTCATGTTCAATTCACGTTGAGTGAAGATATACTTCAAACTCTTGTGGTCCGTGAAAATGTCACATGATTCTCCATATAAGTAGTGCCTCCATATCTTCAATGCAAACACGACTGCAGCAAGTTCCAAGTCATGTGTGGGGTAATTTTCTTCATAAGGCTTAAGCTGTCGTGAAGCGTACGCGATCACTTTCACATGTAGCATGAGAACACAGCCAAGTCCTTTCCCCGATGCATCACTGTAGATTTGAAATCCACCCGTACCAGATGGGAGAGTAAGAATAGGTGCAGATACTAGCTTCTGCTTCAGGTCTTCAAAGCTCTTCTCTCGTTCTTCAGTCCAGACGAATTTCTCCCCTTTCCGCGTCAGTTTGGTTAATGGTAGTGCTAAGCGGGAAAAGTTCTCCACGAACCTACGGTAATAGCCAGCTAAGCCTAAGAAACTGCGGACTTCCGTCGCTGATGTCGGCCTCGACCACTTAGTAATGGCCTCAACCTTCGCTGGATTCATAGTGATTCCTTCTGCTGATATAATGTGACCTAGGAATGCCACCTTGTCTAACCAGAACTCACATTTGGAGAATTTAGCATACAACTGCTTCTGGCGAAGAATCTATAGTACTGTACGAAGATGGTCTTCGTGTTCCTCCTTGGACTTTGAGAAAATCAGGATGTTATCGATGAAGACAATGACGAACTTGTCTAGAAATTCATGGAAGATTATGTTCATCAAGTCCATGAACACTGCTGGAGCATTTGTCAGGCCGAATGGCATAACTACAAACTCGTAGTGGCCATAGTGGGTATGAAAAGCAGTCTTGGCGATATCCTACTCCTTGACCCGTAGCTGATGATAGCCTGACCTAAGATCAATCTTGGAGAAGTGTTTGGCCCCTTAGAGTTGGTCAAACTGATCGTCTATACGCGACAGTGGATACCTATTTCGGATAGTAATCTTGTTGAGCTCGCGATAGTCTATGCAAAGACGCATACTATCGTCCTTCTTCTTAACAAATAGAACCGGTGCGCCCCATGGAGATGCGCTCGGTCGAATGAAACCTCGTTCAAGAAGTTCTTGCAGTTGATCCTTCAGATCCTTCAGCTCTATGGGAGCCATTCTATAAGGAGCCTTGGAGATCGGTTCAGCTCCTGGAATAAGCTCGATATTGAATTCCACTTCTCGTGCAGGTGGTATGCCCGCATGTTCTACTGGAAATACATCTTGGAATTTCGACACTATTGGTTGATCCTGAATTGATGGAGATTCAACATCCATGTCGTGAACCGTAGCTAGATAACCCTCTCAGCCATGTGACAGTAGTGCACGCGCTTGCAGGGTAGATATGATTTGTACAGACCGTCCGGGTACGAACCCGTTATGAATGTACTCTGGTGCATTAACATCACCGAAGATAACTCGATATGAATGGCAGTCTATGGTAGCATGATGATTGGATAGCCAATCCATGCCCAAAATCATGTCGAAGTCATTCATTTCCAGCGGAAGTGCGTCAACAGGACGAACCATATCGTCAAATTCTAGTGGAAGACTCTTGTATACATGGGTGATTAATATAGAGTACCTCAAAGGCGTGGAAATAGTAAGTCTATTCTCTAGTGGCATGGGGAGCATCCTAATGTTCTTAGCATAAGCATTAGAAATGACCGAGTGAGTAGCACCCGTATCGAAAAGAACACACGCAGCTTCACCATACATATACAAGATTCCAGTGATGGTACCTGTATACTTGTTGGCCTGGTCTCGAGATGTCGTGTAGACACGCCCGGTGGTAGGAGACGGCTTGGAATCAGCATGTCCCGATGTGCCCTCCATCTCGCCCTTACGGCAATCCTTCATGATATGGCCAGGAAGACCACACTTGAAGCATACGTCAGTGTTACGACAACATGGCCCTGGGTGTCTACAGTGGCAAGTAGAGCAAAGAGGATGACTATATCCTCCAGCAGGTGCTCTGGCTGGCTGAGAACCTGATAAAACATTTTACATAAGACATGATAATAGGGACAAAGGATAATGCGGATGATCGTAAGATTGAATACCAGTGATAGCTGGACGGCTAGGATGTGAACCTCTCTGGTTCTAGTCCCTACCGTTTCCATGGTTCCTGGTAGAAGTTTTGCTAAAGTGTCATAATATGAGTTATAACATGAAATCATAAGAAAAATGCGTAAGTATTAGGACCTACTGCCGTTGGAGTGTCCAGCGTTGTTACGGTAATTATCATTACCACCACGCCTATCCGTAGCAGAACGGTCGTTAGTCTGACAATTTCCCTTGGGCTGATGAGGCTGTTGCTGAGTAGCCGGCTGAGACCGGTCCCTAGTTTTCTGCCTGGAAGATACAATTAAAGAGATGAATAATTGACATATATGGAAAGAATACGGATTGGTCACCGCTTGAATACGAATGTTTACCTCTTTTCGGGTCTCTCAGCTTCCCCGAACTCATCTCTCTCTGGCAGCATTTCCAGCTTACGTGCTGCATCGGCCACTTGTGTTACAGTGGTGAACGTAGCACACACCAGATTGTTTGCGAGCGATGTGCGAAGAGCCCACCTAAAGTGGTGTGCCTGCTCTTCAGGAGTACCTGTTGCTGCACCAAGGAAACCAGCTAAGCGAAGAAAGCGCTGCATAAACTCGTTGCTATTCTCCCCAGCTCTCTGTCGGATCCCATGGTACTCCCTCTTGAGCTTGTCTTGCTCAGCCTTGGGAAAGAACTGCTCCATCACCCTATCCTTGAACTGAGCCCATGTCAAACCAGCAACCCAATCGTCACCTCCCACAGACTGCATCAACGCTAACCACCAATTTAACACATCGCCTTCGAACCGATAGCATTCCAACCTCGCCTTGAACGCGGGGTCACAACCCATAGCATTGAAAATCTTCTCGATGTGAGCCAACCAACATTCAGCATCACTAGGGCTATCTGTTTTCTCAAAATCTCGAGGACGGAGCTTATTGAATCTGTCCAGCCATACTGTCAATGTCACTGGAGGAGGAGGAGGTGCTTGGTTATGCTGCTGATTGTTAGCAGCTTGAACTTCAGCCCTGATGTCGTTCCTCAGTTGAGGAAGCAAAGCTTGCATTGCTGCATTGAGTTGTTCCTGTTCGCGTGTGAGAACCATCTGACAGTATAACATAAAACATATGATTAAACAGATCAAAACATAAATATATATATATATATATATATATATACATATATATATATATATATATATATATGTGAAAAAAAATTATACCAATAAATCCAGAGACAAATTTTATGCAAGAAAATTTGTGTATGAATGCATGATGCAGTTTTATGAAAACTTTTGTATGATCGAGAGTGAACGCCTATGGTCAGTTCACCCAAAATAAAAGACATGGCGAGGGGACACCTATGAGTCGGTCCCAAATTTAAAAGTTTCGATAAAACACATGCGACTAAATAGGGCCAGTCCTGTACCAACCATTACTTAGTTATAAACCTGCGACAATGACATATATATGTATGTATAAAAATGATGAATGCATGAAAACGACTGTCAGTTCTAGGAAGACCATAGTGACTACCCACTAATCACAGGTCATATTTTGAGAGCCTACAGGTCGAAGCCTTAACTCTGATACCATAATTGTAACACCCCATTTTGATAATGGAATGTCACGCGTAATTATGGCGTGTCATCAAAGCATACAAGGATAAATGTCTAAACGTTACATGACCATAAAGGAAAATACCGGAATCAAACATCGGTAGTCCAAAAGTAAAGCTCATCACACACAAACATAAGTACTATAAAAGAAAGGACTAAACAATATCCATAGCAAGAGTATCAAAGTAAAGATAATGCATAAAGTAAAGAAAACCGAGAAAGCTTCCAGTCTATATGCACATACGCTTAAAGTCTACGAGCGTCCCTGAGTACCTGCCGTTTGGGAACATAGAAAAGGAAAACGACTGAGTAATACGCACAGTGCACGGATGTACAATAAAGCATGAATAGGATAAGCATATAACATATAACAGCGGAAGAAACTAAGTCCCGAATAACCTGGTTATGTCTTGGTAAAACTGGTTTTATAGTTTGAAAAGCCTTATGTTTATCTTATAAAAATTGTTTAACATATTCTACCATTAGCCAATATAGGTCATGAAAATCCACCGTGCATGAATACTTGGAGGGGTGACCTCATCATGCAAATTAGAGGGGTTGCCTCTAATTTAATATACTGGTTTGGGTAGGAGGGATCAGCTCCTTGTGAAGGATGCAAGGCACACATCACATTCACACTGAGTAATCTTCTAAAAAAACATGTAACTAGGATGCACCCATACGCCCGACATGATAAATATAATAAATGGCCAAAAGCTGAAGGGACGACACGAGCAATCACTCCGTCGTGGTGAAGTCATAACACCAATGCCTCTAATGTTATGGTTATGGTACCTCCATAACTAGGTGAAACTGGTCATGCATGTATATGGCTATAGGTATTCTAAATTAAACATAAGCAAATCAAACATATAAACCTATACTACGGGAAAACAGTTGGCTGCATACAGGGAGTCCTAATAAGGAAAGAATGTCCATACTTAAAGGACGGAAATCCGTACCTTATGTCAAGTGAACGAAGAAGACGAACGAAAGAGAGTCCTACTTCGGTATCACTAATGCTACATAATTACATACGTGTATAAGTATCTGATCACTAAATACGTAACTGGTTTTATGTCATGTCTTAGCTTATTTATACGTTCATGTCATGTTTTACTGTTTTTAAGCCTTAAACTGTGTTTATCTTATATTCTGTCTATTCTTTTTAACTATTACTTGTCTTTCATGTATTATTATACTTACTGTGTAATAAAAAGTAACTTTCTAAAAATAGCAGGTTTCCTAAAATAGAAAGTTTCCAAAAATAGAAAGTTACCAAAAATAGAAAGTTTCCAAAAATAGAATGTTTCCAAAAATAGAAAGTTTCCAAAAACAGAATTACTGCTTAAAATAGACAAGTTTCTAAAAATAGAAAGTTTCCATAAATAGATTAGTTGTCTTAATTAAATAAGTTTCTAAAATAGAAAGTTTCCATAACTAGATATAAGCTGGTTAAATAAGCTAACTATATAAGCTTAAGTGTTTTCTGATTATTATTCTAAGTCATATTGATATAAGGTATAGTTTATTAATTATTACATGTAATTTAACTAAACTATAGGTTAAAAGTATTTAACTAAATATATCATGTTTTTAATTAAATAAAATTAAATACTTAGGTTAAAACATGTATTATTAATTATTAATAATATAACCTAAGTCATGTTAATTAATTAATTATAGCCATGGTTTATTTAATTAATTAATTATAAAGTCTAGAAAAATATAAATACTTAGGTTAAAATTTCATGATCTAATAATTAAATTATAACCTAAGTCATGTTTATTAAATTAATCATGTCATATTTATTAATTTAATTTATAACATATGATTTATTAAAACATAACCTTGACATAAACCATGAACCGGATCGTGACTAGAAACCATGAACCGGACTCGAAATCAACACCATACCCCGAACCACTTCGGGGTTTCCCCCTTGTTGCTGCTGCCGTGGGACCCACACCACCAAACCGAGACCGTGTGGTCTAGGTGGTGGTCTATAAGCCAAACCGAGACCCCCTTGGGGTTCGGTTTAGGCGCCGGCCAAACAAAACACCCCTAAATCCTCCTTCTTGATTTACCTCATAACCGTTTACATGTTTAGTTTATGTTTTTAATTAGGTTTTTAAAAACATCATGTTATTTAATTTAATAAATCAAAACAAAAAGAAAAAGGATTAAAAAGGTATACCGAATGCGTGGATCGAACGAGGATGAACACACACGAACACTTGCACAAAAATAAAGATCAAAATCAAACGAACACCCCTTTTCTTGTGTTATATGCGGCGGCAAAGGGAGAGCAAGGAGAAGGAAGAAAAATCTTTTTAGGTTTTTGATTAGTTTTACTGTAAAGTGAAAATGAATAGCAAAATTTACCTTAACCCCTTCTTAGTGAAATTTTGATGGGCTTGGCCCATGGCCTTGGTGTAGCCACGGGTAGGGGGCCCCACATGGGGTACCCGTACCGTTTTCCGTGTCTCGTTATATAAGTGTTCGTTCGTGTTTAGTCGTGTTCGTGTTTTATGTGTTCTCGTTAAATATTAACCGTGACTTAATATATTTATTCGTGTTCGTAATAAATATATATATGTCATTAATATTAGCTCGTGATTTAATTACGTTCATGATTTCATGATCGCATGTTCGTGATTAATTATTGTTTAAATAATTATTGTGTGTTCGTACGTAATAAATACTTATCGTGTTCTAACATGTACGTAATACGTAAAATTCTAACTCGTGAACGTAATCATACTATAAAAGGAAAGTTTTAATCTAGTACGTACGATCTTAAGAGCACTATTCATGGTAAAAGCATGCGGGTTTTACACTTGTTGTTGTTTTGAAAATCATTTTTTTGATTTTTGTTTGAAACTTGATTGTTATTAGCCCCTTAATTCCCATAGTTGTTACCCTTGTAATTGTTTTGGTAACCAACTTTATTGTTTCGATAATTGTTAGCATTTTGATTGGGTGCAAAACCTGGTGGAGTCATTTGATTATAGCGGGTAACTTGACCGTTGTTGTTATAAGTTCCTGTGGCCGCGTAGGCACTCGAAATGTTAGCACCATTGGTAATGCACTCGGAGAAATCATGTCCTCCACCACAATAGATACAAGAAACCTCAACCGCTTTAGCCGTAGCGGGAGTAGATTGTTCACCAACTTTAAATTCAATCAAAAGACCCTTAAGCTTATCAAAGATTTTGTTCTCCATATTTGCCTCAATTTGGCAAGCATCGATGGTATGATACAATGAAGGTGAAGCCGATGACGAAGCCTTACGAACACTCGATGTGTTACGAGGACTATAGACCTTAGACCTATTCTCAATAATAAACATTGATTCCTCGACCGTTTTACACAAAAAATTACAACCCGCGGCGGCATTATGATAATCTCTCTCATGATCGTTCAATCTATTGTAAAACGTGTCAATTTGTTGCAAGTCGGAAAAACCGTGGTGAGGACACTCATGTAACATTTCCTTAAACCGATTCCAAGCCATAGAAAAACTGTCATTAAACTCTTGTGAAAATTTAGAAATCTCGTTTTTCAAATGTGTAGTCTTAGAGGGCGAGAAAAATTGGTTAACAAATTTTTAAACGAGATCCTTCCACGTCAATATAGAATTAGGTGGCTCTTTCTCTAACCAAATTTTACCTGTCCCCGCTAAGGAATACGGAAAAAGCATCATCTTAATCGAGTCGTTAGAGACGTCCTTAAACTTGCAAGTGGCGGTAAGAAAATTGAATTGGCGGATATGGTTGTGCGGGTTGTCCTTTTCATCACCACGGAATTTGTTGTTTTGGATCATCGACAACAAACCCGTCTTAACTTCAAAATTCTCCGCATGGATGGCGAGAATCACAATATCCTCTACATAAACCTCGGTGGGTGCTTTAAGTAATTCCATCATATTACGATTAGCCGTGGTTGCTTCTTGTTCTACGATAGGTTCTTCAATAGGAGATTCTTCACTTGAAAGGTTAGGTGTGGTTTCCTTTCGGTTTTTGCGTTTACGTGCACGTCTTGCTTGAATACGAGTAAGCATAAATTTCACATACGACGTGGGGATGAGCAAAGAAGATTCTTTTTGGTTTTTTTTACTTTTTCAAAAAAATTTTGGTTTTTTATTGTTTTTACTTTTTTGGATTTTGTGATGTATTATGTAGACAAAAATCTAAAAATCTCTCCTCAAATCAAATCTCTTGATTAAAGGAGCCTCAAGGAACGAAAACGATCACGTGAAGTGAACGCCTTCGATGACTTTAGAACGTTGGTGGAACACCAAAACGTTCAAGAGAGTTTAATCAATTGAAACTAAGAAAATATATATGATATGTAGATAATACTTTGGTTGGCGGGGAAACGAGGCGTCGCGAAGCACATAAGAGCCTTTTTCCTTATGGTATATTTTATAATACCCGCCTTATACCCACCTTATAGTTTGTGTCTTTCAAAATTAAGCTTCACGAAAGTAGTTATATATTTTGCCTTTTTTCTTTGTTTGAGATTCGAATACCTTGATCAAGTGATGAAATCCCGAATCA
Source organism: Glebionis coronaria (assembly GCA_025667525.1). Lineage (NCBI taxonomy): Eukaryota > Viridiplantae > Streptophyta > Magnoliopsida > Asterales > Asteraceae > Glebionis > Glebionis coronaria. The sequence goes on along the minus strand of CM046877.1, from coordinate 601,445,450 downwards.
AGGTTGTGTTTTCACACTTTTGGAGTACTTGTGAATTTTTTGTTCTACGTATACAATATAATAATATTCACACAAAAAACGAAAAACCAATAATAGTTATTAGTAGAGTGCTACTAATACAATTATATTTATGGATAATATAAAAACAACAATTGTTCAAATCAAAACACAACATGCCTCCCCGGTAGCGGCGCCAAAATGATTGTAGCGGTTTTACACACTTTTAGGAAAAAGGCGTAAAAGTGGCAAGTATTAAGTGTCGGTTTAGGAAAACCAAGCACTAATGACCAAATGAAGTTTAAGTTCGTTTCCCAAGGAGGCTAGTGTGTTGTGTAAGAAATGATTAAAAGTTTGTGATTATAATTATGAGAAAATAAAATAGAAATAAAAGTGAAAAGGAAGACGGTTACGGTAAAATTAAACTAAGACGAAAAGTTGTGCACGTAAAACCGTAAAATATGACGAAATTTAAAAATTAACCTAAATATTCCTAGAAAGTTGCAATAAATCCTAAAAAATTATAATTAGAGTTTAAAAAAATCAAAAATCGCTCAAACCTTTTATTTAATTGAATATTAATTCTTTAATGCTAATTAAAGCCCAAAAAATTTAAAATTAATTAGAACTATTTAAAAATGATTAAAAACTATAAAATCTTAAAATAATTCTAAAAATTAATGAAATGAAACCAAAATTAATATAAAAGTCTTATAAGTCCTAACTTAATGTATTTAATCTAGTAAAAATAAAAAAGTTTCAAAAATCTTAAATTTAATTTTTAATAATAAAATAATAATAAAATAATAATAAAATAATAATAAAATAATAATAAAATAATATTAAAAATCCAAAATTTATAATAAATTCTAAAAATTTGCGAACTAGTTTATTTTAACCTAATAAACATAAATATGAACTTGAAATTACAACAATACCCCTAATAGGCCTCCAAATGGGCTGAAATGAAAAATAGTCCACCTAATTGGGCTTTTTAGCCCAATAAGCAAAAAGTTGTCCAAATAAGCCCGAAATCTCCTATCTGACTCAAAATTGAATTTTAAACACAAAATTTTAAAGGTCCAAAATCTGAAAGTGAGCTTATCATAGCTTATTTCAAAGCAGCTTATTCTTAATGGGCTTTTTGGCCCATTAAGCTATAAGCTGATGCCATAAGCTGAAATTTGACACACAACCTTCTCTTGACCTAAATAAGCTGTTTGTAATAAGAATTTTTTAATAAGCCCAAGAAATAAGCCTGAAGTAAGCAAAAGCTCTCTAAAGAAACTAACAAAATAGTCGTTTTTGAGTTCTAGGCCACCTAAAGTGCTGACTCAACTTGCAAATTGTTTTAAATGACAAAACTAAGCTTAATAATAAAAAAGATTTCAAAAATAACCACTCAATAAGCTGGAATAAGCAATAAGCACTTAATGTATAAGTCAACTTAGTTGGTTTTCTAGTCAAACCTAAAAGTCAAACCCTAAAAAGCTCAAAAATAGTCAAATGGGTCGAATAAGGAAGATTGATTACAAAATCAAATTTGTTGCAAGTCTGGATAAGCTAGAATAGCTTATTAATAATATGTTTGAAAAATTGCACTAGCAGTGGCTAGTTTTGGGTGTCCAGCAGTGGGAAAAGTTGTCACTGCTTGACTTCTTTGACTTTTTGTCTTTTGTGGATTTTTGTTGGATTCAAGGCACACAAAGGCACCCTTATAACCAGTGGGTTATAAGGAGTCAATAGCAATCACAAAATCAGAAAAACTAACGGCCAATTGATACAGTTTATTCAATCTTTGCCCAGATATCACACAGACATGAACATAAGCAGTTATGAAAATGATAAGCAGTTTTAGCAAGATTAAGCCAACCAAACTTCACCAAATGCATACACAAGCTATAAATAATTCAAATGAACACAAATAAAATTGTTTCATACACTGTATTAAAGATTTAGACAAAGATCCAAGCCAATTAATGTTACTGATGAACAAACAGATGAACACAAGTGAGGTTGCTGATGTAATTGACCACAGATACAATTTCAAACACTCAAATCTCTAAAACAGGTTATACAAACTTGATTTAAGCCATTGTTAATCCTAAACATGCATACACCCTATGTGTTACCAAGGTTTTAGGTCAAAATTTGCAAAATCAAACAAGTTATATCACTTAATCAGATTTGGTGTTTTAAAGAGCAAAAGTTGCAAATATCAGAACACAAGCACTTGTATATCAAATACAAACACAAACAAACAACTAGCACTTATTCAAAATCAAACTATAAACTTAAAAGAGTAGACCCAAACACCCCTTTCACCTTTTTAATCCAAAATTTTCAGAGAAAAAGTGTGATTCAGGTTAGCAAATGTATACACAAGTATCAAAACAACATTCTCATTCAAGATTAACAAGATCTATGCACCAAGAACATAAAAACGCTAGCAGAATCATAAATCACTTAAAACCAAAGATTTTTAGGAAAAGAGGGTCAATCTCATGGATGTACTTCCACAACCACGATTTTTAGATCTGATGTGTCTAGCCGAACAAGACACAAGCTTCCAACACAACCCTGCTAAGATTCAACAAGGTTAGAGCACAAGTTATAACAGAAAGATGAAATAACAAAAAAAACTTGATTAATGCAACCTTTTTCCCACTCCTTGATTATCCCCAAACCTCAAGTACACTACACCTTGATAATCTTCTTATCAGGGTGCTATGAACACTTGTAATCCAAAAATTCAAAGGGCTTGAACCAAGAACATAGCAAAATATCAAGTTTTAGGAAATTTGACAATTTCTTGCACAATCTTTGAAAACAGGTTTTGAGCTTTCAAAATCACAAACATATATCACTAACAATAGAATAAAAAGATTGGCACTTGGTTTTCATCAACAATATCAAACACTATTTCATTAGGATTTATAGATTTGTGAACAAAGGAAAAACCAAGAGCAAGCTACAACGTTGTGAGTCCTACGCCTTATATAGGCTACATGAATACTAGAAAAGCTGAAAAACTATAAACCCTAGTTAGTGAAGTTCCTGAAATGCCCTTGCTGAATTTGAATTTTCTTGGAATCATGTGAACTTTTCTTGGCGTTTTGTTGATGTAAAGTTCATGGAATTTGATCAAAGGGTTCACATGAAGCTTAAAATGTAAGCTTGATTGTGGATGGTTGATCTTTCTACCAAGTTTGTCTTCGTCCCCAAAAACGTGAGCAGGGCACCTTACGTGTGACTTGTGTGGTGATGTGACAAGAGGTCTAAGGGTGGGGATATGTTTATGTTGAGGTTAATCACAAAACTGGACAAGATGATGGTCTAATTCATAGTAATTAAGAAATACCCAAAACGGATTAAGAACATGAAGAACAAGGTTTTGATCTGCTTTTGTTTTTAAATAAGTGTTAACTGTGTGTTTAATTAACTAATAAAATTAGTTAATATTTAGTTGTGAGTGGGGTGTGACATGGGGAAAGGGTGGCTTGTGATTGGCTGGATGGAGTTAGTAGGACACGTGGAGTGTGTTGGTTGGTCTAGGTTTGTTTGGATGTCTGCCAAGTTAAACCCCTTCTTCTTTCCTTTCTTCTTCATTTCTTGTTTAAATATTAAAAAATGAATTTCCTTTGTTGTTGAGGTTTCAGTTTTCTTACTTTGGCCACAAAAAGTTTTGGAAAAGTATTTCAAGGGTATTTCTTGCCAATTCATGATATTTGAAGGGTTGTTTTGGCATTTTCTTCATTCTTCAAGGTGTTTACTTGTATTGTTGACTTCTTGGAGGACTAATAATGACAAGTCTTCAAATTTGAGGGACGTTTCTTTCCAATTCTTCAAAGTTGAGTGTCCTTTTTGTAATTTTGACAAACATTAAGGACCAAACTCGTAATTATGAATATACAAGGGTTTAAAGTGTCAATTCTTCAATATTAGAGGACCCTTCTTGTACAATCTTCAATTCTTCAACGGTTATTCTTGGAAAATCAACTCTAAGGCTTGGTTCATTGTACGGCTTCGTTTCCCGTGTTCATTTTTGCTTGTTTCTTGTGATCTTTTGCCATTTTCTCAATATCCGTACCTAAATTACACATCGAACAAAAACAAGAATATATTTGGCATATTTCATGATATGTTATGCATTTTTGCTTGTTTCTTGTGATCTTTTGACATCAGAGCTGCTGAACTAAAGAGCAAAGAGGCTCTGAACAAACTACTGTCCCCAGCTGTTAAGGAGGCTCAGGTGAAGAAGCTCAAAGAGCATGAAGCAAAGAGAAACAATATCCAAAAAGAGTATGAGAGGATTGTAAACCAAGAGAGCTGAGCCTAGGAAAATCACCAAATACATATGCTACACTGATAAAGACAAAAAGATGGTGATGACCCTATACAGAAACAATGACATAACCAACTACAAAGTCAGCAGTGACTTCAAACTCAGAGATTTGGGTCTCTCTGAATGGTTAGAAGTGTTATCTCTTGCCCAAAAGAAGACTGGGCCTGGTGCTGCCCAAAGGATGAAAAATATACAAGCTAAGCTTAATTGGGTAAGAGACACTGTTAAGAAGCTGAAGCTACCTCTGCCTCCCCAACTATCACAACAACAACAAACACAAGGAAAAAAAAAGGAAAACCCCAATGGGGCCTCTAGTAGAGAAGCTGGTCACTGAAAATGTTGTGGTAGATGAAATGTACAGAAACCTTGTACTTCCAAGAGAGATTGCTAAGCAAGTGGGTGGTCAAGTCTACTCTGAACCAGAAATGGGAATGGTATTCATGAATGGGATGTGTGAATACTACTTCCAGAGAAAAAATGAGTTACACTTGGCTCAACCATACAAATCATCAGACTCAAACTAGCCATGCTTAGGAACTGCAAGGAAGCCAGTGACTTTGAGTTCGAGATGGAGTTAATCATCAACTCCATAGCTGATAAAGTCGAAGCTCAAAGAACTGTGGACCAGGGCCTCGATCGCTTAAGGATCTTTTGTTTTTATTTTACACCTCTAGGTGTCCATGTAATAGACTAGGTTCTTTATGTTGAATAAAAATCTGAGGTATGTTTATTAAAATTATGTGTAAGAAGAAGCTGTGTACTCACTTACAATAATTCTAGACTTAGTATAATTTGTAAACCTGTAGGGGGAGATTGTTGGGCGAATGAAAGTTTTAACTATGGCCTAGTATAGATTTGTTTAAATTAGACTAAGTGTTATTGGTCGCTGAGAGGAACAGCGACATAGACCAGACCAGCGGAAGGCAAAGCCTCAGCTGGAACACTAGGAACATTCAAGTCAAAGACAACGTCAGAGAATTCGAAGATAATCTGAGGTCATACTTACCAGTGATTAGGAATAGCTGGGACGTAGAAGGAATGTGATGGTGTTCAAGGATCTCTGAGTTGACAATACTCAGAGATCACTTAAGAAACCTAGAAGTCTTATACAAGCAAAGATTTTCGGATCCTTTTATAATTTAGGCGGGAGAGTATACAAAGTGTTTTGAGCTGGACAAAACAAGAGATTCAAGATAAAGCCTAGTACGACCTAGTGGGACAAAAGGTGAACAGTTGGCAAAACTGTTAACCTAAAGTAGTTTAAAGGTATGTCTCGATTTGGACATGCATTTAATACGTTGTACTCTTCCACTCAGAAGATGACAGGTATCAACTACTCCTACTAAGGAAGCAACCTCGTACCACTATAAATAGGAGTGAGAAAGAAGAGTTAATCAACCCTTGTGCCTGGATAAATTATCTAAGTTATTTCTCTCATTGGATCCTCTGAGCCCTCAGCTTTCTACCAGCGACTCATAAGTTCTCTTGTAAACTTGATGCTCGAATCAAGTTTACTCGTTCTAGGGTTCATTTCTTGTTATCATTCAATGGGTGTATTCATAGCATTTTGTAATACTTTGTTTATAATAGTTAATAAAGCATTTCTCGTTTGAAAAATATCTTGTTGTGTTTTTGTGTTTGTACGAGTTATAGTTTAGACAATTATTATATTTTGGGACTTTCAATTGGTATCAGAGCGGTTTGAGTTATAAAACTTTTTATAAACCGTTTTTGTTTTTAAAATCAAGATCCAAATATGACTGAAACTATGCCTCCTATACCACCACCTTTTGGTCAAACTAGTCAAGGTAACACTTCAACCAACGCACAGGCCACCACATCTACTACCATGCCGAAACCGGTTGTAAGCCCTGGTAATAATGATGATGACCTTCCCAAACTTCTTGATGTTCGTGGGGTCTCACATGTGTCCAATGTTCTAGTTTTTGATGAAGAAGATTTCTCAAGTTGGAATAGTTAATTTCTTATATATTTAGATGGCTTAGAACCCTTCTTGATAGAAATCTTAGAAAATGGTCCCTGTGTACCACTGGCCATTTCCTCTACTCATGGGAGACCCATTAAGAAGCATGTTAAGCAATGGTGTCCAGCGGATAGACGTCTGGCTAACCAGGACAAGAGACTTAAAAGTATCATAGTCTATTGCCTACCCAAGAACATTATTAAGTCCATAATGAAATGCAACTCTGCTAAAGAGATGTGTACTGAATTAGTTCTAGGGTATGAAGGTCCAGAGGAAATAAAAGAAACCAAAATCCAAACCCTGAGACTCAAGTTTAATGCTTTTAAAGCTTTGGAAATAGAAACTGTTGTGTAAACTTACACTAGGCTTAAGATTTTGTTGAATGATTTGGGAAACAATGGAGTTGTTCTACCTAAGGTTGAGGTTAATGCTACTTTTGTCAATAGTTTACCTAGAAAATGGCTTAGCCTAATCTAGAACTTAAGAGAAAATAATGCTATCAAGAATGATATTCTGGTCCAGCTGTTTGGTAGATATAACTATTAAGAAAGGCTAATTGACACCATTTACAAATCAGATACTGATAGGTTTACAACCAATATCACTGGTTCAAAAGCTCTTGTTACTAACCATTCTTTTCAGGATAGTGACTCTGACATAGAAGAGGATACCAGAAGCAGTCAAGAATTTCTTGATGAATTACATGTTGAGTTCCATGACAGAGCTCTTCTAGTTGACCAAAAGAGATACTACAAGAGATCAGGTAGAGTTGGAGCTGCCAAAGTCGACAAATCCAAGGTGTCATGCTACATTTGTGGAAAAAACTGGTCACTTTCTTCAGAAAGATTGTTGGTCAAACAAAACCTCATCTACGAGCTTTCCATCATCCAGGAGCAACCACAACAGCAAAAAGAAGTTCTCTCCATCACCTTTCAAGAAAACTTCCCACTCTGACTCAGAGGGAAAGAAGGACTACAAGGTCAAGTACAAAGCATTGAAAGTTGAGCTGTTGAAACTTAACCAAAAGGCTGAAGACGCTGCAAAGAAAAAGGACAACAAAAATGTGACAGTCCGTCAATTTATGGTTGATATTATTTCTCAATATTATTTAAAACATTATTTTAATGTTACATTATGAACTCACTTATTTTTGGGAAGAAATTTGGATTTACGTCTTGAAGTAGCTTCGACTACGTCTAAACCGGAGGATTCTACGTTGCATGCTTACGTTTACATACACCGTCTTTGGTGACAGTCCGACATTTTAGAAAATAAATTTTTCCGTGAATATTATTTTGAGATTTTAAATTTGTGTTGGTTCATAAACTCACAAATTTACGAGAAGAGATTAGGACTTACGATTATAATTTAACGTCCTTTACGACTAAACCGAAAACCTTAGGATTACGTATTTACGTTTTCGAACTCCGTTTTTGATGAGACAATTTTTATTAGATTCGTTTTGTGCCGTTGATTCATAATTTATAAATTTTTTTTCGTAAAACGACCCGAGGGTACGCAAATCGAGGAAACTAGAATCGAGGAGTACCCGTAAATAAGTGGGGATGAGACAAGTGGGACACTTTTCCCACCCCCACAAAAACCGGACATATTAAACTACCAACACCATGAGGTGTCAAAACCTCATAAACAAGTAGTACACTTGTTACTTCATGCTTACAAAGGAAGCAAACCTTACACAAAATCACTAACACTAAACTAGCTCCCATTTTCATACATGCAAAGACTCTCATCTCTCTCTCTAACCTCCATCATTGCCGTCCCATTTACACCTCAAACCACCATCATTGATCAAAATCAACCATGAAATCTTATGTTATTTACACACATGATGAAGCCCTTTTTAAGCCCTATTGATTGGTGCTGATTATAACATCCAAAGAGGAGTTTCTATGGAGTCTTAGGGCTGATTTTCCACAAGGAGTACTTGAAGAATGATGGTCTTGAAGATGGTCTTAGTTTACTACAAGTTTCTCCATCAAAATCCATGTCTTGATCATAACCTACATCATCATGGTGGTATAAAGATTGTTCTCCTAATCCTCTTGTTATTTTGATTATGTAGTCATGTATTTTATTTCCTATTGTATATGTATATGATGATTATATGATGATAAAAATATTGTGTGGGGATTTGGTGTTGATAATCATGAGTAAAAAGATGAAAAACTATATGTAAAGTGGTTAATCTTGCTTAATTTAGATGGCTATATAAACAGTAAAGAACCATGTGATGAACTGATAAAACGGCATGAACAAATTAATATACAGTAAGTATAAGATGTTATACACATGTAAGAGTTGGCCATGCAATGGAATTATTAGGATGAGTGAGACATGATCAAAACAAGTTTAGAAGATACTTAGAGGCTGATTCAACAGTAGCTATAGAAGAGTTAAATGGAGCACATATCATTTAGTTTATGTCATAAAAATTTGAGCTTCTATCTCCATATAGAACTCTAGATATGGCTGTTTTGGTGAACATGAAAATAAAAATCAGATTTTGGAAATTAAAGTATAATAGTATTATATAAGCACTCAAATAAAAATAGTATAAAATGTGAATTAAAACCCACTAACTCATATAATACATTTATATAAATATTTATAAGGATAAATAAATGGAAATATTATAAAAATGGTAGTTTGATAAGTTTTATAAGTTATAAAACTATAAACATGATTTTTACGACTTTTTCGGCTATTACCGTAAAATTAACGTTTTTGTTAAATAAAACTTAGACGGTTGGACCCGTCTAATGTAAACTTTTATAAACTCATATACTGATATATAAACATATATAACAAGTAAAAACCGATAAAACCCGAACTATATAACATACGGACGTTAACGGGATAAGTTAGCGTTATTGGACTAATAATACAACAAAATGGACTAAAACACTTATAAACTTATTTATTGGGCTTAACCCATTTAGGCCCAACATGTAAAGTGTAAATACTGATAATACAAGTATAAAATAGATTAATACAAGTTAAAGAACTTATAATAAGTTTATTGGACTTAAAATATGTAAATAGGTAAAACTAGTAAAGTAGTATAAAAGTTATCGACACATAAACACAAAAATGAGTGAATGAGAATATATAAACCCACTTGATCATCATATATATATAATCATCATATGTATACATAATTGTTATTTTTATAAAGTCATTGGACAAGAGTCTAAGACGAGTATTATTTGTCTAGGTTTCCGTGATTGAAGCACGTACCGTACGTCCGAATTGCCGATAACCCGCTTTCCCACATCAACGTGAGTTCATAGCCTCGCACTCTTTTAAATGTTTTTATGAAATGTTTGATAAACCCACGAGGGAGATAACATGTTAGTTTTTATAGGACACTAGTTGTCCCAATTGTTTGTTTATTGATTTTGACCCGAATGATTGTATGACCCGATGAATGATTAAATGACCCGATAGATGAGGTAAAATGGATTATTAAAGTTAGGTTATGTCACTAAAAGTCCCATTAGCATGAATTGTGAACTACTGGGATTTGGTAGACGCTTATGCATATAATAGTACTATTTGGGGACGATCACCCCAGTTCGCGCCTTGACGGTTGATCCCCGTCGTGCCACATTGATTGGTAAGCGAATTTATGTATGAGAAGATTTTCATAGCGTGACCTTTGTGATGACACGCTAATTTAGATGGGCAAATTGAGTATCGGGTTAGCTACCCGTTGTTTGTTGTAGTAAGGTAACAATGTCATGCGGCTTATAATAATCCAATTAACGAAATACTGCTATACGCACCGAATTACAATATATTGCCTGACTAGCAATACGGGGTCATATTATTAATATTATGTTTGTGTTTTGGTTTTTCATAACCATATCCATATAACGGTTTTTATTTAACTTTATACAACGTCATAAGACGTATTGTATAATATTTTTACGACATTGGCTCATATAATGATTTTTAAGGCAAATGCCTATATTATGATTTTGATAAGGATTTGTATAAAATGACTTTGGCTATTTTATGGCCTAATATAATGAATTGTACAAAATGATTTTCGGTAATAATTTTATACCGATGTTAAATTGATGGATTTTATTAAACTCTATGAATTCACTCGGCGTTATCGTTGACCTTTTCTTTTAACATGTTTTATCTCAGGTACTTGAAGGTAATTCTCGGGAAGACAACAAGAATTCATGGCCCGCACTTAAATAACAATTTCAATTCAAATCTTTTGTAAATTTGTATGAAATGACCATGACTTGGGACCTATGTAAATTTGTTATTTATGAATGGAAATGCTTTATTATTAAACGACCCGATTTTTAAGCATTGTCTATGATGTGAGTAATGTGCTATCCCGTAACACCAACGAGTCTTCCGCTGTATTGAATTGTTTAAATTTGGGGGTGTTACAGTTTGGTACCAGAGCTCTCGTTATAGAGAACGAAAGATTTTTAAAACCAAAGTTTTGAATAAAACATTTCAAAATCTTTTAACTGTAAACATTTTTCTAAAAATGTCTAAAAATCTTTTGACTATAACGGTGCCGAAGAATTCCCGAGTTACCGACAAGGCCAGACTGAGAAGTGTTATTTTAATATATATATATATATATAACTTGGATTATATATATATATATATGATGTAATTTTATTACATGATTGTTTGATGATTATTTTGATATTTATACGAGATATTTATACGACGTAGATTGTCACGAGAAACCCTAACTCCCCTAGCAAATCAATCGATGTTATTCCCCTAGGAATTCTAGCTATTCTAGATCTAAACCAAGTTGCGAATATTTATGATCCCAACAAAATGGTTGATATTCGTAGAAATGTTGATATTAGTTGATTGTGATATTGAAGAAGAATTGGCGAGATTAAATCTGATATCGATGTCATGACGATCTTTCCTTATAGAGTGGAGTTTGACAAAACGTTACCACCTAGAAAGATGTCATCTGATTCGTTGTCATCCAATTCTTAAATTGTGATACCCTAGAACCGAGGTCACTAACATTATCCTAAATTACGCTAATTTTTGAAATTTTTAATAAATACTAATTTCTATATATTTTAGTATTTTGGTTGAAACCGACGTTCGAGGTTATAATTTTGACGATTGACGATTCAAGGAGAACGATGACGAATACGATCCCGATGGATGCCCAAATTTCTATAATTATTGACGTTTTATCGATAATGTAATTTTTCGAGAATTTTACTTACGGTTCGTGTTAAGTCGAGTCGGGTGAGTTTTATAGCTTTCCGGGTACATTTAAAGTATCCCAAAAGTATTTTGGAGTGTTTGGGATAATTTCCGACTCCCGTAAAATTTTCTAAAATGACTAGTGAGTCAATCCCGCAAAGTTTTAGTGTCGTTTTTACTTGAGGCCAAAAGAAAGCCTAAATTTCACAATGGGTCCTTCCAATTTTACAAAAAGGGGAATGTAAACACACACTTAACAAAAATACTTGGAAAAAAAAAATTTGTTCTCTCCCTCTTTTCCCCTTTAGACCGACGGTCACCCCCAACCCACCAAAAACCATCATTTATTTTTTTTCTACTTGGTTTTGATTAAAACTAAGGTTAGACCACCTCTAATCTAATCATTCCCTACCTTTCTATGTAATCAAATCCAACATGCATTCAAATTTTTTTTTCAAGAATCAAAGGAATTTTTCAAACTCGTTTTTGATGTTAATTGGATAAATTCATGTTAAATTCGTGTGTAATGGGGGTATAATCACTAAACAAACCCACCAAAATTGATTTGGTTGTGGTGTTTTGGTCACCCAAACCCCACGGCTAAGGGGGTGTTTGGGGAGCCATGGTGATTGATGTTTTGAGGATTGGTTTTGTGTTTAATCTTGTGTTCATAGATGTTTTAGATGGATACAAGTACTTGCATGTTTGTTTTTAGGATTTTAGCTTATGAGGTTGATGATCAATAGGGGTTAGGAACTGAAAATATGGTTTGGTTGTGATTAGGGAAGCTTAGGATGATGCCTAGTGATGATAAATAGGTTTGGAATCGAGCGTAAGTGTGATTTTGGTACGGTTAAATTTAGGCAGAAAGTTTAAGGCATTTTCGTAAAAATCATTTTGAAAACAGGTCTTGTGGATAGGATAGACTTGTATAGAATTCTCTTAGCTTCGATTTGGTATAAGGTAGAGCTTACGACTCCTAACGAGTCAAAAGTTACGACGTTTTGAAATTCGTGTACCGGGAGATGAAAATCGTCATAATCCGAAGTTGTGATTGGTTTTAGGTCAAATCCCGGGGACTATAAGTTTAGTTTGGTAAATGGTCAAGGACTGAATTTTGGTTTCAAACCTGCACATTTGAGTCTACTATAAGACTTAGGTGTCAAATGGGTCAATGGAGTATTTTAAACGGGTCAAACGGGTCCAACTTGGTCAAAGTACAATTTTAGTCCGTAAAACGTAGTTTTTGGAAAAGCGTTGAGTAACGGGTCGTAGAAGTAAAAATTTTTGTTGGGATTAAGTATATGTTTTCTACAGGTCTTATAGTATTTTTGAGAATTTTGTCAAATTTTATAAGGATGGTTAAGTATAGTAAAATAGTCCGTACTTTTGGTAAGTATCGGCGAAAATGAATAAAAATGGATAACGTTAATAATAAGGACGAAAGGTGTAAAATGAGTAACGCTTGTTGTTTTGTTTTGGCGTGAGTTGTAATTGTCATAAGTGACTTGTGTTTATGTATTTTATACAGTACCATAAGGTTTTAAAATGAGATTACTCATTACGCGTTATTTGGTTGATAGGTGTTGATTTATCCGGGCATCCGTATCGTCGTCAGTGACCGTCTCTCGAACTATCGACTACTTGATATATAAGGTGTGAATTTATAGCCTCGCTTATTATTATTTCAAACTGTTTTACCCACGAGGGAAATGCATGCTAGTTTTTAAAATGAACATATGTCATGAATGATTGTTGGTCCCGAATGTTGCCTTTGAAATTGTGTTGAGTACCTAGTTGCAAAAGTCCCTAATTTCATGAATTATTAACTATTTTTTAGTCCTAGCGTGGATTAGAAATAGCCGCTTATACAAAGTGATAGTACTATGGGGTTGACTACCCTATCCGAGACGAGGGCTAGTACGTTGATACCCCCTGCGGACGGATAATTTGTGATAAGAGATAAGGTATAATTGCAACTGATGCCTTATTAGGGGCCTTGGTTTCATTTGAATCACGCCGGTAATTATTACGCGGGTGATTGAGTTAACGGTTTAGTGTCATGAGCTTAAACACAATTGCCAGTATCTTGAATATAGATTGTTTGATCGACAAGTCTATGAATGATCGTGAATGGTTTTTATTTCACATATGTTCAAAATGAATTGTAAAACCTATGAATTCCACTCAACGTTTTCGTTGACCAAATTTAGCATGTGTTTCAGGTAACCGCTGAAGTGTAGCATGGAGCGTGCATGGGATGGATGTTGTGTGTATGGCTTGGAGTCTGCTTGTTTTTCCTCCCTTTTCTACTTAAACATTATTAACTTTAATGTTATGTTGTTGTGAAACTGTAATTTTTGGGTTGAGATTCATGGGGACCGAAAACGCTAAACTTTGTTGTACCAAGTGGGTTTGGAAAAACCCTAGACATGTATCTTTTAACAATTTTTAATTTAAGTTTTAAATTGACGTCTCTTTGGAGTCGTTCGATATATCTTGTGTGCGATGATAACTGCGTAGCACCCAAATGTTGTAGTTCCGCTGCGAATAGCATTTGGTGGGGTGTTACAGATTGGTAATCAGAGCCATGAGTTATAGAGAACTAGGTCATTTTTGAAAATCCTAAACTGTAACTTTTGGTGTCGTAAGAAATTGTCCAAACACACACAACTATCCTGCATGGCATTTGACGTATACTTTTGAGTTGGAGTATATATGTGGGTAATTATTACGTAAGTATGGAAATTACTATATGTAGACGTTGAAATTACACGTGGAATATCCGACACCGTAATTTTCGTATTAATCATGCATGAGCATCATATTATTACATTTTGGGCATATGTACCACCTTTGCATTGCATTTGCATGCATGTATTTATAAATATTGTATAGTTACTTACGTACCCTCCGAAATTCGCTGTTATTGCAGGAATGGCCGAGGTACCGCCTAATGGTAATGGAAACGATTACGTCGTAGGTCACGAAGGGGGGAGTGTTGGAACAGCTGCTGAAGGACAAGCTGAGACGAACGATGTGCAAGCCCAGGACCCCGACCAAAGGAGAACTACTTGCCCCAGGCCTATGCGTACTTCTCATCTGGTTGGTGCACCAGATATCCCTAGAAGATCCGAAGGTGCAGCGAGCGCAAATTTTCTTCATCAAGGCATCTCAAGAGTTTGCTGCCCCGGACCAAGAGCTTATCATGACGTACGGCGTGTTGTGAGAGGTTTGGATGAATCGATGTTCATGCGGTACATAGTGGAATCAAGGGTGATCGACAGATTCGACGAGAATGAAAGGGCAGACCAAAGACTGTTGGAAAGGACTGCAAGAATTGAGTATGATGGAAATGCAAACAAAAGTGATATCAACAGTCTAAGATCGATGATCGCGAATTTGAGCGCTAGTCTTGACCGTGTGAGGGAAGATCAAGTGAGATTGTCTAGGATGCAGAGTTGGGAGCATCGAATGAGAGCATCATTGCCCCCAGATTGGAGATTTGTGGACGATTTGGAAATGGAAGCTAATGACTTCATGATCCAGCCACCTACCAGAGGTGCTTGTATCACTGTGGGAAATCAGGTAGCGATTGAGTGTGGGTCTACGTCAGGGACGAAAAAGGAGACTGAATGTGGGCCGGATGATAAAGGAAAGAGAAAAAATGGATGATGTGGACAAGGATGACAGCGATGAGGAACCCGAGGAAGATGATGACGAACCGCCATCCAAGAGGCCATGTGGATCACCACATGCCTAGTTGCTTGTCTTGTATTTTATCTTTGATCGTTGTAATAGAACTATTTTAGACTTTTGTATGATGGCATTATGACGAAAAACTTGAGGACTTAAGTTTTATGGTGAATGATTGTAGTGGCAATACTTGTCACAATTTTGGTTGATTATCAATACAATCCATGTTTACCTTTCATGATCTGTGATATGTCTTAAATTTGATCTTTTGTGATGTGAATTGATGAATATTAGTAACTCTGTAGTGATGTGTCGTTGTATTTATATTATGTCTTGAAAGTGAAATCCATCTTAATCTTGATATGTGTACTTACATTGTTTTTTCTATTTTCCATGTCTTGCAGAAAGAGATATTTGATAACGCACCATGCCTCCAAAGCTAACCGCCGATCGTGTGAACACGATGATTCAGGAAGCCATTGCGAATGCGCTAGAAGCAGACCGAGCAGGAAGAAATCCAGACCAGGGCAGGAATGCGGGGAGATAGCAAGCCCCAAAGGAATGTACTTACTCTAGTTTCATAAAATGTGGTCCCACGCAATTTCGTGGAACTGGTGGAGCTCTAGAACTTAGGAGATGGTTGGAAAAGGTTGAAAGTACTTTCGAGATTAGTGGTTGTTCAGAAGCGAACAAGGTTAAGTTTGCGGCTGCTACGTTTCTTGACGATGCATTAAGTTGGTGGAACACCCAAGTAGCCACTGTTGGACTGGCAGTAGCGAATGCAAGAACATGGACTGCAACTAAAGCTCTTTTGACCAAGAAGTTCTGTCCGGAAGAGGAGTTAGGTCAATTGGAAGATGAGTTGAGGCACCTGACTTTGAAGAACAATGATATCGCTGCTTACACCAGGAGGTTTAATGAACTAAACCTTTTGTGTCCAGACACCTTTGCCGATGGTAACAAGAAGATGAAACAGTACATCAAAGGTTTATCCAGTAATATCAAGGGTGAGACGACTTCGTCTAAACCTAGGTCGTTTGATGAAGCGGTCCAGATGGCTCACGCATTGATGGATGTCAAGCTCCAGGACAAGAAGAATTTCATTGCTGAAGGAAATAATAGGAAATGGGAAGCGGCATAGAGCAATCAATCTCAGGGTCAAAGCCGAGGTGGAAATCGAAACAACCATGGTCAGAACCGCAATCAGCAGTTTAACCAACGAAGGAATGAAGGGATGAAAGCTGTGACAAACCCCAGAGGAGTAAAAGTGAATCCCCACTGTGGTAGGTGCAACTTGTACCATGTAGGGAATTGCCCGCCTGCATGCGGCAAATGTGGAAAAGCGGGTCACAGGATGTCTGATTGCCGAACGAAAGGGGTAGCCACTGGGGCGAATGCTATCAGAATGAGGGGATGTTTTGGATGTGGAGAGAGAGGCCATATGCAAGGGAATTGCCCGAAGGCAGGAAACAAGCAAGGAGGTAACAATGCTGCTGCCGTGTATCAAGTAGGGACGGCTGATAAACCACATGGTCCTAACGTGGTTACCGGTACGTTTTTGCTAGACGCTTGTTATGCTAGTATTTTGTTTGATTCTGGCTCCGACAAGAGTTTTGTAGATGTTAAATTTAGTCGTCATATCGATAGAAAACCGGTATTGTTAGCGACTAGTTATAACGTTGAGTTAGCCGATGGGAAAATTGTTAGTACGAATTCTATACTGAAAGGGTGTACCTTGAATTAGGAAATTACGCTTTTAAAATCGACTTGATGCCTATAGAGCTAGGATCGTTTGACGTGATTGTGGGAATGGATTGACTAATGGCGCACAGTGCTATGATCGTCTGTGGTGAGAGATTAGTTCAGATTCCGTTAAGGAATAAAGTCTTGACTGTGAAGGGAGACGAGTGCACTTCTCGTTTGAAAGTGATTTCCTGTTTGAAAATGATGAAGTATGTAGAGAGTGGATGCGATGTGTTTTTGGCACAAGTTTCGAGTGATGGTGATTTAGAGGCGAGGATTGAAGAGGTGCCTGTTATCTGCGAATATCCGGAAGTTTTTCCAGACGAGCTGCCAGGTTTACCACCCACCCGTGAGGTCGAGTTTCGAATTGATTTGGTGCCAGGAGCTGCGCCGGTTGCGTGTGCACCCTATTGCTTAGCACCATCCGAGTTAAAGGAGTTATCGGATCAACTGAAGGAGTTGATGGACAAGGGATTTATTAGGCCGAGCTCATCACCATGGGGAGCGCCAGTGTTGTTTGTGAAGAAGAAAGATGGGTCATTTCGGATGTGTATTGACTATAGAGAACTCAACAAGCTGACGGTTAAGAATCAGTATCCATTGCCGAGGATTAAAGATTTGTTTGATCAATTGCAAGGTTCAAGTGTGTACTCAAAGATCGATTTAAGATCAGGGTATCATCAACTACGTGTGAGAGAGGAGGATATTCCTGTAACTGCCTTTCGTACTCGGTATGGACACTTTGAATTTCGAGTGATGCCGTTTGGGTTGACAAACGCGCCTGCGGTATTCATGGACCTTATGAATCGCGTATGCAAGCCGTATCTAGATAAGTTTGTTATTGTTTTCATCGATGATATTCTTATTTACTCTAAGAGTAAGGAGGAGCACGAGAAGCACCTTAGAAAGATTTTAGATCTGCTAAAGAAGGAGAAGCTGTATGCGAAGTTCTCGAAGTGTGAGTTTTGGTTAGAATCCGTGCAATTCCTTGGTCACGTGATCGATAGCAAAGGAGTTCGCGTGGATCCTGCCAAGGTCGAAGCGATCAGGGAATGGTCGGCACCGACAACGCCGACTGAAGTTCGACAATTCCTTGGTTTAGCTGGGTATTATCGAAGGTTCATTGAAGGATTTTCGTTGATAGCAAAGCCATTGACAAAGCTTACCGAAAATAATAGGGTGTATGAATGGGGAGATGAGGAAGAATTCGCTTTCAAAACGCTCAAGGACAAGTTATGTTCCGCACCGATATTATCATTGCCTGAAGGAACCGAAGACTTCGTAGTGTATTGTGACGCATCTCGTAAAGGTTATGGAGCGGTATTGATGCAGCGTGAAAAGTGATAGCTTACGCGTCGAGACAACTGAGGAAGAATGAGGAGAACTACACGACGCACGATTTGGAATTAGGAGCTGTAGTTTTTGCGTTGAAGTTGTGGAGACATTATTTGTATGGGACGAAGTGTGTTGTATTCACTGACCATAAGAGTTTGCAACACATTTTAGATCAAAAGGAGTTGAACATGCGACATAGACGATGGGTAGAACTACTGAGTGATTATGACTGTGAAATTCGCTACCATCCTGGCAAGGCGAATGTTGTAGCGGATGCACTAAGTAGGAAGGAACGGGAGAAACCTTTGAGAGTCAGAGCTTTGGTGATGACTGAGAGCGTTGACTTAACCGAAACTATATTGAAGGCTCAAGAGAGGGGACTAATGAAAGGGAATGTTGAAGCTGAGAACTTGGGAAGAATGTTGAAACCTCTTTTTGTGATTAGGTCAGACGAATTGAGATATTTCAAGAATCGGATTTGGTTACCATTGTGTTCATCTGAGGAAGGAAAGCCTGGAGTGCGAGAATTGGTTATGAACGAGTCTCATAAGTCGAAGTATTCGATACATACTGAATCGGATAAAATGTATCACGACCTGAAGAAAGTTTATTGGTGGCCGAATATGAAGGCGGATATTGCTTGTTACGTTAGTAAGTGTTTGACTTGCGCGAAGGTTCAAGCAGAACATAAGAAACCGTCTGGGTTGTTGGTACAACCAGAGATCCCAGAATGGAAATGGGAGAAAATCGCTATGGATTTTGTGACGGGTTTACCTAGAACTCCTAGTGGATATGATATGATATGGGTAATAGTGGATAGGTTGACGAAATCTGCTCATTTCTTACCTATGAAGAAGACGGACAGTATGGAAAAGCTGGCCAGTGTGTACGTGAAGGAGATCGTTTGCAGACATGGAGTACCGTTATCGATCATTTCGGATCGCGATAGTAGATTTACTTCGGAATTTTGGAAATCGCTTCATCGTGCGATGGGCACTGAATTGAATTTAAGTACGGCTTATCACCCGGAAACTGACGGCCAGAGTGAAAGAACTATACAGACGATGGAGGACATGCTCCGAGCATGCGTGATTGATTTTGGAGGAAGTTGGGAACGCCACTTGCCCCTAGTGGACTTTTTGTATAATAATAGTTACCATGCAAGTATCAAGGCAGCACCGTTCGAAGCATTGTATGGAAGAAAGTGTAGATCGCCCGTGTGTTGGAGTGAAGTAGGAGAAAGTCAGTTGACTGGACCCGAAATGATTTTAGAGACGACCGAGAAGATTGTGCAAATCAAGAACCGACTACTTGCTGCGAGAAGCCGACAGAAGAGTTACGCCGATAACAGAAGGAAACTGTTGGAATTTGAAGTCGGAGGTATGGTTATGCTTAAGGTATCGCCGTGGAAGGGTGTAATTCGTTTTGGGAAGAAAGGAAAGTTAAGTCCGAGGTATATTGGACCATTTAAGATCGTTAAACGAATTGGACCAGTAGCGTACAAGTTAGAGTTGCCGAGCGAGCTTAGTGCTATTCACGACACATTTCACGTATCGAACTTGAAGAAGAGTTTGGCGGATAAGGAATTGGTGATTCCTTTGGACGAGATTCGACTGGATGACAAAATGCATTTTGTGGAAGAACCTGTGGAAATTATGGACCGAGAGGTCAAGAGGCTGAAGCGTAATAGAACCTATTGTGAAGGTTCGATGGAATTCTAAGCGTGGACCGGAATACACTTGGGAACGTGAGGACTTTTTCAAGGAAAGGTATCCTCATCTGTTCCAGCGGTACGAAATGTGAGTATAAGAAGAGGCGAGCGTCGAGACGTCGCTCTCTTTAAGGAGGGGTGGATGTGATACCCTAGAACCGAGGTTACTAACATTACCCTAAATTACGCTAATTTTTGAAATTTTTAATAAATACTAATTGCTATATATTTTAGTATTTTGGTTGAAACCGACGTTCGAGGTTATAATTTTGACGATTGACGATTCAAGGAGAACGATGACGAATACGATCCCGATGGATGCCCAAATTTCTATAATTATTGACGTTTTATCGATAATGTAATTTTTCGAGAATTTTACTTACGGTTCGTGTTAAGTCGAGTCGGGTGAGTTTTATAGCTTTCCGGGTACATTTAAAGTATCCCAAAAGTATTTTGGAGTGTTTGGGATAATTTCCGACTCCCGTAAAATTTTCTAAAATGACTAGTGAGTCAATCCCGCAAAGTTTTAGTGTCGTTTTTACTTGAGGCCAAAAGAAAGCCTAAATTGCACAATGGGTCCTTCCAATTTTACAAAAAGGGGAATGTAAACACACACTTAACAAAAACACTTGGAAAAAAAAAATTTGTTCTCTCCCTCTTTTCCCCATTAGGCCGACGGTCACCCCCAACCCACCAAAAACCACCATTAATTTTTTTTCTACTTGGTTTTGATTAAAACTAAGGTTAGACCAACTCTAATCTAATCATTCCCTACCTTTCTATATAATCAAATCCAACATGCATTCAAATTTTTTTTTCAAGAATCAAAGGAATTTTTCAAACTCGTTTTTGATGTTAATTGGATAAATGCATGTTAAATTCGTGTGTAATGGGGGTATAATCACTAAACAAACCCACCAAAATTGATTTGGTTGTGGTGTTTTGGTCACCCAAACCCCACGACTAAGGGGGGTGTTTGGGGAGCCATGGTGATTGATGTTTTGAGCATTGGTTTTGTGTTTAATCTTGTGTTCATAGATGTTTTAGATGGATACAAGTACTTGCATGTTTGTTTTTAGGATTTTAGCTTATGAGGTTGATGATCAATAGGGGTTAGAAACTGAACATATGGTTTGGTTGTGATTAGGGAAGCTTAGGATGATGCCTAGTGATGATAAATAGGTTTGGAATCGAGCGTAAGTGTGATTTTGGTACGGTTAAATTTAGGCAGAAAGTTTAAGGCATTTTCGTAAAAATCATTTTGAAAACAGGTCTTGTGGATAGGATAGACTTGTAGAGCATTCTCTTAGCTTCGATTTGGTATAAGGTAGAGCTTACGACTCCTAACGAGTCAAAAGTTACGACGTTTTGAAATTCGTGTACCGGGAGATGAAAACCGTCATAATCCGAAGTTGTGATTGGTTTTAGGTCAAATCCCGGGGACTATAAGTCTAGTTTGGTAAATGGTCAAGGACTGAATTTTGGTGTCAAACCTGCACATTTGAGTCTACTATAGGACTTAGGTGTCAAATGGGTCAATGGAGTATTTTAAACGGGTCAAACGGGTCCAACTTGGTCAAAGTATAATTTCAGTCCGTAAAACGTAGTTTTTGGAAAAGCGTTGAGTAACGGGTCGTAGAAGTAAAAAATTTTGTTGGGATTAAGTATATGTTTTCTACAGGTCTTATAGTATTTTTGAGAATTTTGTCAAATTTTATAAGGATGGTTAAGTATAGTAAAATAGTCCGTACTTTTGGTAAGTATCGGCGAAAATGAATAAAAATGGATAACGTTAATAATAAGGACGAAAGGTGTAAAATGAGTAACGCTTGTTGTTTTGTTTTGGCGTGAGTTGTAATTGTCATAAGTGACTTGTGTTTATGTATTTTATACAGTACCATAAGGTTTTAAAATGAGATTACTCATTACGCGTTATTTGGTTGATAGGTGTTGATTTATCCGGGCATCCGTATCGTCGTCAGTGACCGTCTCTCGAACTATCGACTACTTGATATATAAGGTGTGAATTTATAGCCTCGCTTATTATTATTTCAAACTGTTTTACCCGCGAGGGAAATGCATGCTAGTTTTTAAAATGAACATATGTCATGAATGATTGTTGGTCCCGAATGTTGCCTTTGAAATTGTGTTGAGTACCTAGTTGCAAAAGTCCCTAATTTCATGAACTATTAACTATTGTTTAGTCCTAGCGTGGATTAGAAATAGCCGCTTATACAAAGTGATAGTACTATGGGGTTGACTACCCTATCCGAGACGAGGGCTAGTACGTTGATACCCCCTGCGGACGGATAATTTGTGATAAGAGATAAGGTATAATTGCAACTGATGCCTTATTAGGGGCCTTGGTTTCATCTGAATCACGCCGGTAATTATTACGCGGGTGATTGAGTTAACGGTTTAGTGTCATGAGCTTAAACACAATTGCCAGTATCTTGAATATAGATTGTTTGATCGACAAGTCTATGAATGATCGTGAATGGTTTTTATTTCACATATGTTCAAAATGAATTGTAAAACCTATGAATTCCACTCAACGTTTTTGTTGACCAAATTTAGCATGTGTTTCAGGTAACCGCTGAAGTGTGGCATGGAGCGTGCATGGGATGGATGTTGTGTGTATGGCTTGGAGTCTGCTTGTTTTTCCTCCCTTTTCTACTTAAACATTTTTAACTTTAATGTTATGTTGTTGTGAAACTGTAATTTTTGGGTTGAGATTCATGGGGACCAAAAACGCTAAACTCTGTTGTACCAAGTGGGGTTGGAAAAACCGTAGACATGTATCTTTTAACAATTTTTAATTTATGTTTTAAATTGACGTCTCTTTGGAGTCGTTCGATATATCTTGTGTGCGATGATAACTGCGTAGCAACCAAATGTTGTAGTTCCGCTGCGCATAGCATTTGGTGGGGTGTTACATAAATTGAAATCAAAAGGGTGAATGTTGCACTTGAGGCTGTCATTGGAACCATTACCCAAAAGCCTCATGCCACTAGTACCTTTCCGAGAAGTCTGATTGAATGTGTGAGTCATTTCATACTAGTGACTCATTTGATAATTGTTGTTGTAAGAGCTATAGGATTGGAAATTAAGTGTTGTTCATATTGAGCTTTTATTGCACTTTGAATGTCTAATAATAAGGTTGAAAATATTGGAGAATGAGGTAGGATGTCGAATTGAGTATAAGTTGATTGAAAACTTTAATAAAGTAAAAATTTAACTCGTATGGAATATGAAATTGTTAAGAGGAAGTCGTTAATTCCTGTGATTGAATTATGAGGTTTTAAATGATTGTAGGTTCGTGTTAAGGGTTGTTCCTAGGCCATTGTCCAATGACGAGGATGCCCAGTTTCCAACAAATAAATTGAAGAAATCTTCTTCTGAATTTGGACCGATGGATCTTCCGGGACAGGTGGGACACCTAATGACTCTTGTAGATTAGTATTCATTGTGGTATCTTTTAAAAATAATCCCTAACTTAACTGACACATCAGTTGGTAGGATGAGTTCTTGGAATTGTATGACATAGTGACACATAATGTGTTACGGTACAATTTTGACTTGTTTGTGATTAATGAAAAGACTACCATTGATTGCTAAATTCTACATGTATCAATGTTATCTATCTTTTATTGCTTCATCCTAATGTTCGCATTAAGTGATGCAACCATTGAACAAGTACTCATCTTGATTTGAGTTACGTTGTGAATTATTCTTCCTGAGTGCCATCGAGGTCATGAACCTCATGATTAATTGGCTAAGCTCATTTCTTGATATATTGTAGTTAGTTCTTGGTGAACAACTTTTCATCACCCTTTTTGCAGATCACTCATTGTTTTTATAAGATAAAACAATATCCCTTGATAAAGATTGAATTTTCATCACCGAGAGGATTATTTAAAGTGAAATTTATAAGTAATCGTTATCGAAATAACGTTGTTTATGAAACACCTTGGAAAACTTAATTGTTTCCATAACAAAGAAAATATTTGTAAATTTATTTTTTCTTATTTAAGAATTAAGCATGAAAATGTTTTTATTATAAACATGATAATAAAATTTTGACGAACTGAGTATTGCATCGTTAATCTTGAAATTGTATATAGTTGCGCGCCTACATACAATTTGGAAGGGACCATGCAAGGCTGATTAGTAGTCACCAAAAACTGATTAATAAACACTACATTTTCTTTAAAGATTGTGAAAGATTAAATTTTATGAGATCTGCAAGTAGTGAAAAATAGGGACATAGTGTTAGGGACACCTACATATGTGCCTGTAGCATCTATTCTTCTAAGTCGAATTTACTCATCTGTGGAATTTGTCTTATTTGACAAATGATATTCCCTTCTTGTCCAATTCTCCCGTAGTGAGATTCTTAAGAAAAGTATCTGATTACCGAGTGTTGATACCCGATTGGATGTATCGACGTTCCTATCATTTCTTTTGAATTGATTTCATTTGAATGACCTGGGTAACGATCCGAGGAGCTTTCGAATGCGTACTCAAATTATGAAAACATGGGATATACTAATATTCGTTAATGTTTTCGTCTGTATCTGATTTGAAATTCTCTCACGTAGATTATGTGTTAACCTTAGTCTTTTGAGGTTAGTTATGTCTCCATATATCCTTGAATTTGTGAAGGATTGTGAGTTATTATTATTTTTTTGAGAAGTTCACATCTTATCGACGGCAATATAACTGGAAAGTTAATAGTGCCAGTAGAATGGATTGATTGATTATGACATGACGACATTGTCTTAATTGATGGGAACTCGAGTAGAATTCCCATAAATGATAAGATGTCGATTATCAAAAGTGATCTAAATAATTCTTGATGGATGACCATATCCTGCATTTAGACTTGAAATTTTACCGTGAATGGTTGTGAATTAGTCATAGATATTATAACTAGAAAGAACCTAATATGAATTTATTAAAAAGATGTTTCTGTTATCTGAAACATTAGGAGGTATTTGCTGGGGAATTACCTAGACTTTCGCCATTAAGGCAAGTTGAATTTGGTATTGATTATATTCCTGGCGCTGCACCTGTAGCATGTTCACTATACTTCAGCACCATCTGAATCGAAGGAATTACCGTACAACTAAGAGAGTTGTCGAAGAAAGATTTTATTCTACCAAGCTCGTTCATCATGAAGAGCTATGGTGTTATTATTTCTTATATTTATAAATTACTGTGAACTGAGTAAATTGACAATCGAAAACGATATCCATGACTCGAAATGGAAGATTTGTTCGATCATTTACAAGGTTCTAACGTATGTTTTAAAGATTTGATCCATGGCATGGTTATCATCAACTTCGCATCCCCGAAAAAGATTATCTATTCCAATCACTACATCCGAGACTCGTAATAAATATTATGAGTTCATGTTATGTTGTTTGGATTGACTAATACACATGTAGCATTCATAAATTTGGTGAATCACGTGTGTACGCTGTGATTTGATAAATTCATGCTTGTGATCATTAAGGACCATTTGTTTGTATATAAGAATAAGAAGATGTTAATAATTATTTATAGACTGCCCTAAATTAGCCGAACAATTAAAACCTGTACCTTGAATAATTAACATGTGATTTAAGACTTAATCCTTTACATTATTTGACCGTATAATTAATAGAAAATGGAATATATTGACTCTTCAAAAATTGGAGCCCTTTTAAGACTTTGGGTTTTACCAAAAAGAAAGTGCAAATGTGTTTTGACAAATGTTTTATCTAAAAGAACTTTTGAGGGATTATTCCCTTATACACAAAACATTTAACTAAACTTCTGTTTAGGGGTAAATGTTCGTGTATACCTCAAGACAACCTAAGAGGGATTGAGGAAACTATTTAAACCATGACTTGAAATTTGAAACGACAATTTTTGCTTTTCAATTAAGAAAATTTTGACCAAAGTATAAATAAAGATTTTTCGAACATTTACGAATCTCACTAATTATTTTCAGTAAATCAATAAAAATTGTGTTAATTAAATTCAAATTCATTTTGAACATTTATTATATAACTGGACAAACTGAAAAAATTTTTTTTAATCTTTATGTTTACGTTTCATAAAAATTAAATATTTAATATTTAATTAGTTGTAATAATTATCGACGCTTTAGACGTCGGATTGAGTAAAACGGATAAAAATGATAGTTGAGAAGAAAATAAAACTTAGAAAATATGAAGAAAGAAATTTTGAATGAATACGGTCATGATAATTATTTCATCAGGGAAAATGAATGTAGATACTGACACCTTATATAAAAAGGATAAAGAATCAATTACGATGTATTTCTTAATAATGAAGGTGCCAAATAAATTGCCGAACGATATAAAAATAAACAATGTTTGTAAAAAGGATAATACAGGTAATAAAAAGGGGTTCGCGGCTAATGTGAACCATTAGAATTGAGAAGCCGATATCATTAAATGTATAAAAGGCCACTTGTGGTTGTCTAAATATGGAGGATTGTGAGATATATTTATGTTGGAATCTTGTAAGTATAAGTATTCTATTCATGTCATTTCTGATTAAGTGTATCTCATCTAAAGAAGTTGTACTGATGGCAAATTATGAAGGCAGACATTGCCTCATACATTAGTAAACGTCTAGCTATCGCAAAGGTCATTATCTGAATTTGATTCGATTTGGGTCATCGTCGACAGACTGACCAAATCTGCTAATATCATTCATGTTAATGATAGATTCTTGATGAAGAAATAGACTCTTTTGTATTTAAAGAAGTTATATAAACATAGTGTGCCTGTATCGATCATATCTATCAAGATCCTCGCTTCGCATCGAATTTCTAGAGATTTGCTCAGAAGTCATTGAGAACGAACCTTGATGAGAGTACTATGTACCACCCCAATCGAAGGGACGAGGTAAAGTAGCGATACAAAATACTATAAGTGCTGTTTTATGTTTGAATGATTGGCCTTTGGTAGCAAACCGTATAATTGTTTTCCTTTGGAGAGATTATCATTGATAATTATAGTGTTAGGACCAAGATCGAATCTTGCTAAGATTTAAATATTAGAGCATCTGTAAGCAGGAGTTGGGATGAAGACACCCGATATACACCCACTGTGAGTTGGACATGTCCTTTAGGTTTAAGATTTCCTATGATGGCGAACCTAACCTTATAAAATACTCGACCCGCGAGACCTGAAATGATTGTTGAAATTAGGATCTGATTATTGACTGCCGGTAGTGGGCAGGAGGTTATCTGAATATGAAATGTAGATCTTGAAGTGCCAGATGGGTAGCGAAGTTATGCCAAAAAATTTAACCATGGAAAAATGAATTGATGATCTGGAAGATCATGGGATATAAGTCCCCGTTGTATGGGACCATAGAGATGATGTAAAAGATGGTATGAAAGGAATATAAGTTGGATCTACCCTAGGACTTCAAGAGTTGCGTGAATTATGATTCGAATATCGAACTTGATAAAATGTCTATCAAGTGAAAATCTGACTATTCCTTAATGAAGTTTAGATCGGCGAAAAGTTGCATTCATCAAAAACCCGTGAACATCATGGATAGAGAGAGTAAGTCAACATTAAGCCTGATCTTATTCCCGTAGTTATGTTCGATGAAACTCGCGTATTGTAATGGATTACACTTATGAGAAAAGACCGAATGTGGAGGAAATACCCACATGGCTTTAACTCTATAAGAAGCGAGTAGTAAGATGATCTATGAGGACAAAGATCCTATTTAGGGGTAAATGCTGTGACAATCCGTCAATATATGGTTGATATTTTATTCTCAATATTATTTAAAACATTATTTTAATGTTACATTATGAACTAACTTATTTTTGGGAAGAAATTTTGATTTACGTCTTGAAGTAGCATCGACTACGTCTAAACCGGAGGATTCTACGTTGCATGCTTACGTTTACATACACCGCCTTTGGTGACAGTCCGACCTTTTAGAAAACAAATTTGTCCGTGAATATTATTTTGAGATTTTAAATTTGTGTTGGTTCATAAACTCACAAATTTAAGAGAAGAGATTAGGACTTACGATTATAATTTAACGTCGTTTACGACTAAACTGGAAACCTTAGGATTACGTATTTACGTTTTCGAAATCCATTTTTGATGAGACAATTTTTATTAGATTCGTTTTGTGCCGTTGATTCATAATTTATAAAAAACGTTTTTCATAAAACGACCCGAGGGCACGCAATTCGAGGAAACTAGAATCGAGGAGTACCCGTAAATAAATGGGGATGAGACAAGTGGGACACTTGTCCCACCCCCACTAAAACTGGACATATTAAGCTACCAACACCATGAGGTGTCAAAACCTCATAAACAAGTAGTACACTTGTTACTTCATGCTTACAAAGTAAGCAAACCTTACACAAAATCACTAACACTAAACTAGCTCCCATTTTCATACATCCAAACACTCTCATCTCTCTCTCTAACCTCCACCATTTCCGTCCCATTTACACCTCAAACCACCATCATTGATCAAAATCAACCATGAAATCTTATGTTATTTACACACATGATGAAGCCCTTTTGAAGCCCTATTGATTGGTGGTGATTATAACATCCAAGGAGGAGTTTCTATTGAGTCTTAGGGCTGATTTTCCACAAGGAGTTCTTGAAGAGTGGTGGTCTTGAAGATGGTCTTGGTTTACCACAAGTTTCTCCATCAAAATCCATGTCTTGATCATAACCTACATCATCATGGTGGTATAAAGATTGTTCTCCTCATCCTCTTGTTATTTTGATTATGTAATCATGTATTTTATTTCCTATTTTATATGTATATGATGATTATATGATGATAAAAATATTGTGTGGGGATTTGGTGTTGATAATCATGGGTAAAAAGATGAAAAACTATATGTAAAAGTGGTTAATCTTGCTTAATTTAGATGGCTGTATAAAACAGTAAAGAACCATGTGATGAACTGATAAAATGGCATGAACAAATTAATATACATTAAGTATAAGATGTTATACACATGTGAGAGTTGGCCATGCAATGGAATCAGTAAGATGTGTGAGATATGATCAAAACAAGTTTAGAGTACAAATCTGAGTTCACTGTTTTTACGATTTTTAGAAAATACTTAGAGGCTGATTCAACAGTAGCTATAAGAGTTTAATGGAGAACATATCATGTAGTTTATGAAAAAAAAAATTGAGCTTCTATCTCCATATAGAACTCTAGATATGGCTGTTCTGGTGAACATGAAAATAAAAATCAGATTTTGGAAATTAAAGTATAATAGTATTTTATAAGCACTCAAATAAAAATAGGATAAAATGTGAATTAAAACCCACTAACTTATATAATACATTTATATAAATATGTATAAGGATAAATAAATGGACATTTTATAAAAATGGTAGTTTGATAAGTTTTATAAGTTATAGAACTACAAACATGATTTTTACGACTTTTCGGCTATTACCGTAAAATTAACGTTTTTGTTAAATAAAACTTAGACGGTTGGACCCGTCTAATGTAAACTTTTATAAAATCATATACTGATATATAAACATATATAACAAGTAAAAACCGATAAAACCCGAACTATATAACATACGGACATTAACGGGATAAGTTAACGTTATTGGACTAATTATACAACAAAATGGACTAAAACACTTATAAACATATTTATTGGGCTTAACCCATTTAGGCCCAACATGTAAAGTGTAAATACTGATAATACAAGTATAAAATGGATTAATACAAGTTAAAGAACTTATAATAAGTTTATTGGACTTAAAATATGTAAATAGGTAAAACTAGTAAACTAGTACAAAAGTTATCGACACATAAACACAAAAATGAGTGAATGAGAATATATAAACCCACTTGATCATCAAATATATATAATCATCATATGTATACATAATTTCTATTTTTATAAAGTCATTGGACAAGAGTCTAAGACGAGTATTATTTGTCTAGGTTTCCGTGATTGAAGCACGTACCGTACGTCCGAATTACCGATAACCCGCTTTCCCACATCAACGTGAGTTCATAGCCTCACACTCTTTTAAATGTTTTTATGAAATGTTTGATAAACCCGCGAGGGAGATAACATGTTACTTTTTATAGGACACTAGTTGTCCCAATTGTTTGTTTATTGATTTGGACCCGAATGATTGTATGACCCGATGAATGATTAAATGACCCGATAGATGAGATAAAATGGATTATTAAAGTTAGGTTATGTCACTAAAAGTCCCATTAGCATGAATTTTGAACTACCGGGATTTGGTAGACGCTTATGCATATAATATTACTATTTGGGGACGATCACCCCAGTTCGCGCCTTGACGGTTAATCCCCGTCGTGCCACATTGATTGGTAAGCGAATTTATGTATGAGAAGATTTCTATAGCGTGACCTTTGTGACGACACGCTAATTTAGATGGGCAAATTGAGTATCGGGTTAGCTACCCGTTGTTTGTTGTAGTAAGGTAACAATGTCATGCGGCTTATAATAATCCAATTAACGAAATACTACTATACGCACCGAATTACAATATATTGCCTGACTAGCAATACGGGGTCATATTATTGATATTATGTTTGTGTTTTGGTTTTTCATAACCATATCCATATAACGGTTTTTATTTAACTTTATACAACGTCATACGACGTATTGTATGATGTTTTTACGACATTGGCTCGTATAATGATTTTTAAGGCAAATGCCTATATTATGATTTTGATAAGGATTTGTATAAAATGACTTTGGCTATTTTATGGCCTAATACAATGAATTGTACAAAATGATTTTCGGTAATAATTTTATACCGATGTTAAATTGATGGATTTTATTAAACTCTATGAATTCACTCGGCGTTATCGCTGACCTTTTCTTTTAACATGTTTTATCTCAGGTACTTGAAGGTAATTCTCGGGAAGACAACAAGAATTCATGGCCCGCACTTAAATAACAATTTCCATTCAAATCTTTTGTAAAATTGTATGACATGACCATGACTTGGGACCTATGTAAATTTGATATTTATGAATGGAAATGCTTTATTATTAAACGATGCAATTTTTACGCATTGTCTATGATGTGAGTAATGTGCTATCCTGTAACACCAACGAGTCTTCCGCTGTATTGAATTGTGTAAATTGGGGGGTGTTACAAAAAAGACTGGAAAAGGTCTGGTCGCTGCTTCATTTGATTGGGATGATGAACCTCTTACATCAGAGGATGAAGGAACCACTATTGTCAGAGATTTTATGGCTGTGGCTGATGAAGAACCTGCCGTTGGAAAGAGTGAAGATAAATCAGGTCAATGGGTGGACTTCACCATGAAAAAGGTACAAAGATTGCTTTCTATGCCTAAAGGTCCTGACAGAGACCATGCCAGTGACTAAACGTTAGTTGACCTCCACTTTGTGGATGAGCAAAGAAAAAACCTGTTAAACAAGTTCCATAGTCTTAAAACTGAGTCAAATCATTGTCAGTCTGAGTTAAGTAATCTCAAACCTTTTGTGAATCATGCCAATCAACTTCAAAATGACGTAAGCAAACTTTCCATTGAAAATGAGTCTTTAACTGATGAAAACGCTGAACTCAGAAGAACCATAAAAAAATGGAATCTGGCTCAATCCAATGTGGAGGAAATAGTTGCTGAAGCCATTCCAGGTGACGTGGTTCAGGCTTTAGGGGGCAAGGGTAGGTTCAAAAATCACATACCTATGCCCAAAGTTAAATTTGTCCCTTCAGATGTCCCTTCTCCGTCTTCCACCTCTATGGATGAGAAAGACTCTAACAAGGAATCTGATGTACCAGCATTACCCAAACTCGCTGGTGCAAACCCATCTGATTCCTTTCTTGTCCGAAAACCTCCCACCAAAACCTTTGGGACATCAAATCTCAAAGTCGCTGATAAAGCGCACAAAAAGGTTTTTGTGGCCAAAGACTCTGCCATACCCACTCCTCCCCCTAAAGATCTTTCACCCACCAAGAAACTTCTCCTCACCCTGATGGAATAAGTAAAGGGTGTAAAAGAACAGATCAACCCTAGAGTTAACAGTCCATCTGTCAACTCTCTTGGCGAAGGATCAAGCAACTCAAAGGGGAGAGCTTTATTCAGACCTTGCAAACATTGTGGTTTCAAAAATCATTCCTTTGAGGATGGCAATAAGAAACCTAAATGTATCACATGTGAGTTCACTGAACATACCTCCAGAGAGCATGAGGAGACCATTGTTGTTCATTGATGCGGTATATTCGTACACATTATTTTAGGAAAAACAAAGCGACAAAAGCGGGTAAGTATTAAGTATCACGTTTTGTGAAAAACGCGAATACTCGTCGTTGAGTTCGTTCTCGAGGAGGTATGGTGTTTAGCCAAAAGTATATACGTTATTTAATTTGAGTGATTACACTTTTGGAAAGAAAGAAAGAAAAATAAACGGAGACGAATTACGTTAAAAACGGTCGGAAACGCGTATACGTACGAAGGTAAAAACGCGACCCAACGAAAAATTTCACCTAAAAATTAATTAAAAATCACTAGAAAACTCTAAAAAGTCTAACTAAGAAAATTACAAAAACCAAAATTTTTTTTGAAGACTTTTAACTTAATCTATATTAGTTTTTAAACTTAATTAAAAACCCTAAAAGATAAATTAATTAAGAAAAAGACAAAATAAAAACTTTTTTATGATGTAAACCTAAAATACTTTATTTAAAAACTAGAAAATATTTTTTTGAAAAATACAGTTGTGCTAAGAAGCCCAAATGTACGAATTTGAATGAAAACGAAAGAAAATAAAATACTAACGAAAGTAAAGACGCGACATTTAAGCAAATAATCGAATTCAAAACCCAACCAAAACGAATCTAATTTTCCTAAGTCCTAAATGACAAAATAAAATTTTAGAAAAAAGAATTACTTTTTTTACTTTTAGATTATTTATTATGAATTTAAAACTATTTTAAACTAATTAAATGTTTAAAAATATTAAATGATTTTACAAAAATCCTAAAAAATTACGTAATATATCTAATGATGCAAAGTTTACAAGAAAAATACAACTTGTAAAAATAAGCTACGAATAAGCTGCTAATAAGCTAAATAAGCTAATAGAGGAAAATAGAAAAGAAGGGGTTAGATAAAAAACGTTTCAAGGTTTTACAAGAAACATTAACTAGAGCAGATGGTTAGGTTGTTTGGCTGTTGAGATGTAGGTCCCTAGTTCAATTCCTACTGTGACCATTTTCTTGCTTCTTTTTTCTTTTATTATCAGCTTAGCACGAAATAAAACAAAGTTTGTGACCATTTTCTTGCTTCTTTTTTCTTTTATTATCAGCTTATACGAAATAAAACAAAGTTTAAAATAAAAATGACAGAAACTATAAATAAAATGTGCAAGGAGCACAAATGGTCATATGTTGTATTCATGTGTCTCTGTGTTGATCGCGCAGGCTGGTGTTCAAACCTCCCTGCTGCACTTTTCTCTGCTAATTTTTTGGACAGTGACAATAAACATATAACCACCCCACTTGGGGCATAGTCAATTACCAAAGCACCTCAGCAGGTACTTGGTTGCCCCTTTTTTTTGTTTACTTTATCACTTAGTTTCTATGATGGCTTGATTAATACACACAACACAAACTTTAGTCACCACAAACACACGGTCTACTTCAATCGACAGAAAATGCACATTGGTTTAAAATTAAACACGCAAGCACCACTTTTTTTACTTTACTTGGTTAGCTATGGCACACAGTAACAGCAATAAGCAAACCCGACTACCAAGAAAAAGTTCAAAACAGACTAAGTAACCACTAATCTATCAAAAGCCCATCTAAACGTCATCTCCCAAGTATAAAATCAGCAACTTACGTCCTATTGTGCACTAGTGGCAAAAATTTGAAAGTCTGTAGTCTTAAACTAATTAGTGAGCTATGAAAAGTCCTAAAACCATCTGCTCACCGAATCTTCAAATCTCGACACTTGAAATGATGGTCTAGCACCTTGGTGATGCGATCATACAGCGAGTTCGGGTGTTTGGCTGATATCGTGGTTACTTAGTAAACTACCGACAATAAAATCAGAAAATAAAGTTTACCAATCTAGGATCTATAAGCCTTCTATTCTACACCTACCTGATTCCTTAATCTCAAAATCGATAATCTAAAAACAAAGAAATGAAACCTACTGGTGCATGCTACCTCAAAGTAACCCAAAGCACCCTATAGTACCCCAAGTGCTTACGATCTTTTTTTTACTTTCATCTATAGCAACAACACATATAATATTCCCCTTTTTTCTAAACTTCTCTTTTTTTCTTGGTCTTGTGTTAGAACAGTGGGCACATGCACACAAAACATACACAAAAAAAAAACCACAACCAATCACGAATCAATCACAAAAAAGACACACCAAAGGCATACAGTCCTAACTGAAATTCCAAAACCTAAACTATCAAATACAGCCTAGTACTATCCACCCTACAAGATTGCACAAACAAAACCGCGCATTAGCAAATCTATTCCTCCCTTTGGCTGTGACAATCCGTCAATTTCAGGTCGTTATTTTAATCTCGACTATTACGTATTACGTGTTTGCTTTAATGAGAATTTTAAATTATCGACTAACCGAGAAGGTTATGACTTGAAACTAGCGTAAGAATGTCGATTAGATGAAAACCGACAAGGAATATGTTAGGTATCGATATTATATTCTCAAATAATCATAGAAATGATTTTTATTATATTTAATCTTTATTTCTCGTATTTTACGTTTTAACGAATGACGATAACTATTAGTGATCACGATACCGACGGATGCCCAAAAATTTACGTTTTATTATCGATTGTCTCGATATTGTATATTTTCGACGTTTTCGATTTAATTGCGTTTTAAGTCGTGTCGAAGCTTTATTATTATTTTTATGAAGCGTTTTAACTTTCGAAAAGTATTTTTACGAAACCCGAGCCCCGTAAATATTTTTAAAATTTACAATTTACACTTACTACCTTGTAAACTATTTACTTGCATTTTTGGACCAAAAGAATGAAAATATGACAAAATCTACCCTCACCCCACTATATAAGGTCTTTCCACTAACCATTTTCGTTTAAATAATTCATTTAACAAAAAAATCAAATCCTCTATCCTTCTTTTCTTCATTTGGCCGTCCACCCCCAACACCCCAAATCCATTGATTTTTGATTTTCTACTTTGATTCATCTAATTCTAAACAAAGTCCCATCTTGGAAATTCAAAGAGCTTCCTATTGGTATAATTTGTTTCCACATGCATCCACTTAATTTTAATTTCAATTTTTGATGATGAACATCATGTTTGATCCATTTTTATGGTGATGGATGTGTTAATATTATTATATTCATAGTGGGTTGTTGTTGCATTTAAGGTTCTTATTTATTTAATTTTTGTGAGATTAAATTTGAGGGTGTTATGAGTTAGTTATATGTGTTAGTATGATATTAGGATGATATTAGGACCATAGGAATTGTTAGAATGGGTTGAAAATGTGTTTTGGTATGATTTTTAGATGGTCTATTTTAGGCAGTAAATTTAAGGCTATTTTTGAAATACTTACTCTAAAAATCTTGGTAAACTAATAAGATAGGGTTGTAGAGAATTTCGTTAGCTTCGATTTGAGCTAAAGTGGAGCTTCTAACTCATTACGAGCGAAAAGTTATGCTACTTTTAGTATTTGTGTACCGGGAGACGGGTATCGGCACAATCCGAAAATTGTTGTCGATATTTGGATCGAATCTCGGGGACTATAAAATGAGTTTTAAAAATGTTCAAGGGCTGTTGTAAATTGATAAACCTCAGGTCATGAGTCTATTTTCAAACCCGAGTGTCGGTTTTGCAAACGGAATTGTTTAAATAAGTCAAAATGGTTTTACAAGTCAAAGGCGTAAAACTGTCCGGTTTTTGTAACACGAAGGTGTGTCGGGCAGAAGGTCTTAGAAGTAATATTTTTGAATGAAACTTAAACTGAGTCTTATTCATATTATGTGTGAGTTTGTCACCAAGTTTCGTCGAAATCAGACAAGTCTAGATAGGTTAGATTGGTGTGTACATTTGGAGTGTACATGCTGATTGGTATTTTGGACGCGTAGTTCAATACTTGTATGGCGTGAGTTGAGTATTCACTATTGGACATGGTGACTTACTCAAGTGTTAAGTCATTATATAAATGACTTAGTTACTGGTCCAAAGGAAGTAAAATGATGGTTTGACTTGCGTTGACGTGCCGTCTTATGACGGGTCAATGTCGAGAGTGCAAGTGTTTAAAAGAATAGTTTTGAATAAAAGGGTATAGAAGTACACTTATACTTTAAATTTTCTTGGGATTTTCATGGTTTTATGAAATTGACTTTCGTATTATTTAAGTATTATTTATACTTGAGTCGTTTATTAACGAACACGCCTTATTTGGTAGGTTGCGGTCTTCGTGTTTAACGGGCATCACAAATCGTCGGCGATCGTCACATTACTACTATCGTACCAAGGTGAGTCTATAGCCTCGCTTTAACATGTTTGCTTGTTTTATAAAACCCGCGAGGGGGATAACATGCTTGTTTTATTAAAATAAAAGGGGTACAACGAGAAGTTGTGGAAACCCTTATTATTGGAAAAACATTTATTAATAAATGAAGGGTACAACGAGAAGTTGTGGTAAACCTTCTTTCTTTTAAAACTGAACACAAAGGACCCGTTTGTATGCTTAGATGAAAGTTGTTATACAAATTTGTTTAGCCTGAAAAGACCCATGAATCGTGAATTGTTAATCGAAAGGAACGCTAATACTATGGATAGATCTATCGGGGTGACACCCAGTCCGGTCGCGACTAGCTATCACGTGGTGTTGTGATGCACCAGTAATGAAACATTGGATGCAATTGTATAAGAGAAATATACGCACTTAGCTAGGTGTGTTGGGCTGAAATAATATATGTTAACGTTCAATTTCACGAGACTTATGAAATAACAACGATAATTATGTCTGATCCACATGATTGTCAACCACGGAAGGTTTATTCAGAATACTTGTGTTCGTTTATTTAATTTAAACTCTATAGATTCACTCAACATTTTTGTTGACGTTATAGCATGTTTTATCTCGGGTCCATGAAGAAGGCACTCAAGGAAGGCGGTTTCATGCAGCTTGCTTAAATTAAAACGTTTTGGCCCGCTTTTCTAAACTATGTCCATTCTAAGAAACTTTTATTGTTTGGTTGGTTGTGTAAACCTTAAAACTATTTGAGACCGTGTGCGAACTGTTTTATCTTTAAATAAATGAATGGATGTATGTTTTGTTAAAACGACTCATTTTGAGGCATTTTCTATGATATTGAGGTTGAACCATGATAGTAACACCCAATGACCATTCCGCTGCTATGACCCGAAATTGGGGGTGTTACAGATTGGCATCAGAGCCCAAGTTATAGAGAACAAAAAGATTTTCCTAAAATAAAATTTTGAAATCTTTTGACTATAACATCTGCAAGTGAAACCTCCGAGTTGCCAATGGACGAGAACAAGAAAAGTATATATATGTTATATATATTTAATTATTATTTATGCTTAAAGCATAATGGATTACATTTATTTATTTATAAGTGTTTATTATTTGATTATTATAATACTAATACGTTATTTACAAACGACGCTGATCTCCACAATAGAAATCCCTGTCTTTTGACTCATTCCTCGTGAATCTTCGTTCCTTGTCTAAATTCTACTCTTTGTTCTATCATCCATTCTTGTTTCTTTTCATCTGTCTATTCTTATTCTGTGTTATTCATGTTTTGTTATCACAAGCGTTGAATGAATACTCATTTTGATGTGAATTGTGTAACAGGATTATGCCGCCAAAACAGTTGACTGAGACTCAGTTACGTGCTATAGTAGCTGATCAATTTCAAATATCTATGAATGCATTTATGGCAAATTTGAATAATGGAGCCGGTGGATCTGGTGGATCTGGTGGAGCTGGTGGATCCGATGGAGCTGGTGGATCTGGTGGAGTTGGCGATACTGGAGCTGGCAACACGGGAACTGGCACTACTGGAGCTGGCAATACTGGAACTGGCACTACTGGAGCTGGTAACACTGGAGCCGAGAATACTGGAGTTGGTAATACGGGAGCTGGCAATGCTGGTGCTGGAACTGGTGATGCTGATAGACCAGTGATTCCTGAAAACAAGAAGTGCAATTATACCTCGTTCATGAAATGCAAACATCCAAAAGGGTATTGAAGGTGCTGTTGGGTTAATGCAATGGTTTGAGAAATTGGAATCCGTGTTTCGATTTAGTGGAAGTGAGGAAGGAGATAAGGTGATGTTTGCCTCTGCTACTCTTCAAGGGCGAGCATTAACTTGGTGGAATGGAAGAATGGCATCAATAGGTATGGATGCTGCTTATGCTACACCTTGGGTTGAAGTGAGAAGGTGGATGACTAAGGAATTCTGTCTAAGGAGTGTTATTCAGAGGTTAGAACAGGAACTATATCAGTTGAGACTAAAGGGTACTGACATCGATGGGTACACAAACAGATTCCATGAACTTGCTCTACTTTGTCCAAACAAAGCTAACCCAGAATACTTGAAGGTAGAGCAGTATATTCGAGGCTTACCTACCAACATCCATGGTGATGTGACCTCGTCTAAACCTGCTAATATTGATGAAGTTGTTCGTATGGCCTACCAACTAATGGGTCAAATCATCCAAGACAAGGCTGATGGTGTTTCTAAAGGTAATAAAAGAGGAGCTGAAAATGATAGTGATGATCGTGGTGATAACCGTCAATCTCACAATAGGAATCAAAACCGAATGAGAGGTAATGCTAATGCGATGACTGAAACTGCATCTGCTGATAAGGGAACCAGATGTCAACGCTGCAAGAAGTCTCATACTAGTGAGTGTGCTAAGTGTGGGAAGTGCAACAAGTTAGGTCACAAGACTGAAGACTGTTGGGGACCAGGAAAGAAGGGAGTGACGTGTTTTAACTGCCAAGGTAAAGGTCACATGAGGAACCAATGCCCTCAACCTCCGAAGAATGCACGTGGTGGAGATAACCAGGGAAAAGCTTATCAGTTGGGTGAAGCCGAAGCGAAGCAAAACCCGAAAGTTGTCACTGGTACGTTTTTACTGAACAACCTTTATGCTACAGCTTTATTTGATTCTGGTGCGGACAAAAGCTTTGGGTCTACAAGTTTTAGTACCTTAATTGATATCAAACAGGTCGAATTAGATGCGATTTATGAGGTAGAACTAGCTGATGGTAAATTAGTGAGTACCAATTGTGTGCTCCTAGGATGTTCTCTTAATCTCTTGAACCGTATTTTTAAGATAGACTTGATGATTGTTGAATTGGGAAGTTTTGATATTATTATCGGAATGGATTGGCTATCCAAGTATAATTCGTCTATCTTGTGTGGAGAAAAGAAAGTTAGGATTCCCTTGGATGACAAGACCATGGTTATCGAAGGTGTCAACGTAATTCACGACTAAAAATCGTTTCGTGCATTAAGGCTCGTAAGTATATCGAAAGAGGTTGTGAGTTATTCCTAGCTAAAGTAGTGGAGAAGGAATCGAAGGAGAAACGTGCTGAAGATGTACCTGTTACCCGTGACTTTCCTGAAGTGTTTCCGGAAGATTTGCCTGGATTTCCGCCTCCAAGGCAAGTAGAATTCCAAATTGACCTAATTCCTGGTGCTGCACCTGTGGCTCGTGCGCCATATCGTTTAGCACCATCCGAGCTGAAGGAGTTATCTGTGCAATTGCAAGAGCTATCTGATAAAGGTTTTATACGACCGAGTCCGTCACCTTGGGGAGCTCCTGTCTTATTCGTTAAGAAGAAAGATGGTTCGTTCCGTATGTGTATTGATTACCGAGAACTGAATAAGCTAACGATCAAGAATCGTTATCCGCTTCCAAGAATTTATGATTTATTTGATCAACTTCAAGGTTCTCGTGTTTTCTCCAAGATTGATCTTCGTTCTGGTTACCATCAACTTCGCATACGTGAGGAAGATATTCCTATTACGGCGTTTAGAACTCGTTATGGTCATTATGAGTTTCTGGTTATGCCTTTTGGTTTGACTAATGCACCTGCTGTATTAATGGATTTAATGAATCGCATTTGTAAGCCGTATCTTGATAAATTCGTGATCGTAAGATGATATTCTAATCTACTCCAAGAGCAATGAAGAGCATGCCGAACACTTAAGGATTATCTTGAACTTGTTGAAGAACGAAAAGTTGTACGCTAAATTCTTAAAGTGTGATTTTTGGCTTAATTCTGTACAATTTCTCGGACATGTGATTGATAAAAGTGGAGTACATGTTGATCCTGTAAAGATTGAAGCCATCAAGAATTGGAGTGCTCCGACTACTCCAACTGAAGTACGACAATTTCTAGGTTTGGCTGGTTATTACCGAAGGTTTATTGAAGGATTCTCGTTGATATCGAAACCATTAACTAAGCTGACTCAGAAGAATAAACCCTATGTGTAGGGCGATGATGAAGAAGAAGCTTTCCAAACCCTGAAGATGAAACTCTGTAGTGCGCCGATTTTATCGTTACCTGAAGGAAGTGAAGACTTTGTTGTTTATTGCGATGCATCTCTTCGAGGATACGGTGCTGTTCTCATGCAACGTAAAAAGGTGATCGCGTATGCCTCTAGACAATTAAGGAAGAATGAGGAGAACTACACTACCCATGACTTGGAATTGGGCGCTGTGGTTTTTGCTCTGCGACTTTGGAGACATTATATGTATGGTACGAAGTGTACATTATTCACTGATCATAAAATCCTACAATACATATTGGATCAAAAGGAGCTGAATATGAGGCAACGTCGATGGGTTGAACTCTTGAGTGATTACGACTGCCAAATTCGTTATCATCCAGGAAAGGCGAACGTGGTAGCTGACGCGTTAAGTCGAAAGGAAAGGGAGAAACCGATTCGAGTGCGTGCTTTGGTAGTGACAGTTCATAATGACTTACCTGAGCAGATTCGAAACGCACAAATCGAAGCGTACAAGAAGGAAAATATTGAAGCCGAAAGATTTAGAGGAGACGGTGAAACATTTGAGACGCGATCCGATGGTATCAAATGCTTGAGAGGTCGAATCTGGTTACCATTATATGGTGGACTGAGAGACTTGATTATGTTAGAATCTCATAAGTCCAAGTATTCTATTCATCCTGGATCGGACAAAATGTACCAAGACTTGAAAAAGTTATACTGGTGGCCGAATATGAAAGCTGATATTGCAACATACGTCGCGAAATGCTTAACATGTGGAAAAGTGAAAGCCGAATATCAGAAGCCGTCAGGATTACTTGTCAAACCTGAAATTCCAGTCTGGAAATGGGAGCGAATTACGATGGACTTCATCACAAAACTCCCAAGGACACCGTCTGGGTTCGATGCAATTTGGGTTATTGTCGATCGTTTAACTAAATTCGCTCATTTTATTCCAATCAACGAGAGGTTCGGTTTGGAGAAACTCGCCAATATTTATCTGAAGGAAATCGTGTGCAAGCATGGTGTTCCTATTTCAATCATTTCCGACAGAGATAGTCGTTTTGCTTCTGGATTTTGGAGATCACTTCAAAAGTCATTAGGAACCAATTTGGATATGAGCACAACCTATCATCCACAAACTGATGGGCAAAGCGAAAGAACAATCCAAACTTTGGAGGATATGCTACGTGCTTGTGTGATAGACTTTGGAAGTAGCTGGGATAAGCACTTACATTTGGCCGAATTCTCGTACAATAACAGTTATCACGCGAGTATTAAAGCTGCACCTTTTGAGGCACTTTATGGGAGGAGATGTAGATCACCCGTGAGCTAGAGTGAGGTTGGTGATGCCCAACTCACTAGACCAGATTTGATTAGAGAGACGACGGATATGATTGTGCAAATCAAGAATAGGTTGTTGTCTGCTCGAAGCCGACAAAAGAGTTATGCGGATGTGAGAAGAAAACCATTGGAGTTTAACGTGGGAGATAAGGTTATGCTAAAGGTATCACCATGGAAAGGTGTTGTACGATTTGGAAAACGTGGGAAGTTGAGTCCTCGTTATATTGGACCATTCAAGGTTACATCTAGAGTAGGACCCGTGGCATACCAACTTGAACTACCACAAGAACTGTATGGGATTCATAACACTTTTCATGTGTTAAATCTGAAGAAGTGTTTATCCGATGAAGAACTCATTATACCGTTAGACGAGGTTAAGGTTGATAAAAAGTTGCACTTTATTGAAGAACCGGTCGAGATCATGGATCGCGAGGTCAAGCAACTGAAGCAAAGCCGAATACCTATTGTCAAGGTTCGATGGAACTCTCGAAGAGGACCGGAGTTTACTTGGGAACGAGAAGACCAAATGTGGAAGAATTACCCTCATCTCTTTGATTTCAACAAGCGATCGAGCAAGAACGCAAGTTGATCTTCGAGGGCGAAGATCCTAATTTGGTGGGGATGATGTGACAATCCGTCAATTTCAGGTCATTATTTTAATCTCGACTATTACGTATTACGTGTTTGCTTTATTGAGAATTTTAAATTATCGACTAACCGAGAAGGTTATGACTTGAAACTAGCGTAAGAATGTCGATTAGATGAAAACCGACAAGGAATATGTTAGGTATCGATATTATATTCTCAAATAATCATAAAAATGATTTTTATTATATTTAATCTTTATTTCTCGTATTTTACGTTTTAACGAATCACGATAACTATTAGTTATCGCGATACCGACGGATGCCCAAAAATTTACGTTTTATTATCGATTGTCTCGATATTGTATATTTTCGACGTTTTCGATTTAATTGCGTTTTAAGTCGTGTCGAAGCTTTATTATTATTTTTATGAAGCGTTTTAACTTTCGAAAAGTATTTTTACGAAACCCGAGCCCCGTAAATATTTTTAAAATTTACAATTTACACTTACTACCTTGTAAACTATTTACTTGCATTTTTGGACCAAAAGAATGCAAATATGACAAAATCTACCCTCACCCCACTATATAAGGTTTTTCCACTAACCATTTTAGTTTAAATAATTCATTTAACAAAAAAATCAAAATCCTCTCTCCTTCTTTTCTTCATTTGGCCGTCCACCCCCAACACCCCAAATCCATTGATTTTTGATTTTCTACTTTGATTCATCCAATTCTAAACAAAGTCCCATCTTGGAAATTCAAATAGCTTCCTATTGGTATAATTTTTTTCCACATGCATCCACTTAATTTTAATTTCAATTTTTGATGATGAACATCATGTTTGATCCATTTTTATGGTGATGGATGTGTTAATATTATTATATTCATAGTGGGTTGTTGTTGCATGTAAGGTTTTTATTTATTTAATTTTTGTGAAATTTAATTTGAGGGTGTTATGAGTTAGTTAGATGCGTTAGTATGATATTAGGATGATATTAGGACTATAGGAATTGTTAGAATGGGTTGAAAATGTGTTTTGGTATGATTTTTAGATGGTCTATTTTAGGCAGTAACTTTAAGGCCATTTTTGGAATACTTACTCTAAAAATCTTGGTAAACTAGTAAGATAGGGTTGTTGAAAATTTCGTTAGCTTCGATTTGAGCTAAAGTAGAGCTTCTAACTCATTACGAGCGAAAAGTTATGCTACTTTTAGTATTTGTGTACCGGGAGACGGGTATCGGCACAATCCGAAAATTGTTGTCGATATTTGGATCGAATCTCGGGGACTATAAAATGAGTTTTAAAAATGTTCAAGGGCT
Source organism: Glebionis coronaria (assembly GCA_025667525.1). Taxonomy (NCBI): domain Eukaryota; kingdom Viridiplantae; phylum Streptophyta; class Magnoliopsida; order Asterales; family Asteraceae; genus Glebionis; species Glebionis coronaria. The sequence continues at coordinate 601,401,576 of CM046877.1, read as the reverse complement.
GTTGTAAGTTGATAAACCTCAGGTCATGAGTGTATTTTCAAACCCGAGTGTCGGTTTTGCAAACGGAATTGTTTAAATAAGTCAAAATGGTTTTACAAGTCAAAGGCGTAAAAATGTCCGGTTTTTGTAACACGAAGGTGTGTCGGGCAGAAGGTCTTAGAAGTAATATTTTTGAATGAAACTTAAACTGAGTCTTATTCATATTATGTGTGAGTTTGTCACCAAGTTTCGTCGAAATCGGACAAGTCTAGATAGGTTAGATTGGTGTGTACATTTGTAGTGTACATGCTGATTGGTATTTTGGACGCGTAGTTCAATACTTGTATGGCGTGAGTTGAGTATTCACTATTGGACATGGTGACTTACTCAAGTGTTAAGTCATTATATAAATGACTTACTTACTGGTCCAAAGGAAGTAAAATGATGGTTTGACTTGCGTTGACTTGGCGTCTTATGACGGGTCAATGTCGAGAGTGCAAGTGTTTAAAAGAATAGTTTTGAATAAAAGGGTATAGAAGTACACTTATACTTTAAATTTTCTTGGGATTTTCATGGTTTTATGAAATTGACTTTTGTATTATTTAAGTATTATTCATACTTGAGTCGTTTATTAACGAACGCGCCTTATTTGGTAGGTTGCGGTCTTCGTGTTTAACGGGCATCACAAATCGTCGCCGATCGTCACATTACTACTATCGTACCAAGGTGAGTCTATAGCCTCGCTTTAACATGTTTACTTGTTTTATAAAACCCGCGAGGGGGATCACATGCTTGTTTTATTAACATAAAAGGGGTACAACGAGAAGTTGTGGAAACCCTTATTATTGGAAAAACATTTATTAATAAATGAAGGGTACAACGAGAAGTTGTGGTAAACCTTCTTTCTTTTAAAATTGAACACAAAGGACCCGTTTGTATGCTTAGATGAAAGTTGTTATACAAGTTTGTTTAGCCTGAAAAGACCCGTGAATCGTGAATTGTTAATCGAAAGGAACACTAATACTATGGATAGATCTATCGGGGTGACACCCAGTCCGGCCGCGACTAGCTATCGCGTGGTGTTGTGATGCACCAGTAATGAAACATCGGATGCAATTGTATAAGAGAAATATACGCACTTGGCTAGGTGTGTTGGGCTGAAATAATATATGTTAACGTTCAATTTCATGAGACTTATGAAATAAAAACGACAATTATGTCTGATCCACATGATTGTCAACCACGGAAGGTTTATTGAGAATACTTGTGTTCGTTTATTTAATTTAAACTCTATAGATTCACTCAACATTTTTGTTGACTTTATAGCATGTTTTATCTCAGGTCCATGAAGAAGGCGCTCAAGGAAGGCGGTTTCATGCAGCTTGTTTAAATTAAAACGTTTTGGCCCGCTTTTCTAAACTATGTCCATTCTAAGAAACTTTTATTGTTTGGTTGGTTGTGTAAACCTTAAAACTATTTGGGACCGTGTGCGAACTGTTTTATCTTTAAACAAATGAATGGATGTATGTTTTGTTAAAACGACTCATTTTGAGGCGTTTTCTATGATATTGAGGTTGAACCATGATAGTAACACCCAATGACCCTTCCGCTGCTATGACCCGAAATTGGGGGTGTTACATTGGCAGATTTCTAGTAAGCGGGCAAAACAAGGTTCTTAATCTAAAACCTCAAATATATGCTCAAAATCGATTCTCCTAAACCTTATCAAGCTGTGTAGAATTTAGCCTAGCGTGGAGGTGGTATGCACTCCCCACACCAAGCTCTCCCAAACACACTTTATAAAGACTAGATAATCAATTTTTTTTTCAAAAGCTTTTTGATTTTAAAACATCACAACTCACCAATCTTTTTGCTGACACAAACCAAATAAACCTCAAACAACAAACTGAAAACACAAATCCCATTCTTTAACTACAACAACATATATCCTCATGCAAAAATTTCAGCAAAAGCATAACATGAACGAGGAAAAGGGTTGTGTACCTCCAAGGCATACATCCATGCCTTGGATAAATGGAGCTTATGTGATGGCACAACAATCACAAGCTTCATTTACCCTGCTAAGAATAACAAACATGAACCGTAACACAATATCAATAACCAATTGATTTCTTCCTAAACTTTTTCACAAAACTTTGAATTTTCTAAAATCTCTCTCTCAGAAACTTTTAGAACCAAAATCCTCCAAGAGTTTCATCCTCACAAAACAATCAAAGTTATCTCGGAAAAATCCGTTTTTACCAAGTTATCAAAAACTAAAAAAACGAATAAAAAAAAGATTTTGACAATATAGACAAATGTAACTCAGGATTTAGCTTATCCAACACCGACTTTTATAAATATAAAACGGAATTACAGTTCAATTATAGAATATTCCAAACTTTATTAAATAAAAAAGGCATTACATGAATCATGCTAAAAACTGGAACAACTAAACTAATGTCCTATACACCCTTTATATAGAGGGCTTACATGGATTCTAGAAGCTAAGAGAAACTAAACCCTAATATATTGATATTCCAAATGTACCCTTCGTTCAAATTCGAATCTTGAAGAATTTGTTGGTCAATGATGTTGCCATGTGATTGCTCAGGGTACCAGGCTGTTGAAAGCTCATCCTAGACGTCCAATGACCATTGTGGTCCAAGTAATAAAATCCAACCCTTGATCTTGTCGAATTTGGGATGTTGTGTGAAAACAACGGGACAGGGGATACTCTGGGGGGTCACATGGGGCTGTTGGCAGCTTGTATGAAGGTGGGGTTGGGTTTAAAAAATCATTAATTAATAAACTGGAGGAAATTATACCCCAATTTATAGTAATTAAAAAGATGAAAGATTAGGGTTCTTAGGATGATGATGGGTATTTTCATCTGTGTTTAGGGGTTAGGGTTTGTTTGACGGTCTGATTAAGTTTCTTTTAATCAGTTTAAAAACTAGTTAATATTTATTAAATAGGTTAGTGGGTTTGGGCTAAATGGGTGGTTGGGTGGGTATTAGATATGGGTTTGGGTCGGGTTGTGGTGATGTGTCACTGTATAAGTGGTAGAATGAGTTTAGTGGATTGGCAGGTTTGGTCCCCGTGGTTCCCAAAAATTTTCAAATAATGTTTGGCAGATTGTATGGCATTTCCCTTTGGTAAAACTTTAAGGGACTTGTCATATATGGCACAAGCATTTTCATAACTTTTCCCAAGGGCTTAATGTGCCATACGAGCTTTCTTCAAGGCCAATTTTTGATATGTCTTCAAACATAAAGGACCTTTCTTGTATAATCATGAATATTCAAGAACCAAAGTTTACAAATCTTCAAAGTAGGAGGACCAAATTTGTAAAATCTTCAAACATGAGGTACTTTTCTTAGAAATTCAACACTCGAGTCCGGTTCATTGTGCGGCTTCGTTTCTCGTGTTCGTTTTTATTGATTCTTGTGATCTTTTTATCTTTTTCTCGATATCCATACCTAAAACATACAACAAACAAATACAAGCATATTTCATGGTATTTTATAATATTTATGCATTTAAAGCCCGTTTTGGATGATGAGACTATGTATAAAAGCAGTCTCATCACTCCCCCATACTAAACCATTGCCGTGCCCTCACGCAATGCTAGAATAAAGCATCGTAGCATCTACAAAATTCGTTTTTATTCACATTTATTGTATGATAAACTAGCTACACTACTACTATTAATTCTACTTGCGTTTTAGACATAATGTATGATTTTCATCGCAAAATGGGACGTTTAGGTTCATAGAACAAGAACACGTGAATGCTTCGTTAGAAATAATTTCATCGTCATCTATTTTCACCTCAATTCCACTAAGCTTGCAACGAGATCATTGTCATTATAAGTTAGTAATGCTAACACTAATCATATGCCCTAATCACGTACTTATCCTCCTATTTTTCCTAAGTTGTATCTCTTATATTTTATTTTGTCTTGAATGTTTCACGAGGATACATTGTTTGACTTATGCGATGATAGAGATTTAGGTCTAAAAATAGAGTCCCAACGGTGTAACCAAGACCATCAAATTAATAACCCCTCCTAATAGACAACGATGTCAAAAAATTAAATCAACAAGAAGGATCGATAAACACAGTTTTATAACGGTTTTGAACATGAGACTTATTACCAAGACTTTTATACGCCCCCTAACGGAAGGGCCTTATTATCATAGGTTTACCTCCATCTTTTATTCAACTTCGCCATGAAGCTTTTATTATGACTTCGGTCATGCCTTGCCTTTTATTATCCGCCTCATCGGTGGTTTTATTATGGCCAAAGACGTATATCCTCACGCTAAGGCGAATTTTGGATCTTTAAAGCTTCAAACATTAAGGCTTGATTCACTTTCAATTTTGCATAGATTTTTCGGCCTTGTGAGCTTCAAATTGTTTGCTTGATTTAGGTGAGCACTTGAAATCTTATTATTAGGTGAAGCTTTCGATTATTCGGGTTGCCAATACTTCAAAACCGTGACGCTGGCGATACCTTAATGTCTTCCGAATTTAATTACATGGAAGCTACTAGAAAAGACTAGAAACCAGCAATAAAGACTAAACCGCTAAGTCAATATTTATTAAGCAAAAATATTTACAAGCGAAGGGAGAATAAGCAAACAACGAGAACACATGAGTTTTTGAAAAATACGAGTATTCTACGTTTAGCATAGTAACTTATAATTAACTCTATCATTTCTCGTCCTCATTTAAGAGACATAGCCTAATGTAAAGTTAAGGAATCGAAGCTAGTGCTCAACACGGACGGTCGAGTAAAAAATTTCTCTTATTCTCGCCATCAGAAAATCTACATTCGTGTCTTCAAACACTTATAAAACATGAAAAAAATTTATAATTTGGCCATTTTAACCTTATTTTGCAACAAAACGATAAACAAATAGATAAACTTTGGAAAGCGTGAAGGTTTGGCAAGGAAAGTATCTATTTACTCAAAATGATAGTTGAGTAAAAAAATACGTCTTTTAGGAAAAAGAGCGTGATTAGGGTAAGTGCACAAGTGATTTAGGAAAACCACAAGTTATGACCCAAAATGGGGATCGTTCTCAAGGAGGCTTGGTGTGTGTGTTAAGAATAATGGTTTGTGATTATATTGATGAGAAAATAAAATAGAAATGAGATTAGAAGAGAATGACGGTTACCATTATGAATTACACTAAGACGAAAAGTCGTACACGAAAAACCGCAAAAGTGATAAAATTAAAAATTTACCCTAAAAATTCCTAGAAAATTGTAATAAATCCTAAATAAAGTAATTAGTGTTTACAAAAAATCAAAAATCGCTCAAACCTTTTATTTAATTAAATAATAATTTTTTAATGCTAATTAAAGCCCAAAAAATCAATTTAATTAGCAAAAAGTCCAAAATGAGATTTTTTCAATTGTAAACCTCTAAAATGACTTAAATAAATTTAAAACTATTTTTGAAAATTTTAAAATTAATAAAAACTATTTAAAAACAATTAAAAACTATTTAAATTTAAAATAATTATAAATATTAATCTAATGACAAAAAAATTATTATAAAAATTGTAAAATTCCTAATTTAATGTATTTAACCAAAGAAAAATATAAAAAGTGAAAAAATGTGAAAATTGAAATTTAATAATAAAATCATATTAAAATAATATTAAAAATCCGAAAATTCTCAAAAATTCTAAAAACTTGCAAACTAGTTTATTTTAACCTAATTAAACAGAAAATGAACTTGAAATACCAAAAACGCCCCTATTGGGCCTTCAAATGGGCCAAATACCCAAACAGATCCTTAATGGGCTTCATATTGGGCCCAATAAGAAAAAGTCCTCAGAAATGGCCCAAAAGCTCCAGTCAAGCTTAAAATTTGATTTTAAACACAATTTTCCAAAGGCCCAAAAGCTAGCTAGCTTATTTCAAAACAACTTATTCTTAATGGATTTTTGGCCCATTAAGCTATAAGCTGATGCCATAAGCTAAGATTTTACCCACGTCCTTCTCTTGACCTAATTAAGCTATTTGCAAAAGAAACTTGAAATAAGCTCAAGGAATAAGCCTCAAATAAGCCAAAGCCCTCTTCACAAAACGACAAAATAGTCTTTTTTAAGTTCTAGATTATTTCAAGAGCTGATTCAAGTTGAAATAAGTCACAAATGGCTTAACTAAGCTTAATCAACAAAAATATTTCCAATAAGCACACTTAATTAGCTGAAATAAGCAATAAGCTGATTTTGGAAAAGACAAAATAGTCATTTTCTAGTAAAAACTTAAAACCAAAGGCTGTAAACTTCCAGAATCACTTATAAGCTCAAAATATTAAGACCTATTACAAAAAATAAGTTGTTGCACATTGGAATAAGCTAAAATGACTTATTAATAAGCTAAACACAAAATATAACTAGCAGTGGTTAGAAACAGGGGAAAGGAGTTCCCACTGCCTTGACTTTTTGACTTGGATTTTTAGAGAGTTTTACATGGTCTTTTTGGACAATCAAGGCACCCTTGTGATCAGTGAATCACAAGGTGTCAATAACAAGCAAATAATCACAAAATCACCCAGCCAATCAGTGCAGTTAATTCAATCTTTGCCCAAATGTGTTCCAGACAAGTAATAAGCAGATCTGGTAGTTATATACTACTTTTAATCTAGTAAAAGCTAACCACAAGCCACCAAATGCATACAAAAGCTCAATATGACTTAATGAAACACAGATTAACACATTTCATCCAACAAATACAACAAATGAACAAGATTCAAGCACATTCAGTTACTGATGAACAATGATGAACGCAAGAACAATGTTTGCTGATCTGCTTGACATAAAATCAAAATTCAAGGCCTCAGATCTATCACATTGGTTGCAAACACAATGATTTAACACTTGTATGCCCTAAGTTAACATGAAAACTAGGTTTGCACGAGATTTCAGAGAAAAACATAAATATTCAAGATTTTATAGCCAAATGTTTGATTAAGTGTTTCAAGGCACAATTTTTGCATATTTCAGACCACAATAACCTTCATAACAGATAACAACTCAAACAACGCCACAATACTAACTCTAAATCACATAAACTTGAACCAACAATCAATCCCAAACACCCTTTTAACTTTTTAAACTCAATTTTAACAAAGTAAAAGTCTTCTCAAGATTGATTAAAGCCCGGTTTAGCATCATAACATACCACAAGTGAATCAAGAACCAATTTTGAGGCATTAAAACACATTTATACCAGCAAAATCACAAAAGCACGTGAAATACCAAAACTTAATTAGAAAGATGAAAATTGAGAATACAAACCTCCAAGTTGTACATCAACACCTTGGAATCAAAGAGCTAAGGTGATAGCAAGAACAAGCACCAGCTTCCCCCTACTAAGAACAACAAACAAGCCCTAGCCAAAGGCTTGAACTTAGATTAGCACAAATAGAGTAAATAAGGTGACAAAAGACCATGTCTTTGCAACACTTAGGCTCTCACAAGCCTTGTACCTTTCCTTAAGGCCTCACCACCCCTTAATCAACCAAGATTAGGAGGCTATGATCACCCTTAAGTTCAATCTACAAGCTGTTGAACCAAAAGCACTTAGCAAACCACTTGACTGATTTTTGTTATAAAAACGTATAACCAACCTTCAATATTGCTCAAGCTAGTTGATTTGTGATTTATGTCACATAAAGAAACACCTCAATGAATAATCCTCACCAAAGCACAAGCCAGATTATTGACTTCAACAAGAACAAAGGGATTCACAGGCTTATAGGCTATCTTGGACTTGTTCCAGGTTTTGTTTAAGTACAGAAACGTGACAATACAACTACTTAACAAAATAATAATCAATGGAACTCAGTTTTCAATCACAACACAATACCAAAATCTTATAAATTTCAGAAAATAGCTTTACAAGGCTTGACAAAGTAAAACTGAGAACAAGAACTAAGCTATGAAAAAGGGTGCCTTATATAAGGCTACAATGATTCTAGAAACATAAAGGAAAGCTAAAAACCCTAGCTAATGAAGTTCCACAAATTCCCTTGATGATTTTGAACTTTCTTGTACATGTGACTGATTTTTGGCTGTTAGTATGAGTTGGTAGGGTGAAATTGCATCCAAAGGCTCACAATGAAGCTTAGGAAGAAAGCTGAATACTGAGTGTTGATTCCCTGGCTAACTTTTGGCATTTTCCCAAAAACGTGTGAAGGAGGGTTTATCATGTGAGAAGGATAGTGACATGGCAAGGGGTTTAAGGGTGGGTTTGAGATTAATGAGAACTTATTCAAATATCTGGAGCAGATTAAGACTTAATTCTCAATAATTAGGAAATACCCAATTTTGGTATGAACACTAAGAACACATAGTTTGATCTGGTTTAATGTTTGAATATGTGTTATGGCGCGAATTAGTTAACTAATTAATAAAATTAGTTAAATCGGGTGAGTTGATCAGTGACGTGGTGGAATGGTGAGTGGTCATTGGTTAAAAGTGGTGAGTGGGACACGTGTTGACGTGTGAATGGTTAAGGTAACTTTGCTTGTCTGCCAGCTTTAGCCCTCCATCTCTTTTCTTCCTTTCACTTGCCATTTAATCAGCCAAAGTCGTTTTCCCTTTGTTAATGAAGTTTTAAAACTTCTATTTTTGCCACAAAACTTTTCACAAGGACTTGTTTTGTATTTCTTTGATATTTGAGGGACTGATCTTGCACATTTTGAACTTTGAAGGTCTTCATGGTATGTTTGAATATAAGGAGGACCAATATTGACAATTTAGTTTTGATGAGGGACTAAACTTGACAATTCTTCAAAGTGGAGGGTCCTTTTTGCAATTTTGACAAACTTCAAGGACCAAACTTGTAATTATGAATATACAAGGGTTTTAAAGTGTCAATTCTTCAATATTGGAGGACCCTTCTTGTATAATCTTCAAATCTTCAAGGTTTATTCTTGGAAAATCATCACTTGGGTCCGGTTCATTGTGCGGCTTCTTTTCCCGTGTTCGTTATTGCATGATTCTTGTTATCTTTTATCATTTCCTCAATATCCATACCTAAAATACACAAGTAACAAACACAAGCATATATTTGGGTATTTTAATGATACTTTATGCATTCAAAGCCCGTTTTGGATGATGAGACTATGTATAAAAGCAGTCTCATCACTCCCCCATACTAAACAATTGTCGTGCCCTCACGCAATGCTAGAATAAAGTATCGTAGCATCTCCAAAATTCATTTTTATTCACATTTATTGAATGATAAACTAGCTACACTACTACTATTACTTCCACTTGCGTTTTAGACATAATGTATGATTTTCATCGCAAAATGGGGTGTTTAGGTTCATAGAACAAGAACACGTGAATGCTTTCTTAGAAATAATTTCATCGTCCTTGATTTTCACCTTAATTCCATGCTAAGCGTGCAACGAGATCATTGTCATTATAAGTTAGTAATGCTAACACTACTCATATGCCCTAATCACGTACTTATCCTCCCATTTTCCTAATTTGTATATCTTATATTTTATTTTGTCTTGAATGTTTCACGAGGATACATTGTTTGACTTATGCGATGATAGAGTTTTAGGTCTAAAAATAGAGTCCCAATGGTGTAACCAAGACCATCAAATTAATAACCCCTCCTAATAGACAACGATGTCAAAAAATTAAGTCAACAAGAAGGATCGATAAACACGGTTTTATAACGGTTTTAAATATGAGACTTATTACCAAGACTTATATACGCCCCCTAAAGGAAGGGCCTTATTATCATAGGTTTACCTCAATCTTTTATTCAACTTCGCCATGAAGCTTTTATTATGACTTCAGTTTTGCCTTGCCTTTTATTATCCGCCTCATCGGTGGTTTTATTATGGCCAAAGACGTATATCCTCACGCTAAGGCGAATTTTGGATCTTTAAAGCTTCAAAGATTAAGGCTTGATTCACTTTCAATTTTGCATAGATTTTTCGGCCTTATGAGCTTCAAATTGTTTGCTTGATCTAGGTGAGCACTTGAAATCTTATTATTAGTGAAGCTTTCGATTATTCGGGTTGCCAATACTTCAAAACCGTGACGCTGGCGATACCTTAACGTCTTTCCAATTTAATTACATGGAAGCTACTAGAAAAGACTAGAAACCAACAATCAAGACTAAACCGCTAAGTCAATATTTATTAAGCAAAAATATGTACAAGCAAGGGGAGAATAAGCAAACAACGAGAACACGTGAGGTTTTGAAAGAATACGAGTATTCTACGTTTATCATAGTAACTTATAATTAACTCTATCATTTCTCGTCCTCATTTAAGAGACTTAGCCTAATGTAAAGTTAAGGAATCGAAGCTAAGTTCTCAATACGCACGGTCGAGTAAAAAATTACTCTTATTCTCGCCATCAGAAAATCTACATTCGTGTCTTCAAACACTTATAAAACACGAGCAAAATTTAAAATTTGGCCATTTTTAGCCTTATTTTGCAACAAAACGATAAACAAAAAGATAAACTTTGGAAAGCGTGAAGGTTTGGCAAGGCAAGTATCTATTCACCCCCCATACTAAAGTTAAACATTGTACTTAATGTTTCGAGTTTAGGGGTGCAAACACCCCCATATTAGAGACGTAGTCGAATGCCTAATCTAGCATGGAAAGGGTATAACCGTTAAATTTAAAGCCGTTTATGAAGTGTGATATAAACCTAAGGTTAGAACATCAAAGGATATATTATGGATATTGAGAAAGTATTCAAAGAAAACGACCGAGTGCTCCCATAAAACGAATACGAGAGGCTCCAATCGTGAAGATCATGATCATCTAAAAACCACAATTCACAAACAACCACGAAACAAAGGTTGGAAGGGAAAAAATCCCCTCACATTAAACTAATTATAAAGCGATAATATGTACATGGATATGCATGGGTTTCCCCCACGACGCACATTGTTTTTGATAACCGAGTCAAAAGCTCGACTCGAATCCCCCATAAATGTGATTATTTAGGGATAATCATGGTATGGTCTATTTTTGGTGGGGCTTACTAGATAAACAAGGCCCAAAAATCAACCAGTATTAAGGACTAAATCCTTTGATGGTGCAAAATACCGGGATCGAAGATGGCATTCTCGTTTTCATTGAATAAAAAAATCAATGCCGCTTCAACAAGTGCCAACACAAACCCAAAGGGTTTAAAGAAAATAGATGAGAAGAAATAGAAGGGTGGGACAATGGGTAAGTCACAAAAACCATGACCTACTCGAGGTAGACTCGCACCAATCAAATAGAAAGATTTTCCATTTATTGCATCGGTGGAAGACCGAGATTTCCCTTTATAAGCAATTCCGGGATCAAATATCTCGTCCTCGGTGGAGAAAGTGGAGGGAACATAAGGGGCTTCCCCCACACTAGGTCCACACAAAGCATCGTCAAAAGGAGAAGACGAGCTTGTAGCACTCAAAACATGAGGTGATGACACAGTTAGCAATGTAGAAAAATCTTTTAAATCCAATTCAAAATTTTTTCCTTTTTCATCTTTTAAACTCTCCTTATGAAAACCCGACTTGATTATGTCAAAAATATTTGGTGTTTCTAAAACAATGTTAGTCACACTAAAAATTCTCACATTTGAAAACCCTTTTGGCTTTAGTGGTGGTAAGTTCTCAAAACGTTTATCGACAAAGAAAACTTCCCCATCGTCGTCAATATATTCACCATCCGAAGAATCATTCGTGGTTGGAGACATAGGCTTAACACTCTTAACCTCCACCGGCGTAGGGTATGCAAAATAATTTTTATCATCAACTCCTAAAACTCTTTTTGAAATTCTTTTTCAAATGTTTTTAATGGGATTAACATTGTTCAAAGACGTGATAGAATACACATGAGAAAGCGTAGTGTTTTGAGTTGCATTTATGACTAGTTCTTCCTCATTGAAACGTAGAGTGATTTTCCTAGCATGCACATCGATAAGTGCTCTCGATGTATCCAAAAATGATCGACCTAAAATTAGAGGAACTTTAGGATCGATGGGAATCTCAACAACGATAAAGTCCACGGGATAGTAAAACTTTCCAACTTTCACGAAGACGACCTCGACTACTCCACAAGCTAGAATCGTAGAATGATCGGCCATCTCGATTGACATTCTTGAAGGAGTGAGATTTGGAAGATTGAGCGACTTAAAAATCTCAAGAGGTATCAAATTTATACTAGCACCAAGATCGACTAAGGCGTAGCATTCCTCCATGCCTTGTATTGCACATGGGATTAAAAATTTACCGGGATCGCCGACTTTTTGAGGTATGTGGCTATGAAAAACCGAAGAACAACTAGACGAATTTTGCAATTTTTCTTTATTATTCAACATACTTTTGAAGTTTGCGGCAAATAGAGGCATCATGACCAAGGCGTCGGCAAAACATATATTAAAATGCAAGTCACGAAACATTTTCATAAAAAGTTCAAATTGATAATTATTTTGTTCTTGTGCCTTTTCCTTGTTTCGTCTTGAAAGGTAAGGTAAGGGTGGTGTGGGTTGGGGCATAGGCAACGGCCTTGGAATCTCGAGTTCCACTATTGGTATTGGTTCAACCGTAGGTGTGGTTTGAGCGGTACTTCGTGGGCTTGGAATTTTCTCCTTTCCCACCACCTCGGGTTCTTTCTCTATTTCCTTCTCCGTAGAAGTACTTGGACGAGAAATGGGTTCTTTGAATGTTTTACCACTACGAGTAGTAATAACCTTCAATTCTCCTTTCGGGTTTACGATGGTATCACTAGGAAGACCACCCGAAGAGGAAGGTTTACACATGATAGCTTCAAACATTTTTCCCATTCGATCTTCAAACTTAGATTGCCTAGCATCCGCTTTTAACAACTCTTGCTTAATCTCATGTTAACCTTGCTCCATTTTTTGTTGATTTTGTTGGAGACGTTGAACATTTCCTTCCATTTTATTAGCATGAGTCTTAAGTTCATTAGTAAGTTCGTTTTTAAGCTCGTTTTTCAACTCGGATCTTAAGCTAACCATCTCACGTTGCATATTATCAAACTTAGCATCGTTTGCCTTTGCATAATTCAAAAATTCTCCTTGAAGATTTTTGGTGTGATAATTTTGAAACCCTTGTGTAGTAGTTTGAAAATCACGGTTTTGGTTTTGGTTTGAAATTTGCCCATTTCCACTTTGATAAATACCCTTGGTGTAGTTACGTTGATTTCCTTGATAAGCACCATTTTGATTGTTGTTTTGACAGTTGTTAGCATTTTGATTTTGTGGAGCTTGATTTTGGCGGGAACCTTGACCGTTTTGGTTATAAGTTCTCGTGGCTACATAAGCATTCGATGTGTTACCATCCGCGGTAATGCACTCGGAAAAATCATGAGCTCCACAACACGAAATACAACTTTTGGCAACCACTTTAACCGATGCGGAATTCAAAGCATCTTGTACTTTCCAATGAGACATAAGGTTCGAAAACCTATCGAAAAACCGATTATCCTCATTTGCTTCATCTTGCAAGGAACTCATGTTACGAGACGACGATGAACCCATAGTGGCCACACTCGGTGTGTTACGAGGGCTATTAACTTAAGACCAATTCTCAATGATTTTTAAAGCCTCATCGGTCGTTTTGCACAAAAAATTACCACCCGTGGCGGCATTTAAATAATCTCGTTCATGATCATTAAGCCCATTATAAAAAGTATCAATTTGATGCAATTCGGAAAAATCATGGTGTGGACATTCATGTAACATTTCTTTAAACCATTCCCAAGCCATTGAAAAACTCTCATTAGACCTTTGAGTAAATCATGAAATCTCGTTTTTCAAATGTGTTGTTTTAGATGGTGGAAAAAATTGATTCACAAACTTAGAAACGAGATCACCCCACGTCAAAATCGAATTTGGGGGTTCTTTCTCGAGCCATATCTTGGCGGGTCCATCTAACGAGTATGGAAACAACATCATCTAAATGGCATCGTGGGGTACATCCTTAAACTTGCTTTTCGCGGTGAGACGATTGAATTGCCTAATGTGATAATGTGGGTTGTCTTTTTCGTGTCCGTGAAACTTGTTGGCTTGAAGCATAGAAATTAAACCCATCTTGATCTCGAAGTTCTCTGAAAGGATGGCGGGAATCACAATGGCCTCTCCAAAACCCTCGGTGGGTGCTTGAAGCAACTTCATCATAGTCTGATTAGCCATGAAAGATTCTTGTTCAACAATAGGTTCCTCACTTGGAGTCTCTTCACTAGAAGGTGTTGGTGTGTTTTCCTTTCGATTACAATGTTTACGTGCATGTCTTGCTTGATTGCGGGTTTGCATAAACGTCACGTACAACGAGGGGATGAGCAAAGAAGATTATTTTTGGTGTTTTGTATTTTTCCAATTTTTTTGTGGTTTTTGATTGTTTTTACTTTTTTTGGATTTTTGTGATTGTATTAAGTAGTCCAAAATCTACAAATCTCCTCCTTAATCAAATCTCTTGATTAAAGAAGCCTCAAGGAATGAAAACGATCACGTGAAGTGAACGCCTTCGATGACATTAGAACGTTGGTGGAACACCAAAACGTTCAAGAGGGTTTAATCAAATGAAACCAAGAAAGTATATATGATACTTAATAATACTTTGGGCGGTAAAACCCTCGATTAGATTTCAATCTCAAAATACTCACAAGCAAGCGGGGAAACGATGCAGCGTGAAGCACTTAAGAGCCTTTTTCCTTAGGGTATATTTTATAATACTCGCCTTATACCCACCTTATAGTTTGTATTTTTCAAAATCCAGCTTCACGAAAGTATTTATCTATTTTTGCCTTTTCTTTCTTGTTTGAGATTCAAATACAATGATTGGGTAATGACCTCCCAAGTCAAGGTTGCGTTTTCACACTTTTGGAGTACTTGTGAATTTATTGTTCTACGTATACAATATATTAATAATATTCACACAAAAAACGAAAAACCGATAATACATATTAGTAGAGTGCTACTAATACAAATAGATATTATGGCTATATTTAAAAACAACAATTTCCAACTCAAAACACAACAAGCCTCCCCGGCAGCGGCGCCAAAATGATAGTTGAGTAAAAAATATACGTCTTTTAGGAAAAAGAGCTTGATTAGGGTAAGTACACAAGTGATTTAGGAAAACCACAAGTTATGACCCAAAGTGGGTATCGTTCTCAAGGAGGTTTGGTGTGTGTGTTAAGAATTGATTAATGGTTTGTGATTATATTGATGAGAAAAGAAAATAGATATGAGATTACAAGAGAATGAAGGTTACGATTAATAATTACACTAAGACGAAAAGTCGTACACGTAAAACCGCAAAAAGTGATAAAATTAAAAATTTACCCAAAAAATTCCTAGAAAATTGAAATAAATCCTAAATAATGTAATTAGAGTTTACAAAAAATCAAAAATCGCTCAAACCTTTTATTTAATTAAATAATAATTTTTAATGCTAATAAAGCACAAAAAATCAATTTAATTAGCAAAAAGCCCAAAATGAGATTTTTTCAATTGTAAAACACTAAAATGACTTAACTAAATTTAAAACTATTTTTTAAAATTTTAAAATTAATAAAAATCATTTAAAAACAATTAAAAACTATTTAAATTTAAAAAAAATTAAAAATTAATCTACGACAATAAAAATATTCTAAAAATTGTAAAATTCCTAATTTAATGTATTTAACCTAATAAAAATATAAAAAGTGCAAAAATGTGAAAATTGAAATTTAATAATAAAATAATATTAAAATAATATTAAAAATCCAAAAATTATAAAAAATTCTAAAAACTTGCAAACTAGTTTATTTTAACATAATTAAACAGAAAATGAACTTGAAATACCAAAAACGCCCCCATTGGGCCTTCAAATGGGCCAAATACCCAAACAGATCCTTAATGGGCTTAATATTGGGCCCAATAAGAAAAAGTCCTCAGAAATGGCCCAAAAGCTCCAGTCAAGCTTAAATTTTGATTTTAAACACAATTTTCCAAAGGCCCAAAAGCTGAAAATGAGCTTAAACTAGCTTATTTCAAAACAGCTTATTCTTAATTGGCTTTTTGGCCCATTAAGCTATAAGCTGATGCCATATGCTAAGATTTTACCCACGTCCTTCTCTTGACCTAATTAAGCTATTTGCAAAAAGAAACTTGAAATAAGCTCAAGGAATAAACCTGAAATAAGCCAAAGCCCTCTTCACAAAACGACAAAATAGTCGTTTTTGAGTTCTAGACTATTTCAAGAGCTGATTCAAGTTGCAATAAGTCACAAATGGCTTAACTAAGCTTAATCAACAAAAAGATTTCCAATAAGCACACTTAATAAGCTGAAATAAGCAATAAGCTGATTTTGAAAAAGACAAAATAGTCATTTTCTAGTAAAAACTTAAAACCAAAAGCTGTAAACTTCCAGAATCACTTATAAGCTCAAAATATGAAGACCTATTACAAAAAATAAGTTGTTGCACATTGGAATAAGCTAAAATGACTTATTAATAAGCTGAACACAAAATATAACTAGTAGTGGCTAGAAACAAGGGAAAGGAGTTCCCACTGCCTTGACTTTTTGACTTGGATTTTTAGAGAGTTTTACTTGGTCTTTTTGGACAATCAAGGCACCCTTGTGATCAGTGAATCACAAGGAGTCAATAACAAGCAAATAATCACAGAATCACCCAGCCAATCAGTGCAGTTAATTCAATCTTTGCCCAGATGTGTTCCAGACAAGTAATAAGTAGATCTGGTAGTTATAAGCTACTTTTAAGCTAGTAAAAGCTAACCACAAGCCACCAAATGCATACACAAGCTCAATATGACTTAATGAAACACATATTAACACATTTCATCCAACAAATCCAACAAATGAACAAGATTCAAGCACATTCAGTTACTGATGAACAATGATGAACACAAGAACAATGTTTGTTGATCTACTTGACACAAAATCCAAATTCAAGGCCTCAGATCTATCACATATGTTGCAAATACAATGATTTGACACTTGTATGCCCTAGGTTAACATGAAAAATAAGTGTGCACAAGATTTCAGAGCAAAACAACAAATATTCAAGATTTTATAGCCAAATGTTTGGTTAAGTGTTTCAAGGCACATTTTTTGCATATATCGGACCACAATAACCTTCATAACAGATAACAAATCAAACAACACCACAATACTAACTCTAAATCACATAAACTTGAACCAACAGTCAATCCCAAACACCCTTTTAACTTTTTAAACTCAATTTTAACAAAGCAAAAGTCTTCTCAAGATTGATTTAAGCCCAGTTTAGCATCATAACATACCACAAGTGAATCAAGAACCAAGTTTCAGACATAAAAACCAATTTATACCAGCAAAATCACAAAATCACATGAAATACCAAAACTT
This sequence comes from Glebionis coronaria, assembly GCA_025667525.1. Lineage (NCBI taxonomy): Eukaryota > Viridiplantae > Streptophyta > Magnoliopsida > Asterales > Asteraceae > Glebionis > Glebionis coronaria. Next base: position 601,384,185 of record CM046877.1, on the reverse strand, counting down.
AATCAGAAAGATGAAAATTGAGAACACAAACATCCATGATGTACATCCACACCTTAGAATCAAAGAGCTGAGGTGATAGCAAGAACAAGGACTAGCTTCCCCCAGTTAAGAACAAGAAACAAGCCCTAGCCAAAGGTTTGAACTTAGATTAGCACAAATAGAGTAAATAAGGTGACAAAAGACCAAGTCTTTGCAACACTTAGGCTCTCACAAGCCTTGTACCTTTCCTTAAGGCCTCACCACCCCTTAATCAACCAAGATTAGGAGGCTATGATCACCCTTAAGTTCAATCTACAAGCTGTTGAACCAAAAGCACTTAGCAAACTACTTGACTGGTTTTTGTTATAAAAACGTATAAGCAACCTCTAATATTGCTCAAGCTAGTTGATTTGTGACTTATGTCACTTAAAAAAACACCTCAATGAACAATCCTCACTGATATAGCTGTAAAATTACCCCTTTAGGAAAAGAGGGCAATAATATAGGGCAAGCATGCACGATTTAGGAAAACCGTGTGTAAATGACCCTTAAGAAAAGTGAGTTCGTTCTCTCAAGGAGGCACGTGTGTTGTGTAATGAATTGATTTGATTGATTTGTTTTTGAATATTAACAAGAAAAGAGAAGAGAAAATGACGAAGACGAAAAAAATAAAAATTTAACAAAAACTACTACTAGAAAGTTAAGACGTAGAAACGTAAAAAAAACACAAAAATTAAAATTTTAACCTCAAAATTCCTAAAAATTAGTAAAAATCCACAATAAAATTCTAAGAGTTTACAAAAAATCAAAACTTGCTAAAACCTTTTAATTAGTTAAATAATGACTTTTTAATGCTAATTAAGGCCCTAAAAATCACAATTAATTATTAAAAAGCCCCAAACAAGATTTTATAGTTTGTAAACCTCAAAATAGATCTAATTAAGCTAAAAAATATTTTTAAAAATTTTAAAACCAAATTAAACTATTTTTAAACACTTAAAAACTATTAAAATCTATTAAATCTTAAATTAATTCTAAAAATTAAATGAAAAACCTAAAAATTAATTGGAAAGTGACAAAGTTCCTAATTTAATGTCTATAACCTAGGAAAAATGAAAAAAAGTTAAAAATAAAACTTTCTATTTTTAATACTCCCTCCGTCCCAAAATTATAGTCCATGTTTCCTTTTTGGGTTGTCCCAAATTAATTGTCCACTTCTAAAACTTCTATAAATATGTATGAATTTTAGATCGAGATTACTAGATTACCCTTAATTGAAATCATAATTACAAAACTTTAAAAAGGTTTTAAATTAATTGGTTAAGGGTAAAACTGTATTTCAGCAAAAAGTAAGAGAGAGAAAACTGAAAAAGTGGTACTTTTCTAAAACTGTGTGTTTTTTGTCGGGGGACAATAATTTTGGGACGGAGGGAGTAATAAAATAATATTAAAATATTCTAAAAAATAAAAAGTTCAAAAATAAATTCTAAAAAATTATAAAAAATCCTAAGTATTCTAACTAAGACAAAAATGTAAATTAAAGCTCCTAAAACCTTTTAATTAATTTTATATTAATTTTTATATTTGTTGAAAAACCCTAAAATCAAATAAAATTAAAAATTTAGACTTTTTGAAAACTTTTTGATATGTAAACCTCAAAAATATAAATTAAAACCTAAAAACTATTTTTCTAGATTTTTAAAATGATTTTTACTATTTATAAATTACTTTCTAAAATTAAATCTAAAAATAATCCTAATAAATAATTAAATAAAGGGAAAAATACACTTTTAAAACAGAAAAATCCTAAAACCTAATACTATCCTAGGAAAATAAGCTGAATCAAAAAGGCTTATAGAATAAGCTGGAAATAAGCCAAAAGGCTACGGCTTATTATTTCAAAAGCAAAAATCAAAACCCCTTAAATTTAAAACAACACACACTCTTACGAGTCAAAGTCCCTAGGGCAACGGTAAGAGGTGTGTGTTGTGAGCGTGATGTCTTGGGTTCGAGGTTGGTGAACCGCTTTTTTCTCTTTTTATTTTTTTTTCTTCTTTAACTTTTAACCACAAACCAGTTGATTCCTTAGTCACAAAAACACAATTCAATCCACTTTTTAACAGGATTAAAGCTAACTTTGAATAAAAACGTGACCAGTTAATCACTTTTAAGAACACAAGTAGATCTTTGTTTCTTCACAAGTGAAATATCCAAGAGGACTTGGATTGTGGTGATTCTGTGGGTGTTTTGATAAGACAAACGGCACCCCTATACTCTTTGGAGTATTGGGAGTCACAACTAAGCAGAAAACAAGCAATTACACACAAGATCAAATCAAACAGGCCAAATTAAATGTTGCTGATGTTCCTTATGTTGCTGGTGAACAGAATACACAAATTACATGCACACAAACGGATTTAAAACCTTCAAAATTTGAAAATGAGCTCACCAACATGCATACAAATGATCTCAACTCTATTCTACACCTATCCTCTATCAAATGGATCAAAGATTGTGCTCAGGTTTAACAAAAACCATCAGAAAAGGACTGTGACAGATTAATGTTATTTTTTATTACTTTTTATCACACAACTTGTTTCAATTTTGTACCAAACTGCAACCCAAGCTAATAAACAAGCTTATACTATCCTAACAAGTGATTTAAGCACGTCTTAAAGCAAAATCTAATTCACTAGACCCTGATTAAACCCGTATCCAAACACCCCTTTAAAAAGTGATTTTGATTTTTTTACAAAGCAAACCTATCCTATTGCTATCCAAACTGACTCAATAGGCTTTTAGCATGCCTAGCATACCAAATGAACTCAAATCAAATCATAAGATCTCACAAGAACAGATTATCATGCAATGTCACTCAAATCACCAAATTTCACATAAAACTAAAAATTAAAAAGGAAAACGGGTTTTTACCTTGAGGGACTTACTTCCAAGTCCCTCAGTGACTGATGTCACCTCCAATATACTCGGGTATATGCAGAATCTTTGATCAATCAAGCACTCTTACCTGCTAAGATGAAAATAAAGAAAAAGCAATAATATATTCTGTTTTCTTCTTTCTTTCTTAAAAATCTTTTTCTAAAGTCTTTCGTATATACTTTCCTCTCAAAAACTCCTTACACAAACATCTTTCAACACTGAAAATCCAACCTTGAAATAGAGTTCTCCAAGAAATCCCAATTTCAAAAACCTTGAAATAATTTTGAAAAACAAAATTTACTTCACCACTAATATTTGGAACTCAGAATTAGCTATTAAACAAACACCAACTTTTTAAAATAAATAAAAGGAATTACTTTTGAACTCAAAATACCAAACTTTAATATTTATAAAAAAGGAATTACAAATTGTTTAATGCTAAAACTGGAACAAAGGTAAATGAGACACATGCGTCTCATTTTATACAGGAACATAGAACTATCTAGAATCTAGAAAAAAAATTTCAATGCTTGAAAACCCTAATTGCTAAAAAGCCTAAAAAGCCCTTGGACGAATTGGTCAAAATTTTGCTCCCATGTGATTCTGTTGGTGTCTTGTGAAGATGCCAGCTGTGATCATCCAATCTTGAGCGTCAAATTAATCTTGGGGACCAAGGAGTGAGGTTGGACCATTGATTTGGTCAAGTGCCATGTGAGAGGGTGACAGGGGAGGGGACAAACAGTACAGGGTTCATTTTCTGGGTGTGTGGGTGTGTTGGGATTGGGGTTGTGAGAAAAATCCCTAATATTAATTAGGGTTTAGGTTAATTGTGAAGGCAATTAAAACTGGGTTTTTGTTAGGGTTGATGGGATGAAGGTGGGGATTAGATCCGATTTGGGGATTAGGGAGTTTAAATTACTTGTTTAGTGGGAAAATCCAATTTGACTTTTTGACCACGTTTTAATAAAACCGGGGTAATAAACTTATTGGGCCAAGGTGGAAAGTGGGCTGTGTGGTAGAAATATCCTTGCCAGTCCAAGAAGTTAACCCCGTTTGTTTTTGGTTGCAAGCCAAGTCCAAAAAGTTAAGTCTTTTACATTGGCAGTCCAAACCTTTTTGCATAGTTAGTCCTTTGATCAACTTTGACTAACTTTTGCTCATTAAAACAATTTCCAAGGGCTAAACTTGACATGTCTTCAAACTTGGAGGGCCATACTTGTACATATGATATTTGGAGGGTCAAATGTGACAAGTTCTTCAAAGACGAGGGGCAATTTTTGCCATTTCTTCAAACTTGAGGGGTCTTTTTGCAAAATTCCAAACTTGGGCTTGGTTCATTGTGCGTGTTCGTTTCCCGTGTTCGTTTTTGATTGATTCTTGTGATCTTTTGCCATTTCCTCAATATCCGTACCTAAAAATACACAAGTAACAAACACGAGCATATATTTCGTATATTTGATGATATTTAATTGATTTTAAGCCCGATTTGGATGATGAGACTATATATAAAAGCAGTCTCATCACTCCCCCATACTAAACCATTGCCATGCCCTCACGCAATGCTAGAATAAAGTATCATAGCATCTCCAAAATTCATTTTTATTCACTTTATTGAAATGATAAACTAGCTACACTACTACTATTACTACTACTTGTGTTTTAGACATAATGTATGATTTTCATCGCAAAATGGGACGTTTAGGTTCATAGAACAAGAACACGTGAATGCTTCGTTAGAAATAATTTCATCGTCCTCGATTTTCACCCCAATTCCATGCTAAGCGTGCAACGAGATCATTGTCATTATAAGTTAGTAATGCTAACAATACTCATATGCCCTAATCACGTACTTATCCTCCCATTATTCCTAAGTTGTATCTCTTATATTTTATTATGTCTTAATGATCACGAGGATACATCATTGACTTATGCGATAAGAGAGATTTAGGTCTAAAAATAGAGTCCTAACGGTGTAACTAAGACCATCAAATCAATAACCCCTCCTAATAGACAACGATGTTAAAAAATTAAGTTGACAAGAAGAATCGATAAACACGGTTTTATAACGGTTTTGAACATGAGACTTATTACCAAGACTTTTATACGCCCCCTAACGGAAGGACCTTATTATCTTTGGTTTACCTCCATCTTTTATTCAACTTCGCCATGAAGATTTTATTATGACTTCGGTCTTGCCTTGCCTTTTATTATCCGCCTCATCGGTGGTTTTATTAGCCAAAGACGTATATCCTCACGCTAAAGCGAATTTTGGATCTTTAAAGCTTCGAAGATTAAGGCTTGATTCACTTTCAATTTTGCATAGATTTTAGGCCTTGTGGGGCTTCAAATTGTTTGCTTGATTTAGGTGAGCACTTGAAATCTTATTATTAGGTGAAGCTTTCGATTATTCGGGTGCCAATACTTCAAAACCGTGACGCTGGCGATACCTTAATGTCTTCCCAATTTAATTACACAGAAGCTACTAGAAAAGACTAGAAACCCAACAATCCTAACTAAACCGCTAAGTCAATATTTATTAAGCAAAAAATATTTACATGCGAAGGGAGAATAAGCAAACAACGAGAACACATGAGTTTTTGAAAGAATACGAGTACTCTACGTTTAGCATAGTAACTTATAATTAACTCTATCATTTCTCGTCCTCATTTAAGAGACTTAGCCTAATGTGTAGTTTAGGAATCAAAGCTAAGTGCTCAACACGCACGGTCGAGTCAAAAATTACTCTTATTCTCGCCATCGGAAAACCTACATTCGTGTCTTCAAACACTTATAAAACATGAGAAAATTTTTAAAATTTGGCCATTTTTAGCCTTATTTTGCAACAAAACAATAAACTTTGGAAAGCGTGAAGGTTTGGCAAGGCAAGTATCTATTCACCCCCCCATACTAAAGTTAAACATTGTCCTCAATGTTTCGAGTCTAGGGGTGAAAACACCCCCATACTAGAGACGTAGTTGAATGCCTAATCTAGCATGGAAAGGGTGTAACCAGTAAGTAATAGCCGTTTATAAAGTGTGCTAAAAACCTAAGGTTAGAACATAAAAGGATATATCATTTGGATATTGGGAAAGGCCTCCAAAGCAAACGATCGAGTGCTCCCATAAAATGAACACGAGAGGCTCCAATCGTGAAGATCATGATCTAAAAACCACAATGCACAAACAACCACGGAACAAATGTTGGAAGGGCACAAATCCCCTCACATTAAACTAATTAGAAAGCAATAATATGTACATGGATAAGCATGGGTCTCCCCCACGAGGCACCTTGTTTTTGATAACCGAGTCAAAAGCTCGACTCGAATCCCCATAAATGTGATCATTTAGGGATATCATGGTATGGTCAATTTTTGGTGGGGCTTACATGATAAACAAGGCCCAAAAGTACGTGGAGTACTTTAAAAACCCGATAAACGCATATCGGGGTCAAAGATAGCGTCCTCATTTTTGGATGAAAGACGAAACAACGCCACTACAACACAAACCCCAATAGGGTAGAAGAAAATAGGAGAGAAGAAATAGAAGAGTGGGACAATGGGTAAGTCAAAACATTGAGCTACTCGAGGTAGACTCGCACCAATCAAATGAAAAGATTTTCCATTTATTGCATCGGTGGAAGACCGAGATTTCCCTATATAAGCAATTCCAGGATCAAATATCTCGTCCTCGGTGGAGAAAGGGAAGGGAACATAAGGGGCTTCCCCCACACTAAGTCCACACAAAGCATCGTCAAAAGGAGAAGACGAGCTTGTAGCACTCAATAACCGCGGTGATGACGGAGTTAGAATTGTAGAAAAATCTTTTAAATTCAAGTTAAAATCTTTTCCTTTTTCATCTTTAACACTCTCCTTGTGAAAACCCGATTTAATTATGTCAAAAATATTTGGTGTATCTAAAGCAATGTTAGTCACACTAAAAATTCTCACATTTTGAAATCTTTTTGGTTTAGGTGGTGGCAAGTTTTCAAAACGTTTGTCAACAAAGAAAACCTCCCCATCGGGATCAACGTATTCATCATCCGAAGAATCACTCGAGATTGGAATCGTAGGCTTAACACTCTTAACCTCCACCGGCGGAGGGGACGGAACTTCATTTTACTCAACAACTCCTAAAACTCTATTGGAAATCTTTTTGCAAATGTTTTTGATGGGATTGACATTGTACAAAGATGTGATCGAATACACGTGAGAGAGAGTGGAGTTTTGGGTTGCATTAATGACGAGTTCTTCCTCATTGAAACGAAGAGTGATTTTTCTTGCATGCACATCGATAAGTGCTCTCGAGGTATCCAAAAAAGATAGTCCTAAAATTAACGGAACTTTAGGATCGATGGGAATGTCAACAACAATAAAGTCTACAGGATAGTAGAACTTTCCAACTTTCACAAAGACGTCCTCGGCAACTCCACAAGCTAGAATCGTAGAATGATCGGCCATTTCGATTGACATTCTTGAAGGAGTGAGATTGGGATGATTGAGCGATTTAAAAATCTCAAGAGGCATCAAATTAATACTAGCACCAAGATCGGCCAAGGCGTAGCATTCTTCAATGTCTTGGATAGCACATGGGATTAAAAACTTTCCAGGATCACCGACTTTCTGAGGTATGCGGCTTAGAAAAATTGAAGAACAACTAGACGATTTTTGCAATTTTTCTTTGTTATTCAACATACTTTTGAAGTTTGCGGCAAATCGAGGCATCATGACTAAGGCGTCGGCAAAACTTATTTTAAAATGCAAGTCACGAAACATTTTCATAAAAAGTTCAAATTGATAATTATTTCTTTCTTGTGCCTTTTCCTTGTCTCGTCTTGATGGGTAGGGTAAAGGTGGTGTGGGTTGGGGCATAGTAGGCATAGGCATAGGCCTTGGAATCTCGGGTTCCATGATAGGTATTGGTTCAACCGTAGGTGTGGTTTGATCGGTACTTCGTGGGCTTGTAATTTGCTCCTTTTCAACCACAACCTCGGGTTCTTTCTCTTTTTCCTTCTCCATAGAAGTACTTGGACGAGAAATGGGTTCTTTGAAAGTTTTACCACTACGAGTAGTAATAACCTTCAATTCTCCTTTCGGGTTCACGATGGTATCACTAGGAAGACCACCCGAAGAAGAGGGCTTACACATGATAGCTTCAAACATTTTAGCCATTCGGTCTTCAAACTTAGATTGCCTAGCATCCGCTTTTAACAACTCTTGCTTAATCTCATGTTGTCCTTGCTCCATTTTTTGTTGATTTTGTTGGAGTCGTGTGACATTTCCTTCCATTTTGTTAGCATGAGTTTTAAGTTCATTAGCAAGTTCGTTTTTTAGCTCGTTTTTCAACTCGGATCTTAAGCTAACCATTTCACGTTGCATATTATCAAACTTAGCATCATTAGCCTTAGCATAATTCAAAAATTCTCCTTGAAGATTTTTGGTGTGATCGTTTTGAAAACCTTGGGCATTGTTTTGAAAATCACGGTTTTGGTTTTGATTAGAAATTTGCCCATTTACACTTTGGTAATTACCCTTGTTATAATTCCTTTGATTTCCTTGGTAATTTCCACCTTGGTTGTTGTTGCGATAGTTATTAGCATTTTGATTTGGTGGAGCTTGATTTTGGCGGGAACCTTGACCGATTTGGTTGTAAGTTCCCGTGGCTACAAAAGCATTCGAAGTGTTACCATCCGCGGTAATGCACTCGGAAAGATCATGAGCTCCCCCACACGACAAACAACTTTTAGAAACCGCTTTAACCGAAGCGGAATTGGAAGCTTCTTGAGCTTTCCAATGGGACATAAGAGTAGAAAATCTATCGAAAAACCGATTTTCCTCATTAGCCTCATCATGTAAAGCATTGATCCAACGAGACGATGATGAGCCCATTTTGGCAACACTCGGTGTGTGACGAGGGCTATAAACTTTAGACCTGTTCTCAATTATGACCAAAGCTTCTTCAACCGTTTTACACAAAAAATTACCACCCGCGGCGGCATTTAAATAATCTCTTTCATGATCGTTAAGTCCATTGTAAAACGTGTCTATTTGGTGCAAATCGGAAAAACCGTGATGAGGACATTCATGTAACATCTCCTTAAACCTATTCCAAGCCGTAGAAAAACTTTCATTTGATTCTTGTGAAAATTTAGAAATCTCATTTTTCAAATGCGTAGTCTTAGAGGGCGGAAAAAATTGGTTCACGAACTTTGAAACGAGATCCTTCCACGTCAATATAGAATTGGGTGGCTCTTTCTCTAACTAAATTATAGCGGGCCCCGCTAAGGAATACGGAAAAAGCATCATCTTAATCGAGTCATTCGAGACATCCTTAAATTTGCACGTGGCGGTAAGACGATTAAATTGGCGGATATGGTTGTGGGGATTGTCCTTCTCATCACCACGGAATTTGTTGTTTTGGATCATCGACAACAAACCCGTTTTCACCTCAAAATTCTCCGCAAGGATAGCGGGAATCACAATAGCTTCTCCATAACCCTCGGTGGGTGCTTGAAGTAACTCCATCATAGTTCGATTCGCCATGGTTGGTGCTTCTCGTACAATGGGTTCGTCAATAGGAGACTCCTCACTAGAATGAGTTGGAGTGGGAGTTTTGTTCTTTCGTCTACGTGCACGTTTTGCTTGATTACGAGTGAGCATAAACGTCACGTACAACGTGGAGACGAGCAAAGAAGATTCTTTTTGGTATTTTGTGTTTTTCAATTTTTTTGTGGTTTTTGATTGTATTAACTTTTTGGAAATTGGTGAAATGTATTAAGTAGACAATAGAGTCCACAAATCTCCTTCTTAATCTAATCTCTTGATTAAAAAGGCCTCAAGGAATGAAAACGATCACGTGGAGTGAACGCCTTCGATGACTTTAGAACGATGGTGGAACACCAAATCGTTCAAGAGGGTTTAATCAAATAGAAACCAAGAAAATATATATGATATGTAAGCAAGCGGAGGAAACGAGGCGGCGCGAAGCAAGCGGAGGAAACGAGGCGGCGCGAAGCACTTAAGAGCCTTTTTCCTTTAGGTCGTGAAATACAACCGCCTTATACCCACCTTATAGTTTGTATTATCAAGATTAAGCTTCACGAAAGTATTTACCTATTTTTGACTTTTTCTTTGGTTTGAGATTCGAATACAATGATCGAGTGATGAAATCCCAAATCAAGGTTGTGATTGCTCACGTATTTGGAGTACTTGTGAATTTATTGTTCTACGTATACAATATATTAATAATATTCACACAAAAACCAAAAAACGATAATACGTATTAGTAGAGTGCTACTAATACAAATACTATTTATGGCTAATATAAAAAAAACAATGGTTCAACCAAAACACAACACGCCTCCCCGGCAGCGGCGCCAAAATGATATAGCTATAAAATTACCCCTTTAGGAAAAGAGGGCAATAATATAGGGCAAGCGTGCACGATTTAGGAAAACCGTGTGTAAATGACCCTTAAGAAAAGTGAGTTCGTTCTCTCAAGGAGGCACGTGTGTTGTGTAATGAATTGATTTGATTGATTTGTTTTTGAATATTAACAAGAAAAGAGAAGAGAAAATGACGAAGACGAAAAAAATAAAAATTTAACAAAAACTACTACTAGAAAGTTAAGACGTAGAAACGTAAAAAAACACAAAAATTAAAATTTTAACCTCAAAATTCCTAAAAATTACTAAAAATCCACAATAAAATTCTAAGAGTTTACAAAAAATCAAAACTTGCTAAAACCTTTTAATTAATTAAATAATGACTTTTTAATGCTAATTAAAGCCCTAAAAATCACAATTAATTATTAAAAATCCCCAAACAAAATTTTATAGTTTGTAAACCTCAAAATAGACCTAATTAAGCTAAAAACTATTTTTAAAAATTTTAAAACCAAATTAAACTATTTTTAAACACTTAAAAACTATTAAAATCTATTAAATCTTAAATTAATTCTAAAAATTAAATGAAAAGCCTAAAAATTAATTGGAAAGTGAAAAAGTTCCTAATTTAATTTCTATAACCTAGGAAAAATGAAAAAAAGTTAAAAATAAAACTTTCTATTTTTAATAATAAAATAATATTAAAATATTCTAAAAAATAAAAAGTTCAAAAATAAATTCTAAAAAATTATCAAAAATCCTAAATATTCTAACTAAGACAAAAATGTAAATTAAAGCTCCTAAAACCTTTTAATTAATTTTATATTAATTTTTAAAGTTGTTGAAAAACCCTAAAATCAAATAAAATTAACAATTTAGACTTTTTGAAAACTTTTTGATATGTAAGCCTCAAAAATATAAATTAAAACCTAAAAACTATTTTTCTAGATTTTTAAAATGATTTTTACTATTTATAAATTACTTTCTAAAATTAAATCTAAAAATAATCCTAATAAAGGGAAAAATACACTTTTAAAACAGAAAAATCCTAAAACCTAATACTATCCTAGGAAAATAAGCTGAATCAAAAAGGCTTATAGAATAAGCTGGAAATAAGCCAAAAGGCTACGGCTTATTATTTCAAAAGCAAAAATCAAAACCCCTTAAATATAAAACAACACACACTCTTACCAGTCAAAGTCCCTAGGGCAACGGTAAGAGGTGTGTGTTGTGAGCGTGATGTCTTGGGTTCGAGGTTGGTGAACCCCTTTTTTCTCTTTTTATTTTTTTTTTCTTCTTTAACTTTTAACCACAAACCAGTTGATCCCTTAGTCACAAAAACACAATTCAATCCACCTTTTAACAGGATTAAAGCTAACTTTGAATAAAAACGTGACCAGTTAATCACTTTTAAGAACACAAGCAGATCTTTGTTTCTTCACAAGTGAAATATCCAAGAGGACTTGGATTGTGGTGATTCTGTGGGTGTTTTGATGAGACAAACGGCACCCATATACTCTTTGGAGTATAGGTAGTCACAACTAAGCAGAAAACAAGAAATTACACACAAGATCAAATCAAACAGGCCAAATTAAATGTTGCTGATGTTCCTTATGTTGCTGGTGAACAGAATACACAAATTACATGCACACAAACGGATTTAAAACCTTCAAAATTTGAAAATGAGCTCACCAACATGCATACAAATGATCTCAACCCTATTCTACACCTATCCTCTATCAAATGGATCAAAGATTGTGCTCAGGTTTAACAAAAACCATCAGAAAAGGACTATGACAGATTAATGCTATTTTTTATTACTTTTTATCACACAACTTGTTTCAATTTTGTACCAAACTGCAACCCAAGCTAATAAACAACCTTATACTATCCTAACAAGTGATTTAAGCACGTCTCAAAGCAAAATCTAATTCACTAGACCCTGATTAAACCCGTATCCAAACACCCCTTTAAAAAGTGATTTTGATTTTTTTACAAAGCAAACCTATCCTATTTCTATCCAAACTGACTCAATAGGCTTTTAGCATGCCTAGCATACCAAATGAACTCAAATCAAATCATAAGATCTCACAAGAACAGCTTATCATGCAATGTCACTCAAATCACCAAATTTCACATAAAACTAAAAATTAAAAAGGAAAACGGGTTTTTACCTTGAGGGACTTACATCGAAGTCCCTTAGTGACTGATGTCACCTCCAATATACTCGGGTATATGCAGAACCTTTGATCAATCAAGAACTCTTACCTGCTAAGATGAAAATAAAGAAAAAGCAATAATATATTCTGTTTTCTTCTTTCTTTCTTAAAAATCTTTTTTTAAAGTCTTTCTTATATACTTTCCTCTCAAAAACTCCTTACACAAACATCTTTCAACACTAAAAATCCAACCTTGAAATAGATTTCTCCAAGAAATCCCAATTTCAAAAACCTTGAAATAGTTTTGAAAAACAAAATTTACTTCACCACTAATATTTGGAACTCAGAATTAGCTATTAAACAAACACCAACTTTTTAAAATAAATAAAAGGAATTACTTTTGAACTCAAAATACCAAACTTTAATATTTATAAAAAAGGAATTACAAATTGTTTAATGCTAAAACTGGAACAAAGGTAAATGAGACACATGCGTCTCATTTTATACAGGAACATAGAACTATCTAGAATCTAGAATAAAAAATTACAATGCTTGAAAACCCTAATTGCTAAAAAGCCTAAAAAGCCCTTGGACGAATTGGTCAAAATTTTGCTCCCATGTGATTCTGTTGGTGTCTTGTGAAGATGCCAGCTGTGATCATCCAATCTTGAGCGTCAAATTAATCTTGGGGACCAAGGAGTGAGGTTGGACCATTGATTTGGTCAAGTGCCATGTGAGAGGGTGGCAGGGGAGGGGACAAACAGTACAGGGGTGATTTTCTGGGTGTGTGGGTGTGTTGGGATTGGGGTTGTGAGAAAAAACCCTAATATTAATTAGGGTTTAGGTTAATTGTGAAGGCAATTAAAACTGGGTTTTTGTTAGGGTTGATGGGATGAAGGTGGGGATTAGATCCGATTTGGGGATTAGGGAGTTTAAATTACTTGTTTAGTGGGAAAATCCAATTTGACTTTTTGACCATGTTTTAATAAAACCGGGGTAATAAACTTATTGGGCCAAGGTGGAAAGTGGGCTGTGTGGTAGAAATATCCTTGCCAGTCCAAGAAGTTAACCCCGTTTGTTTTTGGTTGCAAGGCAAGTCCAAAAAGTTAAGTCTTTTACATTGGCAGTCCAAACCTTTTTGCATAGTTAGTCCTTTGATCAACTTTGACTAACTCTTGCTCATTAAAACAATTTCCAAGGGCTAAACTTGGCATGTCTTCAAACTTGGAGGGCCATACTTGTACATATGATATTTGGAGGGTAAAATGTGACAAGTTCTTCAAAGATTAGGGGCCATTTTTGCCAATTCTTCAAACTTGAGGGGTCTTTTTGCAAAATTCCAAACTTGGGCTTGGTTCATTGTGCGTCTTCGTTTCCCGTGTTCGTTTTTGATTGATTCTTGTGATCTTTTGCCATTTCCTCAATATCCGTACCTAAAAATACACAAGTAACAAACACGAGCATATATTTGGCATATTTGATGATATTTAATTGATTTTAAGCCCGATTTGGATGATGAGACTATGTATAAAAGCAGTCTCATCACTCACCAAAGCTCAAGCCAAATTCTAAACTTCAACAAGAACAAAAGGACTCACAGGATTATAGGCTATCTTGGACTTGTTCAAGGTTTTGTTTAAGTACAAAAACGTGACAATACAACTACTTAACACAATAATAATCAATGGAACTCAGTTTTCAATCACAACACAATACCACAATCTTATAAATTTCAGAAAGTGGTTATACAAGGCTTGACAAAGTAAAACTAAGAACAAGAACTAAGCTATCAATTAGGGTGCCTTATATAGGGCTACAATGATTCTAGAAACATAATGGAAAGATGAAAACCCTAGATAATGAAGTGCCACAAATGCCCTTGATGATTTTGAACTTTCTTGTACATGTGACTGATTTTTGGCTGTTAGTATGAGTTGGCAAGGTGAAATTGCATCCAAAGGCTCACAATGACGCTTAGGATGAAAGCTGAATACTGAGTGTTGATTCCCTGGCTAACTTTTGGCATTTTCCCAAAAATGTGTGAAGGAGGGTTTATCATGTGAGAAGGATGTTGGGTCAAAAAGTTGATGTGGCAAAAACTCAAAAACAAAGAAAACATGAAGACATTTGTCTAAACGTTGTCAAGAGCAAATCAATTCTTGACAAGAGCAAATCGGAGGTTGATGGCTCAAGCGTTGTCATGTGCAATCTAAGCATTGTCAGAAACGTAGACAAGAAGCCTTTGGAAGCTTCTATTTGGATATATATGCAGGATATATTCTGTATATGTTTATTTAAATAGAAGATTTACATGTTTATTCATTCTTATCTCTTGTAAAACCCTAGTCCTTACACTATAAAAGGAACCAAGGGTTATTAGGTTTTTCATAACTTTCATATACAATGTAAACCTAAAGCGTGTGTCGACTAGGTGTGTGATTCAATGTACACACCTAGTGGTTGTTTTTTATTAATATAATGAACAATCCATTTGTTTTTATTAATGTTCTTCGTGTCCAAACACCTTGTTAAACGTGTTTTATTCTATTCCGCCTTGATTCAATCAAGTGAATGAGATTCGTTCCTAGTAGCTAAAAGACTCAAGGAAACCAAGGTTTCCTCAATTGGTATCAGAGCCTCGTGGCACATGATGCTAGGACCAACAAGGTGTTCGTATATGGTGAAAAGAAGAAAAATCCGTCTAGGGTTTTTCAAGACGTTTTTGTGTGCGCAGCAGTATTCAGAAGGCCATAACTTTTTATTGAACCGTTGGATCGCCAAGAAATTTCTAATGTGTATTCTATACACATATATCTAGACATCCACCAGAGGGATTGTCGAGTTTTATCCCTAATTAAAAGTTATTAAGCGTCAAAGTTAGTTGTAGAGATGATTTTCAGTTTCCGGTTTTCAATAGAATCATGATTTAGGGTTTCCACAAACCCTAGATCATTCTTATAGAGAAAAAGAGACGTGTTTCTGTTTGTGAACTTTGTTATTTTTAGGGTTTTCACAAACTCTTGCTTCTTGTTACAAGAACTAGAGTGTTATTAAACCCTAGATCATGATTGGTAGCAGTAGGTGGTTAAATTGAAATCTACGAAGATGTTGTTTCATCTTTTTGTTTTATAGCACGTGAGTTTCTATTAACAAAAAGATGGAATATCAGTGATGTCTTTTTCGTCTGTCTTTAAGACTCATAAGGATATTGTTGTTCGTATAAAGATGGACAGTGGGCTTCAAGTTGTACACTTTTTTGTATTCTACTTTTCACTACAGTGTTCACACGAGATGACAAAGGGACAAAAGCAAATTTTTATTATGAATATCTATGCCCAAAATTACATATGATGCCAACGAAAAGTAAAGAACGTGGGATGCACCTATGGAATAGATTTTCCTGTTTTATGGAGTTATTTCATGCGTGTTTTAAGGTCAGATAATGATTTACGTATGAGATAATTTAGCATTCAGTTATTTTTGGCAGAGATATGTGATGAAGATATGTGGGTTAAAAAGAAAATGGATCACGTGAAGAATATTTAGTCCTGATTTTGTGGGATACGTTTTTGATGAAAAGAATATTTGTGGAATACGTGAAGAAAATGGATCATTGTATTGGACGATTCAAACAGATATTCTGATGCATGAACTTTGCCAAAATCTTAGGACATGCATAATACTCTTTCAAAACTGCTAAATGTGTACTACAAAGTAATGGGCTGGATAGATTGGGCTTTCTATATCAAGTGATCTTTTACACTTTTTTATAACGTGGGTGTACAAACTTTGGTGGAAGGGAGGCAAAGTCGCTGACATATAGTTTGTAGCCCTAGAAGACGTCAGTAGCAGAAGTTGACACTGACACTTGTTATTTTGACGCTGACAAGAAATAAGTTAACGCTGACAGGATAGCGTTGACATGAGTTGTCCGATAAATATGAATCCAAACGCTGATAAGTATTGTCCGATATCGGACAATACATCTGATATTGATCTTGGATAAGAGAGGATGTTGGACAACAAAAGAATGGCTGCTGTTGAGAAAATTGGTACGTTTTTAGCACACAAAAAGGAGGAATTTACACACGAAGGTACATGGAATCTCCGTTTTTATACAAAATATAAATTTGATATTTATGGCTCGGATATTTTTAAAAGGGATTAATGATTTTAATGCGAGTTAGCAACAATTTGTGAAGTAATTTATTGGATTATGTAATCGGGATAGCCTTGTGAAAGAGTTATCTAGTAACACTTTTACATATGAAGATATTGACTCATCATGAAGAGGTGGTGGCTTAAGGGGAAGAATTCTTGTGGTAAGTTTGATGTTCGAAGAAGATTTTCGCGAGTTTGTGTTCTATCATATCTTTAAAGATGGTGCCTAGTCAACATTATTCTTTAAAGGTAATTTGTTCGTGCTTTACATGGGTGGTGTCGAAGACTTGTCATATCTAGCAATCTTCTCTTGCTATCACTTGAAGGAATTACATTATCGTGCTCAGTGTCTCACAAAGGATGAGGATTTTGACAAGAGATCGAGTTCTGCTTATACTTTAACGTTTTCATATAAGTTCGACGTCACATGGATAGTACAAGACATGGAACACAAGGTTGGGTTATTCTACTTCTACATCAAGATTACTTTATTTATTTTTCTTCAAGATCATTACATAGAGCCTACATTTGGAGAATCTTCAAGATTGCATACATTGTTTACTTCCCCGTTGATGTGACAAAAAGGGGAAGACATACATGCTACAATTGAGGGGAAGCAATATGAAGATGATGTACAACTTACAAGAGATACACAAAGTGTTTTGCTGACATCAAGTAGGGGAAGATTGTTGGGTAAAAAAGTTGATGTGGCAGAAACTCAAAAACGAAGAAAACATGAAGACATTTGTCTAAACGTTGTCAAGAGCAAATCAAGCGTTGACAAGAGAAAATCGGAGGTTGATGGCTCAAGCGTTGTCATGTGCAATCTAAGCATTGTCACATACAAACCAAGCATTGACAGAAACGTAGACAAGAAGCCTTTGGAAGCTTCTATTTGGATATATATGCAAAATATATTCTGTATATGTTTATTTAAATAGAAGATTTACATGTTTATTCATTCTTATCTCTTGTAAAACCCTAGTCCTTACACTATAAAAGGAACCAAGGGTTATTAGGTTTTTCATAACTTTCATATACAATGTAAACCTAAAGCGTGTGTCGACTAGGTGTGGTATTCAATGTAACACACCCAGTGGTTGTTTGTTATTAATATAATGAACAATCCATTTATTTTTATTCATGTTCTTTGTGTCCAAACACCTTGTTAAACGTGTTTCATTCTATTCTGCCTTGATTCAATCAAGTGAATGAGATTCGTTCCTAGTAGCTAAAAGATTCGAGGAAACCAAGGTTTTCTCAAAGGATAGTGACGTGGCAAGGGGTTTAAGGGTATGTTTATGATTAATGAGACCTTAATCAAATATCTGGAGCAGATTAAGAATTAATTCTCAATTATTAGGAAATACCCATTTTGGTATGAACACTAAGAACACATGGTTTGATCTGGTTTAATGTTTGAATATGTGTTATGGCGCGAATTAGTTAAACCAGGTGAGTGGATCAGTGACGTGGTGGAATGGTGAGTGGTGATTGGTTAAAAGGGGTGAGTGGGACACGTGTTGAGGTGTGAATGGTTAAGGTAACTTTGCTTGTCTGCCAGCTTTAGCCCTCCATCTCTTTTCTTCCTTTCATTTGCCATTTAATCAGCCAAAGTCGTTTTCCCTTTGTTAATGAAGTTTCAAAACTACTATTTTGGACATAAAACTTTTCACAAGGACTTGTTTTGTATTTCTTTGATATTTGAGGGACTGATCTTGTACATTTTTGAACTTTGAAGGTCTTCACGGTATGTTTGAATATAAGGAGGACCAATATTGACAATTTAGTTTTGATGAGGGACTAAACTTTCCAATTCTTCAAAGTAGAGGGTCCTTTTTGAAATTTTGACAAACTTCAAGGACCAAACATGTAATTATGAATATACAAGGGTTTCAAAGTGTCAATTTGTGACAATCCAAAACCGAGGTCATTGCTTAATCTTATTTTACGATTATTTTTGGAATTTTTGGATGAGTTTGAATGATAATTATTTTTGGAGGTTTAAGTTTAAACCGATGTTGGAAGGTTTATATTTTATATTTATTAAGTATAAGGAGTATTAGCAAGCGTGATGTTGATGGATGCCAAATATTTTACGTCTTATTGTCGGTTGTTCTATTTTTGTCGTTTTTTATGTTTTATTTTAAATGACGTGTTATGTCGAGCCGGGAGTCAATATTATTATATTTGAGGTACATTTTAAATTTTTAAAAGTATCTTTATGAAACCCGAGCCCCTTAAATATTTTCAAAATTGACTAATAGTTATTTCTCGCATTTTTAGCTAACTATTTTCATTTTGAGCCACAACTATTGCAAAATTACAACAATGATCCCTCATGCACTATATATAAAGCTTAAACAAACACACACTACACAAAAATCCACTCAAAAATTTTCATCTATCTCTCTCTTCTCTCTCTCTTATTTCTGTAACATCACCACTACCCTAAAACACCACACATTTTCAATTTTAACTTGATTTTGGAGATAATTTGAGCAAAACAAAAGCAAGACCCACTATTATTATTGATCAATGATCATTTTGGTATAAGAAAATCTTACATGCAAGGCATTTTTATTTTTTTGATGTTGGTAGGTAGAAACCATGATCATGCATGGTGTTCTTGCCATGATCAATGGTGATTGTTGCAAGAATTTTGTTAAAAACTTTATTCTGATTCTAAGGTTTTAATTTTGATGATGATTTAGATGTTATGGTTAAAATATGTTGATGTTAGGGTATAGGAATGAACATTTCAATGGTTGGTTTTGATCAAAAAGGTGATTTTGTACAAGTTTTTGATGGTCATTTTATAACAGTAAGTAAACAGTAAAATCCGAATTTTTTGTTTTGAAAATGGATTAACTTATTGCCTAGGGTTGTAGATAATTTTATTAGATTCGATTTGATATAAGGTAGAGCTTCTAGCTCCAAACGAGCGCGAAGTTATGATGTTTTGATTCATCGTGTACCAGGAGACAAGTATCGACACTACATATAGTTGTTGTCGATATTTGGATCGAATCTTGGGGACTCTAAATGGAAGTTTTGAAATATGTAACCTACTGATAATGAGGTGTTTACCTTAGATGTTGAGTTTACTTTAAAACCCGAGTGTCGGTTTTGTAAACGGAGTCGTTTAATAAGTTAAAACGGTTGTATGAAAAATTAACCTAAATCTGTCCGGATTTTGTAGTTTGAAAATGAGTCGGTTAAAAGTAATTTCATTTAATAAACTTGTAGGAGGACTTTCTATATAGAGTAAGTTAGTTTATCGAGTCGTTTCATAAACGTTTGATAAGTTTAAAAGGGGTAAATAAGCTAGTACATGTAGTATGTGCCGGCGGACTTTGTTAAAAGTGTAAAATGGTAAAGTAAATGTGTAGTAAAGTATAATGAAGTTATTTATATCGCTTTCTCTCGAGTTTAATGTGACTTTATGAGTTTGAGTTTGTTGTTGTTATGTATGATTTATTTCTCGGGTCATTATTAATGAACGCGCCTTCTTTATAGGTAGCGGTTCTCGTGTTTGAAAGGCATCCATTATCATCGACGATCATCTTGCTAGATCTCTTATACTAAGGTGAGTCTGTTGCCTCACTTTATATGCTAGCTACTAAATGTTTTATATCCGCGAGGGGGATACATACTATTTGAAAATAATTGAACATAAGTCATGAGTAATTGTTGGACCCGAATGTTGGCTAAGTTGATTACATTGTATTGAGTACCTTGTTGCTAAAGACCTTAAATTCATGAGCTGTTAACTATCTTCTGACTTGATGTTGTGAGTCGGGAATAGCCGCTTATTCTAATGATAGTACTATTGGGTTGACCACCCTATCTGAGACCAGGGCATTACAATAAGTAACCCGATGGGAAGGATAATTTTACGAGAATAAGAATGTGGTATTCTAGCAACTGATACCCTAGAGGGGTAATGGTTTTATTCTAGTCATGTCGGCATTTGGCGTGGGTGACTATTTGGTTAAGGGGTCGGTGTCATGAGCTTAAATACAATGTTTTATTATTATTATTGCCTTGAATATAGATTGTGTGTACGACAATTCTATAAATGATTATGATTGATTTTCTTCTTGTATTCAAATGTGATTTGATAAACCTATAGACTCGCTCAACATTATTGTTGACTCGTTTTAGCATGTATTTCAGGTAATAGGAAGTGATGGAGCATGGAGCTTTGTTGTGGAGGTTGTGGCTTAGCTTTTGGAAGAATGTTGGTCTAAAAATTGTTTCTACCCTTTACTGTTGAACAATTTACTTTATGTTGTGTACTGTACTAAACTTGTGTTGGTTGTTGGTGGAAATCCATGGGGACTAAACGCTTTACTCTGGTGTCGTTTTAGTACAATTATGGGATGAAATTTATGTTTTAGACCTATTATGAAATATGTTTATATTTATGTGTAGACGTCTCTATTTTGAGTCGTTCAATATACCTTATGTGACGATGCTTGTGTCTAGCACCCAAATGTGTATTTCCGCTGCACAATATAAATTGGGGGTGTTAGAGATTGGTAATCAGAGCTGCAAGTTATAGAGAACTGGGTCGATTTTGAAAATTTTCCTAAACTATAACTTTGGTGTCGAAAGTATCTATTTTCAAAAGCACACAACTACTCTGCAACGCTCCGGTAAGATCACTTTTAGTTTTGTTTTACATTGTAAATGTATCCCTCAGAACTGAAATGATTTCGTGAGTATTTATTAAGTAAATACTACGATATAGTATTGGAATGACTGAAAGTACGCTGAGTGCTTGTCAGTATAATTTTTAATTTTTATTTTTTTTGCGAGCATTGCATAAACATCATTTGCATTGTGTTGCATAGCATGGATTACGTATGACATTTGCATAATCATGGCATACTAATTATTATTTTATTAACGATGACCTTAAGTATCCTTGAACCCTTATAATTATAGAAAATGGCTGGTTTACCTCGTGAGGATGGATGGATTGATATGACTAATGTAGGGGACGGTGAGGAAGTGGATAACTTTGGTGCTAGTGACGATGAGGAGCCTTTTGTGTTTTTAGATGATGGGATTCCACTTACTGTAGTTGGTCAGACAGAGCCTGAATTGATTCAAGGTAGTTATGTTCCAAGGGTTAATGTTGTGCCACAGACTGTTCTAGATTGTCAGCGACCTGTTGTTCGTTCTTCGACGCCTACTTGTGATTCTTATGTTAGCAGTTTTCCTGGGATTACATTTGCTAGGGGTTATGTTCATGTTGAGTCGAGTAGTGCTGCTAGTGCTCGATCTATTCATGATGGTATTCCTAAGGTTTATTGTCCAGGTGCTAGGTCTTATGATGATATTTTCTGGTTTCTTAAGAAGTATGATAGGTCTTTGTTTGAAAGGTATTTGGTTGAGACCCGTGTGATTAGGAGGTTTGAGCAGAATGAGAAAAAGTTTGACAGGTTTGTTGGTAGTGTGAGGAGATCAGAGTTTGTTAGGGCAAGGGAAATGGATGAAGTTGTTAGATTAAGATATATGGTGTTGAATTTGAGTGGGCAGGTTGAAATGTTACGTAGGGAGCAAGAAAGGAATGCAAGGTTGGATGCATGGGGTCTACCGATGAGATCTTTTCCTAGTCGAGGTGTCGTGATTCGTGATGTGTCGAATCACGTTGAAGCTCAAGTGTTGGTGAGGCCAAGTGAAGGAAGTGGTCGAAAGGGAAAAGAAAAAGTGGAGGATGAATCTGAGGATAATGATAGCAGCAGTGATGACGAGCCGATGTACAAGAAGCTACGGGCATCTGATGTTTAGTTCTTTATGTTGTTTTTATTTAGCCTTGTTGCAATAGAACTTATGTAGACTCGTACTATAGTTTGTGATGAAACTTAATGACTTTTAAGTTTGCTGTGATGAAGGATTGTAGTGACATTACTTGTTAAAATTTTGTGGAAATTTTCCAACGCAATCCAAATTACCTTCATGACTTATGATTTGTCTTATTAGTTATTTTGTGAATTGTGTTGTTGGTGCATGTAGTATCCATGTTACATCTTGATAGAGAAATCCTTCTTCTAATCTTGATATGAATACTTACTTGTTCTTTTCTGTTATGGTTAGATCGGAAGGAGTTGGGAGGCATTTTTCTGCCTTTACTAAATTCTTGTTTGGTTAGTTTCCTATAAACATGCCGCCTAAATTAACGACTGTTACTGTTAATACCATGATTGAGCAAGCTATCGCTAGAGCTTTGGAAGCTGAACGTGCTGCGAGGAACCAAGAGGCTGAGAATAGGAATGATGTTGGTCAGGTTGGAGGGAATGTTGAAAATTAGGTTGGAGGTAATGCTGATGAACAAGAAGGAGGAAATGCTACAGGACAAGTTGGAGGTAATGCTGTTGTTCAGCAGGTTCAGAAGGAATGTTCTTATGCTAGTTTCATGAAATGTGGACCTACCCTATTTCGTGGTACTGGTGGTGCATTGGAATTAAGGAGGTGGATTGAAAAGATTGAAAGTACATTTGAAATCATTGGATGTTCAGAAGCTAGTAAGGTGAAATTTGCTGTAGCTACTTTTCAGGTTGATGCATTGAGTTGGTGGAATAGTCAAGTAGCTACTGTAGGGTTGGTTGAAGCGAATGCTAGAACATGGACTGTGACCAAGGGGCTGTTGACTGCTAAGTTTTGTCCTAAGGAAGAGTTAGGTCAGTTGGAAGATGAATTGAGGCATTTGGTGTTGAGAAACAATGATATTGTGGCTTATACAAGGAGATTTTCTGATTTATGTTGGTTATGTCCTGATGCTTTTGCTGATGACCGTAAGAAGATGAAGCAGAATATTAGAGGTTTACCTAGTAATATCAAGGGAGAAACTACTTCATCGAAACCCAAATCATTTGATGAAGTTATTCAAATGGCTCATGCTTTAATGGATGTAAAGCTGCAGGATCGAAAGGATATTATTGCTGAAGGGAATAAGAGAAAGTGGGAAGCTGCACACTCAAGCCAAGGGCAGAATCGAGGTGGTTATCGTAATAACAATACCCAAGGACCGAATAGGAATCAACAATATAATTTGAGAAGGAATGATTGTGTTCGTGCTGCCATAGGAAATCAAGGTAACAAAGTGAATCCAAAGTGTGGTCGGTGTAATCTGTATCATGTTGGAAATTGTCCACCTGCTTGCAATAAGTGTGGGAAGGCCGGACATAAGATGGCAGATTGTAGAAACAAGGGTGTATCCACTGGGGCCAATGCTGTCAAGGTATTTAACTGTTCTGGATGTGGAGGCCGTGGACGTAAGCAAGGAAACTGTCCGAGGGTTGGCATACGACAGGGAGGCAATGTTGCTACTGTTGTTGCTGGGATTGCTGCTCCATCCTATGTCGTGGGAGATGCTGACAAACCTCAAGGGCCGAATGTAGTGGCTGGTACGTTCTTACTTGATGCTTGTTATGCTAGTGTGTTATTTGATTCTGGATCCGATAGAAGTTTCGTAGATGTTAGATTCAGTCAGCTATTGGATAGAGAACCAGTGAGATTGACAACTAGTTATAATGTAGAGTTAGCTGATGGTAAGGTTGTAAGCACTAGTTCTATACTGAAAGGTTGTTCTTTGAAGTTAGGTAATTATGTGTTTAGTATTGATTTGATGCCCATAGAATTAGGATCTTTTGACGTGATTGTTAGAATGGACTGGTTAGTTGGTAATGGTTCAGTAATTGTTTGTGGAGAAAGATTAGTTCAAATACCGCTAAGGAATAGGTTATTGACTATGAAAGGAGATGAATGTACTTCTCGTTTAATAGTTGTTTCTTGTTTGAAGATGATGAGGTATATAGAAGCAGGTTGTGATGTGTTTCTTGTACAGATAAGTAATGATGGTGTGAATGAACGGAAATTGGAGGATGTCCCAGTGATTAGAGAGTATCCTGAGGTTTTCCCTGAGGAATTGTTAGGATTAACACCGCATCGTGAAGTGGAGTTTCGTATTGATTTAGTGTCGGGTGTTACGCCTGTTGCTCGTGCACCGTATCGTTTAGCTCAATCTGAGATGAAAGAATTATCTGATCAATTGAAGGAATGGATGGATAAGGGATTTATTAGATTGAGTTCGTCGCCGTGGGGTGCACATGTTTTGTTTGTTAGGAAGAATGATGGTTCTTTTTGTTTTTAATGTGTTTTGATTATAGAGAGCTTAACAAATTGACTGTCAAGAATCGGTATCCACTACCGAGGATTGATGATTTGTTTGATCAGTTGCAAGGGTCTAGTGTATACTCGAAGATCGATTTGAGGTCTGGGTATCATCAACTGAGAGTTAGGGAAGAAGATATTCCTATAAAAGCTTTCCGTACTCGATAGGGACATTTCGAATTTCAAGTGATGCCTTTTGGGTTAACAAATGCGCCTACTGTATTTATGGATTTGATGAATCGTGTATGCAAGCCATATTTGGATGAGTTTGTTATCGTATTCATTCATGATATTCTCGTTTATTCCAAGTGTGAATTTTTGTTGAAATCAGTGCAATTTTTGGGGCACGTGATTGATAGTGAAGGTGTTCGTGTGGATCCTGCTAAGATTGAGGCAATTAAGGATTGGTCAGTGCCGACGATGCCGACTGAAGTTCGCCAATTTCTTGGTTTGGCTGGGTATTATAGAAGGTTTATTGAGAAGTTTTTGCTAATTCCTAAGCCGTAGACTAAGCTTACGGAAAAGAATCAAGTGTTTGAATGGGGATTGGAAGAGGAATCTGCATTTAGTATGTTGAAGGACAAGTTGTGTTCTGCGTCAATATTGTCTTTGCCAGAAGGATCTGGGGATTTTGTAGTGTACTATGACGCGTCTCATAAAGGATTTGGAGCTGTGTTGATGCAAAGGGAGAAAGTAATAGTGCATGCATCAAGACAATTAAGGAAGCATGAAGAGAATTACACTACGCATGATTTAGAACTTGGGGCTGTTATTTTTGCTTTGAAGCTGTGGAGACACTATTTGTATGGAACAAAGTGTGTGTTTTTCACTGATCATAAGAGTTTGCAATATATTCTGGATCAAAATGAATTTAATATTAGGCAAAGGAGATGGGTTGAGTTGCTGAGTGATTATGACTGCGAGATTCGTTACCATCCTGGTAAAGCGAATGTGGTAGCTGATGCACTTAGTAGAAAGGAAAGAGATAAGTCTATAAGAGTTAGAGCTTTGGTAATGTTGGAAAGTGTTGATTTGACAGAAGCGATATAGAAAGCCCAAGCTAATGGTTTGAAGGAAGAGAATGTTGAGGCAGAAAATTTGGGTAGAATGTTGAAACCATTGTTTGAAGTAAGGTCGAATGGATTGAGGTATTTTGGGAATAGGATTTGGTTACCGTTGTGTCCGTCTAAGAAAGATTCGTTAGGAGTGAGAGATTTATTGATAAATGAATCTCATAAGTCGAAATATTCAATACATCATGGATCAGACAAGATGTATCAAGATCTTAAGAAAGTGTATTGGTGGCGGAATATGAAGGCAAATATAGCACAGTACGTTAATAAGTGTTTAACTTGTGAGAAAGTAAAGGCTGAACATAAGAAACCGTCTGGATTATTTGTGCAACCTGAGATTCCTGAGTGGAAATGGGAGAAGATTACAATGGATTCTGTGAGAGGTTTGCCAAGGACCACAAATGGCTGTGATATGATATGGGTGATTATAGATAGATTGACTAAGTCTGCTCACTTTTTGCCAATGAAGAAGACAGATAGTATGGAGAGGTTAACAACAGTGTATGTGAAGGAGATTGTTTGTCGACATGGTGTGCCTTTGTCTAAAATTTCTGATCATGATAGTAGATTTACTTCAGAATTTTAGAAGTCTTTGAAGAAAGCGATGGGAACGGAGTTATGTTTAAGTACAGCATATCATCCGGAAACTGATGGACAAAGTGAGAGAACGATTCAAACGTTAGAGGATATGCTCCGTGCATGTGTGATTGACTTTCGAAATGGTTGGGATAAGCATTTGCCATTGGTTTAATTATCGTACAATAACAGTTATCATGCTAGTATTAATGCCGCTCAATTTGAAGCTTTGTATGGACGTAAGTGTGGATCACCAGTGT
Source organism: Glebionis coronaria (assembly GCA_025667525.1). Classification (NCBI taxonomy): domain Eukaryota; kingdom Viridiplantae; phylum Streptophyta; class Magnoliopsida; order Asterales; family Asteraceae; genus Glebionis; species Glebionis coronaria. The sequence continues at coordinate 601,357,476 of CM046877.1, read as the reverse complement.
GTTGGAGTGAGGTAGGAGAAAGTCAATTGACTGGGCCTGAACTGTTATTCGAGACGACTGAAAGATTGTGCAAATTAAGAAGCGTTTATTATATGCCAGAAGTAGACAAAAGAGTTATGCTGATAACAGAAGGAAACCGTTGGAGTTTGAAGTAGGAGACATGGTTATGCTGAAGGTATCTTGATAGGTGTGAAAACACCCATCCTTTCACCACTTATTTCTGGCTAAAACAAGACCAAAACACGTATTTAATATCATTTGTTTGGAATTATGCGTGGTTTTTGTGTTTATTGTGTTTTCAGAGTCAACCGGATGAATATTGAAGAAAACATGGGATTGCACGGGTTTTATCGAAGAAAAAGACTCAAGACGAAGTCTATGGTCCAAGAGATGCAAAAGATTTGAAGTCATTGTGCCTATTTGAAGATTTATCGAAGAATAGAGCCAAAGATGGAAGATTCATATATGTCAAAGAACTCGAGTCTATTAAACAAAAGATTATAAGACGAGTTGGAATTATTCACCGACACTTCTCAAAATCCAAAGTTGGAAACGTTTATTTAAAAGAAACGTAAAGACTAAATAAGAAAGAAGAAAAGAAGCCCAAACCAAAGCTCATTCACAAGCCCACCATCACACGCCTATAAATAGGGCTTTACTTCACAATTTGGAGCTAGTTAGTCTTAGTTTTTCAAGTTTTTCATTTTTTCTAGTTTTAGAGAGAGAAAGTTCCCAACTTTCTCTCACTAAAATTTTCCTTTGTTTTCATCTTTTATATTTAAGCTTTCTTTTTTTTTTGTATTTTGGGATTCATTAATCTAATTCAAGTTAAGCTTTTAAGTTCTTTAATCTTCTTCTACTTTTCTTAGTTTACCTAAATCCTTGATCCGATTCTTTCATTTCATACGGTTTGGATTATTGGATGAATTCGTGATCTAAGTTTAATCTTTCTTGTTTCTTATAAAGCTCATTCACGTATAAGCTATAGGCTCTTGATGCTTATTGGCTTATTTCTTATTTGAGCCTATTGGTTTTCGGATTTCATCAAGGTTTTAGTCATTCAAAAGTTTCGTTTATTAAGTTTATGATTTTATGTTTTTGAAAGTTGTCGAATTTAAGCTTTTTGAGTTGTTCAAGTTTTGGATTAGTTAGCTTATGGATTTTGCTTATTGAGTTTTTAACTTGCCACCAATTTCGGAACAACTTTGCTCCCATCGCAATATTAGGGTTTGTACTTATTCGGACGGATTTACTGCTTTTGATCGCAATAACCCAAGAGGGTTTTACTTTGCCATCGGTTGAATCTTACCACTTATTCCGATCACGAATTGCGATCGCTTATTGCGATCGCACATTCCGACGGGACTAAGGTCCTTTTTAAGTCGAAACTCTGGCCAATTTCTATTTACATCATACTGATCTGACATTGTGACAAGGGGTCTTTAGATATTCCGATCTGACTTTCCGATCTAAACATCATTCCGACAGCTTTGATTTTAATTATTCCGATGGTAACTTACATGAACATTCCGATGGACCTTCACTTGAAATATTCCGATGAATCATTTTAATTGTATTCCGATGGTCATGATTTTGGCATTCCGACAGCTTTGCATTTTTTATATTCCGATGAACTAAGTTTTAAAGTTATATGAAGTTTTAAGTGTTTGTTTAATTAAGTTTTCAAAGTATTTTTCTAATCTTTTCTTTACGTTTTCAAGCTTTTATTTTTAACTCGTCAATTTATTTTAATCTTCCAAAGCTTTAATTTACTCAATGCCACTTACATTTATTTGCTACTAGTTTAAATTAGATAAACAAACCAACACCCTTTTTATTAACCAAGAACAAATCATTCCACTTAGAACCGTGATCAATTCGAGGAGATACCGAGAACAATCTAGAACCCATAGCAAAATCTTTGTATCAAATGGCGCCGCTGCCGGCTCTTCTCGTTAAGATTAACAGTTTTTTTGTGAGAACTTGGATTTTGGGATCCGTTCACCGTGAACGTTACTTTTTCATAAAAACTTTCAAAAACCCAAAAAAATATAAAATTTTCAAAGATCCTAAAAATTAAAAAAACATAAAAAAGACAAAAATATTTCTTGTTTGCTTTGTTAGTTCTTTTGCAGGTGCATGCGTACACGATCCACGTCTTATCAAGAGCCCGAGCCTCTCGAAGACTTAGACATGGCCGGTGTACAAAACAACAACAATAACCCACCTCAAAACAATAATAATAACAATAACAATCCACCTTTCAACAACAATAATAACAACAACAATGAGCCTCTACCGGATAATCGCCCGATGATTGAACTTTTGTAAGCACATGTAGATGGTAACGATGATCCAATTGTCATACCCGCGATTGCAACCAACAACTTTGAGCTCAAATCAGGCTTTATCCAGATGGTCTCTGCTCAACCATTCTTGGGACGTACCATTGATGATCCACATGACCGCATCAAGAGATTCCTGCAACTCACGAATACGGTCAAATTCAATGGTGTTCCACAAGAGGTAATCCGTTAACAACTTTTTCCCTTTTCTTTAGAGGGACAAGCCCGACATTGGCTTGCAAAGGAACCGCCACAAAGTATTCTGACGTGGACGGATTTGGAGACCAAATTTATCAACTACTTTTTCCCACCCTCTCGTACTACCGCTTTGCGGAATGAAATCATTAATTTTGAACAAAAGTATGATGAGTCTTTTAGTGAATCTTGGGATCGTTTCAAAGATCTTTTAAGAAAATGCCCACAACATGGTTTTACCAAAGTGCACCAAATTAACACTTTTTATAATGGTTTAAGCATGAATGACCAAGATTCACTAAACAGTGCCTCGGGGGGTAATATTTTGGTTAAGAATTCCAATGCCGCTTGGGATATTATTGAAAATAAGTCTCGTGTGCAAACCAAGAGTGTTTGGACCAATGTCGCTAGTGCTAGTACTAGTGACAGCGATAAGCGACTTGACAAAATCACTGCGCTTCTTGAATCGCTTGCTACCCAAACCGCCAGCAACACCAATAACATCAACGCTAAAAACGCTCACGACGCTCATGTCAATGTTGTTAGCCAACCATGTGAGATATGCGGGGGTCCTCACTCTTACAACACTTGTACTGCCACCCAAGACTACCCTTCTGAGAATGTGAATGCAGCATACGGTACCTATCCTCAACCCGCCTATCAAGCTCGTCCTCAAGGTGACCGCAACTTGCTTAGCTACCGTTCCAACAACTTTCTTTCCCCGCCCGGTTTTACTCCTAACAACCAAAACCAACAACAAAACCTCAACCTCCCTCCTCAACAACAACAACCTCGTGGACCATACATACCACCTCACAAACAACCACATCCACCTCAACGAAACAACCAAGTTTACTAGCAACCTGCTTATCAACCACCCGCATACAATGCTCCTCCCAACCAACCCACCGCATTACACCAAGACATTGGAACCTACATGAGGACTAACGATGTGATCGTGGACAATCTCCAACGGGAAGTGCTCAACTTGAAAGCATACCTGGTGAAACAAGGGAACGATCTGAGAGCTCATATGAGAAACACTTTGGATAGTCAAACGAATGACTTAAAGAACATGATGGCTAGTTTCTTCCAAGGTAATCAACCCTCTTCTTCGGGTACTCTTCCGAGTAACACCGTTGCGAATCCAAGAGGGGAGATGAAAGCAAACACCACACGCAGTGGCAAAGGTACCAAGGAACCCGAGCTTCCTATACCTCCACCGGTGATTGTGACTAAGGAAAACGAGTCACCTGCTCCTATTCCTCATCCTTCTACTTCCCCAATTTCTCTACCTCTTACTTCTACCCCTCCTCCACCCAAGGATGTGAGTGATCCTATTCTCCCAAAGCCTTCCTCTTCTTCCGATATACCTTATCCATCAAGGTTGAGGAAAGAGAAGCTCAAAAGCAAGGATGATATTCAGGTTTCAAACTTTCTTAAAATGTTCAAACAATTGAATTTCAACATCTCCTTCGCTGAGGCTCTCGCTCACATGCCAAAGTACGCGAAAATGTTCAAAGATCTTCTTAGCGACAAGTAGAAGCTTCTTGATATTGCTAACACCCAACTTAATGAGAATTGCTCTACAGTGATCTTAAGGAAATTGCCAACTAAGCTTGGTGATCCGGGTCGTTTCTTAATCCCTTGTAACTTCCCGGGAGTAGAGAATTGCATGGCCCTAGCCGATCTAGGTGCCAGTATTAATCTAATGCCTCTAAGCGTTTGGAAGCAATTATCTCTCCCTGAGCTAGTCCCCACCAAAATGACTTTGGAATTAGCTAACCGTACGGTTGCTTATCCAGTGGGGATAGCCGAAGACCTCTTTATAGGAGTCGACAAATTCACTTTTCCTACCGATTTCGTCGTCGTTGACTACGACATGGACCCTCGTGTGCCATTGATTGTTGGTCGTCAATTCCTGAGGACCGGTCGCACTCTCATCGATGTTGAAGCTGGTGAGCTTATAATGAGAGTGGGTGATGATAAAATTGTATTCAACATGGGAAAGTTGTCTAAACAGCCTTATTCATACGAGAGTGTTAATTGTATTGACGTTCTTGATGAGGCATGTGAAGAACACTTCAAAGATGCTTGTAAAAGTATTCCTACCTCTCTTCCCAATGTTGAGACCGTTTCCTCGATTGATTCATCACTATCTCTATTTGGATAAAATGATTTCCTTTGAATGATTTTGCAGCCACCATGGGAGATGTGAACTTAGCTAATGACGATTCCCCCACCAATTGGGATGAAGATCTTCGCCTCATTGAGAACATTCTTAAAGAAGACAATATTTCTCCACCATCTCCCATGGTTATTTCTATCGATGCTCCGACTTTGAAAACGCCTCCCATCGAAAATCCTCCGGATTTAGAACTTAAGGAGTTGCCGCCCCATCTTGAGTATGTGTTCCTTGAAGAAAACAATTAGTCGCCCGTCATCATCCCGAAGGACTTGAAAGAAGAAGAGAAATCTCGCCTTATCGCCGTGCTTAAAGATCATAAGAAGGCAATTGCTTGGAAAATTTCTGATATCCGCGGAATTGATCCGAACTTTTGTACTCATAAGATTCTCATGGAAGATGACATTAAACGCGCAATCCAGAGCCAAAGAAGGGTTAATCCTCGCATTCATGACGTCATCAAACAAGAGGTTATCAAACTTCTTGATGCCGGCTTGATTTAACCTATTTCGGATTCGCCGTGGGTAAGTCCCGTCCATTGTGTGCCCAAGAAGGGAGGAATTACCGTTGTTTCCAATGAACACAACGAGTTGATTCCCACTCGTCTCATTACTAGGTGGAGAGTTTGTATTGATTATCGCAAGCTCAATGATGCCACGAGAAAAGATCACTTTCCTCTTCCTTTCATGGATCAAATGCTCGAGCGTCTTGCTGGTAATGACTATCACTGCTTCTTAGACGGTTTCTCCGGGTATTTTCAAATTCCCATCGATCCCAAGGACCAAGAAAAGACCACATTCACTTTTCCCTACGGAACATTTGCGTACAAACGCATGCCTTTTGGTTTATGCAATGCTCCTGGGACGTTCCAAAGGTGTATGATGGCTATCTTCCATGACATGGTTAAAGAAACTATGGAAGTATTCATGGATGATTTCTCGGCTTATGGCGATTCTTTCTCTGCTTGCCTTGCCAATTTAGAACGTATGCTTAAGCGGTGTGAAGACACTCGCCTTGTTCTTAATTGGGAAAAATTCCATTTTATGGTAAAAGAGGGCATCGTGCTAGGACACAAGATCTCCAAAGCCGGTCTTGAAGTAGACCGTGCTAAAGTCGATGTTATCGCTAACTTGCCTCCACCTTCAACCGTGAAGTGTGTGAGAAGTTTCCTTGGTCATGCGGGCTTCTACCGTCGATTCATCAAAGATTTTTCTCAAATCGCTCGCCCGATGACCCACCTCTTGGAAAAAGATACTCCTTTTATCTTTTCCAACGAGTGTCTTGAAGCCTTCAACTTGCTTACGGATAAGCTTACTAAGGCACCGGTCTTGGTTACCCCTAATTGGGAGCTTCCCTTTGAGTTGATGTGCGATGCTAGCGACTTTGCTATTGGAGCGGTTCTGGGCCAAAGAGTGAACAAAAACTTCCAACCGATCCATTACGCTAGCAAGACAATGACGGGGGCTCAGTTGCATTACACGACAACTGAAAAAGAGCTTTTAGCTGTTGTCTATGCCTTTGAAAAGTTCCGCCCCTATCTTGTCCTTTCCACCGTTTACACCGATCATTCCGCGTTGAAGTACTTGTTCACTAAGCAAGATTCCAAACAAAGACATCTTCGCTGGGTTTTGCTACTCCAAGAATTTAAGATCGAAATTCGCGATAAAAAAGTAGCTTAAAACCTAGCCGCGGATCATCTCAGTAGACTTGAGGATCCTTATCAAGGGGATCATCCGAACCAAGAAATCAATGATTCTTTCCCCTGGAGACCTTAATGTCTATCAACTCGACTTCTGATGAAACCCCGTGGTTTGCGGATATTGCAAACTGCTTGGCGGGTGGAATTCTCGTTGACGGGCTAACATCCCAACAAAAGAAGAAGTTCTCCAAAGACATTAAGACTTACTTTTGGAATGACCCGTATCTATTCAAACAATGTGCCGACTTGATTATTCATCGATGTGTTGATGGACCAGCAACTTTAGAAATCTTTGACGCTTGCCACAAAGGACCCACCGGTGGTCACTTTCGTCCCAACTACACCGCCAAAAAAGTGTTTGACTCGTGATTTTATTGGCCCACCATTTACCGTGATGCTCACGAGATGGTTAAACGATGTGATGCTTTCCAAAAACAAGGCAAGATCACACATAAAGATGAGATGCCTCAAAATTTCATACAAGAATGTGGAATCTTTGATGTTTGGGGTATCGACTTTATGGGGCCATTCCCTTCCTCTAAAAGAAACAAATACATCCTTGTAGTCGTTGACTACGTTTCAAAGTGGGTTGAAGCCAAAGCTTTACCTACTAATGACGCAAGGGTGGTTTGTAACTTTTTGAAGTCGCTATTCGCTAGATTCGGTGTGCCTCGTGCCATTATTAGTGATCGCGGGACTCATTTTTGCAATGATCAATTTGCAAGAGTCATGGCTAAGTATGGTGTAAATCATCATCTTTCCACCGCATACCACCCACAAACTAATGGCCAGGCTGAAATCTCTAACCGAGGACTAAAGCGAATTCTTGAAAGAACCATGGGAGAGCATCGTGCCTCATGGGCCGATAAACTTGATGATGCTTTGTGGGCTTTTCGTACCGCATACAAGACTCCGATTGGATGTACACCATATCGTCTCGTGCACGGGAAAGCATGCCACCTCCCCATTGAGTTGGAGCACAAGGCTTACTGGGCCTTGAAGTGGGCTAATTTTGATATCAACAAAGCCGGTGACCTACGCAAGATCCAACTCAATGAGCTGAATGAACTCCGTAATGAGGCTTATGAAAATTCTTTCATCTATAAGGAAAAGACTAAGCTCATTCACAACTCCAAGATTAAGAACCGAGAGTTCCAAGTTGGAGACAAAGTTTTACTCTTTAACTCTCGGTTGAAAATCTTTTCGGGCAAGCTGAAATCTCGTTGGTCCGGCCCATTCACCATTGCCCAAATTTTTCCATATGGTACTCTCGAGCTCGCTCAACCTAATGGACCTAATTTTAAGGTGAATGGCCAACGAGTGAAGTTGTACTTTGGTGAGGACATCTGTCATGAGATGATTCCATCCCTCACCATGTTCCCCATGAACTAATTTTGGGTCGAGTCGGGCTCGTGACTTGGTTATCAAAAACAAGCGCTCCTCGGGAGGCAACCCGAGTATCTATCCTTTTCCGTTTTAACCTCCTAAGTGTAGGGGGACCTATATAGGTGTTTGTGTTTGTGTGTGATGTGATTACAGGGATAAATGCACTTTTGGAACCTTTGAAGAACTGTGCTCCCGTGTTATCCGAAATCCGGTTCTATCTCTCAACTATCGTGATTCAATTTTCTTCATACTCACATTTGAAATTGATCACTTTAGTCGTATTTTCCTTAGCTTGATTTAACCAACGTGCACAATGTCATAAGTGTAGGGGAGACTTTTCCCACATGCTTAAACATTGAGGACAATGTTTATATTAAGTGTAGGGGGACTTCTATCGAAGTTTTAAGTGGACTTTTCTATAATAATGCCTTTATTTAACCGGAAAATCATCTTTTTCAACATTTTTCAAATTTTTAATTAACTTTGGCCATGTAGTCGTAATTTTTAAATTTTTATCGTTGCTTTCATATGTATATATCCCGCAATAAAGTCAAAAATATTAATAAAGTGGTGTAGCTAGTTTAGAAGTCTTTGACATATTAGGCCCGTTGCGATTATTTTGACTCAACCCTAATAGACTTATCTAAGTTTATTCTAGCAAGTATCCTTAACCATGTATACCTTAATTGGTTTATTAGGCTAAGCATCCACGAGTCTCATTACTTGAGATTTTAAATTGTGGAGAACGAGAAATGATAGAGTCAATTATAAGTCGGTATTCTTGCACAAGCTCACTTGGTGTAATTATTTGCCTATTCTTCCATCACTTGCTAATAAATTATCTGCAATAAGTAAGGTCGTACGATTTGAAAAGTTACTTAGCTTCTAGCCCAAGATCGTTTAAAAGTTGCTCGGTAATGATAAGAGTTCATAGGCAAGGCATAACTTATGAAGCGGGGCGCGAAGATTGGCGAGTCCGAAAAGGCCCTAACAAGGCATGAGGATTTCATTTTATTGCTGAAGATCCAAAGTGATGTGAAAAGCATTATTCCCAAAATCAATATGAAGGATCAAGACTCACGACGAAAAGCAATCAACTCCCATAAAGATGATGGAGAAGTCTATCCGAAAAGACCCTAACAAGGTATGAGGATAAATAGATCCAAGTCCGAAAAGGAGGCGGATCGTTGTATCTCAAAATCCCAATTAGAGATTGAAGAAATAATCATGAAGTGGTGGTCAACAAAGTTGGAGTACCCTTCAAAAGTCTCCAAGTTAAGATACTCTATTACGAAGAAAAGACCATTATCTCAAGAACGTCTCTCAAGATATGAAGTATGAAGTACATGCCAAATATCAGCCCGAGAAAGGTCTCAAATCGTGAACCAAGTTATGCCAAGATATGAACTTTTTGATATCCCGAGAAGCAGTTTTAAGAGATTTTGTCCTTTAGCTAACTATTGATCAAATCGTCCTACATTGCTTTCAGCCTAAATACACTATCGAAATAAGTCCAAAAATGCATCTTCATGATCCTTCTAAGACAAAAATAAAATATAAGAGATACACCTAGGAATAAGGGAGTTTAAGCATTTAATTAAGCCATGTGTGTAAGTGTTTGATATGCTAACTTATAATAACAATGATCTAGTTTTTAAGCTTAGTTTGGGGAACGTGAAACTTGATGGTGATAAATCTTCGCAGCACAGAAGCCCTAATGTAAGTCCTTGATCTCTTTTGCAAGTTATTTCCATATAGTTATTTTCAAAGTGAAAATGGTTTTCTATCCTTTTGTTTGCTTTACAGTTTTAATTTCTCTTAGTACTTTAATTTTTGTTCAGTAATATTTTAATAAGGCCAAGGTTGATTGATTATGAGAAAAGTGTAAATTTGCTTTGCCACTAAGCATTGCATGAGGGCATGGCAATGGTTAAGTGTAGGGGATTTGATAGGTGTGAAAACACCAATCCTTTCACCACTTATTTCTGGCTAAAACAAGACCAAAACACGTATTTAATATCATTTGTTTGGATTTATGCGTGGTTTTTGTGTTTATTGTGTTTTCAGAGTCAACCGGATGAATATTGAAGAAAACATGGGATTGCACGGGTTTTATCGAAGAAAAAGACTCAAGACGAAGTCTATGGTCCAAGAGATGCAAAAGATTTGAAGTCATTGTGCCTATTTGAAGATTTATCGAAGAATAGAGCCAAAGATGGAAGATTCATATATGTCAAAGAACTCGAGTCTATTAAACAAAAGATTATAAGACGAGTTGGAATTATTCACCGACACTTCACAAAATCCAAAGTTGGAAACGTTTATTTAAAAGAAACATAAAGATTAAAGAAGAAAGAAGAAAAGAAGCCCAAACCAAAGCCCATTCACAAGCCCACTGATGAGATGGCATTTATACATGATCTCATCGTTCTTTTCGGGCTTTAAATGCATAAAAATGTCATAAAATACCATATATATGCTTGTGTTTGTTTACTTGTGTGTTTTAGGTATGGATATCGTGAAAAAGACAAAAGATCACAAGATACAAGGAAAAACGAACACGAGAAACGAAGCCGTACAAAGAACCGGGCCCTAATCATGGAATTTTCATCAAATACCCTTGAAGACTTGAAGACAAAACAAGATTGATCATCATTCTTTGAAGAAATGACACTTAAAACCCTTGTATATTAATAATTACAAGTTTGGTCCCTTAAGTTTGTCAAAATTACAAAAAGGTCCTTCAAAATTGAAGAAATGGCAAGAATAGTCCCTCAACAATTTCAAATTGCCAACAATGGTCCCTCATAAAGTGGAAGACTCATTGAAGACCTTTGAAGATCAACTTTGTCCAAATACAGCCCTTGAATTATCACCAAATGACAAAATACACCTTTGAAACCTTTTTGAAAACTTTTGTGCCAAAATTGTCAAAGTGGGAAAGTTTTTAACAAAGAGAAAACGTTTTTAGGGCTTACAAACCTCAAATGCCAAAAATATTAAAACCCAAGGACCAAAAGTGCCAAAGAGGAAAGATTCAAACGGGAAATGGCGCTTAACACTTAAATTCCCCCTTTTTAGGATCAAACTCAGTTACTGTTTATCTTTTACATGCCCAGGTTTCACCCAACTTAAAACATGGGTAAAATCTAATTCACCCCTCCCACGTTTAATTCACACGCACTAAAACTAATCCCACTCACAAAATACCCAATCCCACGTGTGTACTCCAAACCCCCAATTCTCCAATCCACCAATCACCTCATTCCTTTGTCCCCAAGTTATGTGACGTGGCTTAAATCAACGTCCAAGATGAATGGCTTACTCTCAAAGCAAATATGAACGACCAAGATCAAGAAAGGACAAAATGCACTCAAAACCGTTCAAGGGAATTATAGGGATTTTTCTATGTATTAGAGTTTTGTTATTTGCATTCTAGAGAGTTCTTAGAGCTCTATAAAAGGAGACACCAGCCTGTGGTGATCCCTTTGTTCCAGTTTTTCTCATTAAACCTTGTAATCCCTTTTATTTGAAATAAAAAGTTGTGTTTTTGTTTTTATACAATATAATTCCTTTTTTATTTACTTAAAGTTGGTGTTTGTTTATGAGAAAAGCTGAGTTCCATCTTTGTTATTGGTTAAGGTGATTTGTGTTTTCAAAAATATTTCAAAGTTTTTGAAATTTGGAAGATCCTTGTTAAGGAATCTGTCCAAGGATTTGGTGTTAGTAGTTCATGTTATTTGGTGATTAAAGTAATATCAAAACATTTTTAGAAGGTTGAAAAGAGTTTTGGAAGGTTTTAGAAAGAAAAGAAAAGAAAACAGATTGTTAAATTATTGCATATTGGTGTGTTTTTCTTGTTTTGTGATTGTAACAGGTTGTCAAGGGAGTGTTGATTCAGTTCAGCACCAGCCCGGGCTGGTAAGGAGGAGGGTTATACACCCTCTAGGGTCTAGGATGCAAAGACCCTAAGGTAAAATCCCATTTAACCTTTGAAAAAATCAGAAAGTGTAGCTTCATGTGATCATTTTGATTTGGTACTCATTTGTGTGTTTAGCTGCTTGATTGGTGTTATTTTGAGTTATTATACATGTTTAGATGCTATTGAATCTGTTTTGCTAAGTTTGGCTAGGATTTGATTTGTTAAAACGTTTTTCAAGTTTTTAAAAGGCTGTTTGGCAACAAGTGTTAGCAGGGGAAAGTATTTGATTTGTGTCTTTAATGGATGTTAGAAGGTTAGATTAGGGTCAAGTTAAGTTATAGGTTAGTATTAGGTTAATTTAGAATAAGTTTTGAGTTAGTTTGTTTGCTTAAAAGATAAAAAGGTAGTCAAAAACCTGCAAGTCTTATTCTGTTTATATTTTGTGAGATTTTTGGTATTTGATCTTTGAAAATCTATGAGTATCAGTGTGATTTAAGGTTGAATTTGGGTTGTAGGACAGATTGTGGGTGTGTGTGCTTAAAATTGGAGTTTGAAGTTCATTGGATTGCATTTGTTAGCCAATAAAGTCCACTGGTTTAGCTAATCTGTTACAGAAACTGCATAGGCCTAGGGTGCTTTGGATTTGATTCATGTGCTTGCTAAGTGTTTTTGACTACTGCTTGCTTTGACTTCTTGTGTTCCAAAGAACACAAGAGTGCCTATTTGCTCCAAAAATAAGCATCAAATAAGCCACAAGCCAACTCCTTTGGCTTCTTTGTAATCTGTCAAGAAAAAGCAAATACACAAAGCTGTTAAGCTTGTGTTCAAAAACAAAGTCTGTCACGTTTTTGGTTTCTGTTTAGCTCAATCTTTGAATAAAAAGGAAAGTGTGTTGTGTTTCTAAGCTGTTTAAGGTCACTAGTTGGTTTGGTGAAGAAAATAAATAAAAAAAAAAATAAAAAGCAAAAACCGTCATAGCATGGACTCGAACCCCCGACCTGTCGTGCAGGAGTGAAAGGGTTTACCATTGATCTATGAGGCTTTTTCTGTTAGCCTCTCAACACAATAGTTACTTAACCAGTTTCCATTTCTAGCTTATTATTAAAAGCCGTGGCTTATTTTGGATTTTCCAGCTTATTTGCTTTTCATTTTTGATTATTTTCATTTTTCCTAGAATCTTAATAAGTTTATAGATTTTTCTAGCTACTTTTCATATTTTTCACATTATTAGTTTATTTAATAGAATTTATTTAATATACGTTTTTATTAAATCATTAAAAAAATACCAAAAATAGTTTTTATTTTTAGGAAAAATAATTTTTAGGTTTTAAAATATACTTTTGAGGTTTACAACAAGTTTTGGTTTTAAAAACTTTAATTTTTAATTTTATAATATTTTAAGGTTTTTTATAAACTTTAAACATTTTTATAAAATTATAAAAAAAGGTTTAGGAGCTATAATTTGTGTTTTTCTCTTAATTATATTATTTAGGATTTTTAGAAAATTTTTAGAATTAATTTTAGAAACTTTTATTTTTTAGTATTATTTTAATAATATTTTATTATTTAATTTTCAAAATTTTATTTTTCTTTCTTTTTTCATTTTTCTTATATTCTTTAGCAAAAATTAGGACCTTTTCCATTTTTAGAATAATTTTTAAGCTTTTAGATTTATTTTTATAATTATTTTAAGTTTAATTAGGTTTTAATTATTTTAAATCATTTTTAGAGTTTTAAAAATAGTTTTAATAGGTTTTAATTTTTAGAAAATTACTTTTTAGTCTTCTAATAATATAAGTTAAGTGATTATTCAATAAAATCATATTTTAGACATTTGAATTAGTTAAATTTAATTTTAGGGCTTTAATTAGCATTTAAAATTAATTATTTAATTAATAAAAGGTTTTAAAATATCTTTGTTGGATTCTTATCTTTGTTTATATTATTTGAGACTTGTTTTTAGCCTTTTTGATATTTTGTTTTTGGTTTTAATAATTTTTAATTTTTGTAGTTTTTCTACGGCTTTACGTTTTCGTCTTTTTCGTCGTAGTTTAATTTTATCATAACCGTCTTCTCATCCCCATTCTTCTTAATATTAATCTCAAATACATACAAGTTAATTCACAACACCATACCTCCTTGGGAAACGAACTTCTTCTCTCATTTTATTTGATTGTGGTCACACGCCTATAAATAGGGCTTTACTTCACAATTTGGAGCTAGTTAGTCTTAGTTTTTCAAGTTTTTCATTTTTTCTAGTTTTAGAGAGAGAAAGTTCCCAACTTTCTCTCACTAAAATTTTCCTTTGTTTTCATCTTTTAAATTTAAGCTTTCTTTAATTTTTGTATTTTGGGATTCATTAATCTAATTCAAGTTAAGCTTTTAAGTTCTTTAATCTTCTTCTACTTTTCTTAGTTTACCTAAATCCTTGATCCGATTGTTTCATTTCATACGGTTTGGATTATTGGATGAATTCGTGATCTAAGTTTAATCTTTCTTGTTTTTTCTAAATCTCATTCACGTATAAGTTATAGGCTCTTGATGCTTATTGGCTTATTTCTTATTTGAGCCTATTGGTTTTCGGATTTCATCAAGGTTTTAGTCATTCAAAAGTTTCGTTTATTAATTTTATGATTTTATGTTTTTGAAAGTTGTCGAATTTAAGCTTTTTGAGTTGTTCAAGTTTTGGATTAGTTAGCTTATGGATTTTGCTTATTGAGTTTTTATGTGACAAATCTAACATTTTCAGGTAGTGAAATATTTTCTCGTATATTATTTTGAAACTTATTTTTGTGTTGGTTGACGAACTCACAATTTACGGATTTAAATTTGGGCTTACGTGCATAATTTGGCGTCTTTTACGACTAAACCGGAAACCTTAGGATTACGTATTTACGTTTTTGAACTCCGTTTTTGATGAGACAATTTTTATTGGATTCGTTTTGTGACGGTGATTCGTAATTTATAAAAACGTTTTTCGTAAAACGACCCGAGGGCACGCAAATCGAGAAAACTAGAATCGATAAATACCCGTAAACTAGTGAGATGGGACAAAACACTTTGCCCCATCCCACTAGCTTATATGGGACGGCATTATGGACACCACCACACATAGGTGGCATCAATTTAGCTTGTTTACACAAGTGTAAGCTTGTGCTTACACTTGAAGCCAACTCATTTTACCACTAAACAAAACTAGCTAATGGTTTCATTCTTACCATTTCATCCATGCAATTCACTCTCAAACTCTCTCTACTTCTCCCTTTGTGCCGTCCCACATCAAGCAACAAACCCCATCATTGATCTTTTCTAGCTACAAACCACATGTTTACTAGTCCTATTAAGGTGTTTCCTTGAAGCCTTGATCATTTGGTGGCCATATAAACAACTTTGGAGGTGATTTGCTTGTGTCCTAGGGCTAATTTTCCAACATATGATCTTGATATTTGATGGTCTTGGAGATACTTGTTGTGTTCATCAAGTTCTTGCCTTCCTAAAACAAGAAATCCACTTGGATTGGTAAAGAAGATCATCCTCTATATTTTTCTCTTATTATTTTGTAAAGAACAGTATTTTCTTTCATTTTTTATATGTATATGATGTATATATGATCATAAAAATATTGTGTGGGGATCAAGTGTTGATAAACATGCTTAAAAATGATGATAACCATAAGAAATGAAGCTAAAATCATGACTAATTAGTTGGCTGTATAAAAACAGTAGATAACTAAATGATGAACTGATAAAATTGCTTGGTTTGATCTATTTACAGTAAGTAGATGATGTTATACACATGTGAGAGTTGGCCATGCAATGGAATCAAAATAATGAGTGAGATATGATCAAAACAAGTTAGGTGGTACAATCTGAATAAGCAGTTTTGTGGGGACTGTTAAGGCAACTTAGACTCAAAATGGGCAGTAGCTATATCTAAGTTATATGTAGCACATATTATGAATAAGTTTTCATCCAAAAATCAGCTTCTAAGTCATTGTAGAATTCTAGATATGGTAAAAATGGTGAATATGAAGTTAAAAATCAGATTTTGGAAATAATGTTTATTATTATTATATAAGCACTCACTTTATAATGTATAAAATATAAAATATAAACCCACTAACTTATAAAACTTATTTATATAAATGTATAAAAGGTTAATTAAATTAGTAAATTAGATAAATGGTGGTAAAAATAATATTTATAAGTAATAAAAACTATAAACTTGATTTTTACGACTTTTTCGGCTATCGCCGTGAAATTAACGTTTTTCATCAAATAAAACTTAGACGACCAAACCCGTCTAATGTAAAGTTTATAAAAGTTGTATACTGATGTATAAGTAACTAAGACAAGTAAAAACCGATAAAACCCGAACTATAAGAATTACGGACATTTACGAGCTAAATAAACGTATTGGACTAATAATTGGACTTAATAAGATAAAAACTTGTAAAAAGAATTATTTTGTCTTAACCCATTTGGGCCCAACATGAAAAATATATATACTGATCATATAGGTATAAAATGGGTAAAAACAAGTTAAAGAACTTATAAAATACTTAATGAACTTAAAATAGGTAAAATCGGTAAAACTAGTGAACTAGTAAGACGATACTAAAACGTAAACGCTAAAATGAGTAAATGAGGATTTATAAACCCACTTGATCATCATCATATGTACAAAATCATCATATGTATATTGTTATTTTGATAAAAGTCATTGGACCGAGTCTAAGACCGATTATTATTTATATAGGTTTCCGTGACCGAAGCACGCCCGTAGCCGATAATCCGCCATTCATTAACAACGTGAGTTCATAGCCTCGCACTCTTTTAAATGTTTTATAAAATGATTTGTAAACCCTCGAGGGAGATAACATGCTAGATTTTTATAAAAATAGAACACAAGTAGTCCCGATTGTATGCTTAATGATATGGACCCGAATGATGCTATGACCCTTTCGAGACTAAAAGGATTATTAGTAGTTAGGTTATGTCACTTAAAGTCCCAATAGCATGAATTGTGAACTACCGGGATTTGGTAGACGCTTATGCATTTGATAGTACTATTTGGGGACGATCACCCCAGTTCGCGCCTTGACGGTTGATCCCCGTCGTACCACATTGATTGGTAAGCGAATTTATGTATGAGAAGATTCCATAGCGTGATTTTTGTGACGACACGCTAACTTAGATGGGTAAATTGTTTGTCGGGTTCGCGGCCCGCTGTTTTCACAGTAAGGTAACAATGTCATGTGGCTAATAATAATCCTACAACCTAATACAATATAAGACATAAATAATAAACGATGACGACGCTATTATGATGAATATATTACCTATCATGGTAATATAGAGACTACGGTCTCATGGACGGTTTCAGATGTATGCTTGATTTATATATTGCCTGACTAGCAATATGTGGACTTACTTCCGATATTATACTTGTGTTTTGATTTTAAATGAATGTAAATGATTGTTTTATATAACGGTTTTCATTAAACTCTATGAATTCACTCGGCATTCGCTGATATGATTTTTGCATGTTTTCTATCTCAGGTGCTTGAAGGTAATCCGGATGGAGATCGACTCTGATGGCCCACACTTAATATTAAAAATGTTCATTCGATCTGTGTTTTGTAAACTTAATGACCTGTATAATTTGGGACCTGTTGTACACTTTTAAACCTTTTTATCAAATGAATGTTTGTTAAACCTTGTACAACCATTTTTATGTGTTGTCTATGATTGGAGTTATTGTGCTATCCCGTAACACTCTGAAAGACCCTTCCGCTGTACCGATACGAAAAATGAGAGTGTTACAGTTTGGTACCAGAGCTCTCGTTGTAGAGAACAAAAGATTTTAAAAACCAAGGTTTTGAACAAAACTTTTCAAAATCTTTTGACAATGAACATTTAAGAAAATATTTGAAAAATCTTTTGAATATAACGGTGCCAGAGATCTCCGACGTTACCAACAAGCCCTATTGAGAAGATATATATTTTGATATATATAATTTAATTTATATATATGTATATATCGTGATTTCATTATGTAATTGTTTAACTAGTATGTTATCCTAATACGAGATAAATATATATAAATGCAGATTGTCATGGCTGACCCTAATATTCCTGTAGAAAACCATGCTATTCCCGAACCTAATATAGAAGATGATCCTTATTTAGACTTAGTAGATTTTGATATTGATGATGAGGAGGAACCATTTGAGGATCCCGAGCCCGAGTTAGGACTAGGAGATCAGATTGCCCCTCAGGTTGAATTAGTAGAGAATGAGATTGAGAATGTGGGTAATGAGAATGTGGATATTGAGAATGTGGGTAATGAGAATGTGGATATTGAGAATGTGGGTAATGAGAATGTGGAAATTGAGAATGCTGATATTGAGAACGATGATGAGATTGGGTTAGATGAGTTAGATGATGAGATTGACGACGAGGATGTCGAGGAGGACGTAGGTATAGATGTTGAGGTTGATGACGATGAGGAAGCTGAGCTTATTTATCCGTATGATGTTCCAGAGGGCGAGCCTTTGCCCCCACCAGTTTGTTTGTCTGATTCTGAGGATGAGTTACCTAGGGATGAAATGTCTGAATCGTCTGAATCTGATTCTGAATCAGAGGAGGATGAGGATGACGATGCACCTGACGGTACTGATGGTATTGATACTCGTAGACGTGAGACATGAGAGTCGTCTAGTACTCGAGAGGCTACTCATATTGATGGTCTTGCACCATGGGCCTTGAGAAGTGATCTAGATGCCTCCCGTGTTAAGAGTTGTGTGACAGAGGTTGGATTAGGTGTTGTTCAGACTCAGGTTGCTTATTTGGAGTCAAAGACGAAGATTGGAGAGAAAGAGCGAGAATTGCTTAGTTTGGATTTGAGTGATGTAGAACGTGGTTTGAATGAGGCTTTTAGGAGGTTATCAGTGTTGGAAAGTAGTGAGTACGCTGCTATGAAGAGAAAGGTGAATTCTATGGAGATTCAGTTGAGTGTAGCTCGTGCGATGCGTGAGAAAGCTGAAAAGGAGCTGAATATATCCGTGGGTTGGAACAGTAGATTTTATGCCGACATGGTTGAAAGAGGAGGAATCCGTAAGCGCCCAGCTGAAGATGAGTCTAGTGATCGTCCGACGAAGATCCAGAAGACGATGGATGATGGACCATCTGGCGGTTCTTAGTAGACCAGTCTATATTTAGTAGTGACCTTTATATCTTTTGTGCTTGTAGCTTTGACTGAACCGACTTGTTAGTAATAGATTTGGCACGAATTTTGAGTGTATATAGTGTTAGAACTTTGATATAGATGTACTAAGACAATACTTTTGTTTCAGATCGAATGAAATATGTATCTTGTCTTGAATTCCATATTGTGCCTTATTTGTATCTTGATTATGAATTCGATCCATATTATATGAATCCTTTGTTGGATGAATGCTTAATGCTTTGAAATTGTGGAATTATAGAACTATGCCGCCCAAGAAGGCTGTGACTGAGGATGAAGTACGTAGGATTATTACGGAGCAAGTTACCGCATCTATGACTGAATTTATGGCCAATGCTAGAAATGAAGCTGGCGGTAGTGGAGCTGGCGGTAGTGGAGCTGGCGGTAGATGAATTGGCGGTACTAATGTGAATGTGAATGCTAATAATGTGAATGCTAATGCTGGAGGAAATGTAGGAGGACTTGGAACGAATGCACCTGAAGTTGGTGGCTGTACTTATGTGACGTTCATGAAGTGTGAACCTCTACCTTTTAATGGAACTGAAGGTGCTGTAGGACTAAGCCAGTGGATCGAGAAGATTGAGTCGGTGTTTAGGATTAGTAAGTGTAAGGAGGAAGATAAGGTGACTTTTGCTATGGCTACTCTTAAAGGTCGTGCGTTGACTTGGTGGAACGGGAGAATTGCTTTCATAGGTCTTGATGCTGCTAATGCTACTCCTTGGGCTGAAATTAAGAAGTGGATGACTTTGGAGTTTTGTCCTCGTAGTGTGATCATTAGGTTAGAACAAGAGTTGATTCATTTGAGAATGAAAGGTGTGGACATTGATAGTTACACGAATCGATTCCATGAGTTGGCCTTGCTATGTCCTCGATTGGTTGAACCCGAAGAGATCCGAATTGACCAATATGTGAAAGGGTTGACCAGGAATATCCGGGGGGACGTGACATCATCGAAACCACTGACCATTGATGATGCTGTTCGAATGGATTACCAACTCATTGGACAGAAAAGAAAGGGAGACGGTGATCGTGTAGATAGAGGTGATTATAGGAAGAATTTCAATCGCCGTCAGAACAAGAGAAAGGGGAATGCAAATGCTCTTACCAACAATGCACCGCACAACGATGATAGATGTCCTAAGTGTGGCAACAAGAGGCATCCTGGCGACTGCTGGAAGTGCCGAAATTGCGGAAAGCTTGGACACAAGGTTGAAAGGTGTAAGAAGGGAACCATTTGCTTCAACTGTAATGAAGAAGGTCATAGGAAATCAGAATGCCCCAAGTTGAAAGCGATTGTACCTGGAAGAAACCCCCAGGGTGGTATCTACCAACTTGGAACAATTGAGGTGAAGAAAGAGGATCCGAATGTCGTTACCGGTACGTTTTTACTCAACAATCATTATGCTGTTGCTTTATTCGATTCGGGTGCCGATATGAGCTTTGTATCCACTAAATTTAGTGCCCTTATTGATATTGAACCTGTTGAGATAAGTACCAGTTACGAGGTGGAATTGGCTGATGGTAAATTAGTGAAAACTAATAATCTATTAGAAGGATGCTCTCTAAATCTCTTAAACCATTCCTTTCCGATTGATTTGATGTTGATAGAATTAGGTAGTTTTGATATTATTATTGGTATGGATTGGTTGTCGTTGAATAATGCTACTATTTTATGTGGAGAGAAGAAGGTTAAGATTCCTCTTAGGAATAGGACGTTAGTAATTGATGGTAGTCGAGGTGAATCCCGTTTGAAAATCGTTTCATGTATTAAAGTCCAAAAGTACATCAGGAACGGTTGTGAGTTATTCTTAGCTCAAGTGACCGGGAATGAGTCTAGGGAGAAACGATTGGAAGATGTACCTATTATTTGTGAATTTCCTGAGGTATTTCCTAAAGATTTACCCGGACTTCCACCGATAAGGCAAGTAGAGTTTCGAATCGATTTAATTCCTGGTGCTGCACCGGTAGCACGTGCGCCTTACCGATTAGCCCCTTCTGAATTAAAGGAGTTATCTGAGCAACTTAAGGAGTTGTCTGATAAAGGTTTTATTCGACCGAGCTCGTCGCCTTGGGGAGCTCCAGTCTTGTTCGTTAAGAAGAAGGATGGATCTTTTCGTATGTGCATTGATTATAGGGAACTGAATAAGTTGACAATTAAAAATCGATATCCTTTACCTAGGATTGATGATTTGTTTGATCAACTGCAAGGATCTAGTGTGTATTCTAAGATAGATTTGCGGTCAGGATATCACCAACTTCGCGTCCGTGAAGAAGATATTCCTATAACTGCATTTAGAACTCGTTATGGACACTATGAATTTCAAGTAATGCCATTTGGGTTAACTAACGCACCTGCGGTTTTCATGGATTTAATGAATCGAGTGTGCAAGCCCTACTTGGATAAATTTGTGATTGTGTTTATTGACGATATTCTAATCTATTCTAAGAATGAAGATGACGATAGAGAACATGTGAGGATTGTTTTGAAGTTGTTGAAGGATGAAAAGTTGTATGCTAAGTTTTTGAAGTGTGATTTCTGGTTAGATTATGTGCAATTTCTTGGTCATGTGATTAACAGAGATGGAATTCATGTTGATCCTACAAAGGTTGAAACTATTAAGAATTGGTCTGCACCGACAACGCCAACGGAAGTGCGACAGTTCTTAGGATTAGCTGGCTATTATAGGCGATTCATTAAAGAATTTTCTTTGATAGCTAAACCCTTGACTAAGCTTACTCAGAAGAATAAACCTTTCGTTTGGGGAAGTGATGAAGATGGAGCATTTCAGATATTGAAGCAAAAATTATGTAGTGCGCCAATCTTATCATTACCCGACGGGAGTGAAGATTTTGTAGTGTATTGTGATGCATCTCTTAGAGGTTATGGAGCTGTTTTGATGCAGAGAGAGAAAGTGATAGCTTATGCTTCTAGGCAATTAAGGAAGAATGAGGAGAATTATACTACTCATGATCTTGAGTTAGGAGCTGTGGTCTTTGCTCTTAGGTTGTGGAGTCATTATCTGTATGGCAGCAAGTGTACGGTATTCACCGATCACAAAAGCCTACAGTATATTCTCGACCAGAAGGAATTGAACATGAGGCAACGAAGATGGATAGAGTTGTTAAGTGATTATGATTGTGATATAAAGTATCACCCAGGAAAAGCTAATGTTGTTGCTGATGCGTTGAGTAGGAAAGATAGAGAGCCTATCAGGGTGCGTTCTCTAGTCTTGACCGTGCACAATAATTTGCCTGAGCAAATTAGAAATGCGCAAATAGAAGCTTGTAAGAAGGAGAACTTTGTTAATGAAGGGTTCCGAGGAGAAGGAGATCCTTTAGAGGTTAGAGCTGATGGAGTGAAATGCTTAAGAGGTCGTATGTGGATACCTAAGTTTGGAGGCTTAAGAGATTTGATTATGTTAGAATCCCATAAATCTAAGTATTCCATTCATCCGGGATCTGATAAGATGTACCATGATTTGAAGAAGTTGTACTGGTGGCCGAATATGAAAGCTGACATAGCTATGTATGTTCTCCAATGCTTGACTTGTGCTAGAGTTAAAGCCGAACATCAAAAGCCATCAGGACTACTTCAACAACCAAAGATTCCTGAATGGAAGTGGGAGCGAATTACAATGGACTTTATCACCAAGCTTCCTAGAACATCATCTGGAAACAATTCGATTTGGGTTATTGTCGATAGACTGACCAAATCAGCACACTTCATTCCGGTTAAGGAGCAGTTCTCACTGGAGAAGCTGACTCGAATATACCTTGATAATGTTGTATGCAAGCATGGAGTGCCTGTATCGATCATTTCAGATCGAGATCCTAGATTCGCATCGAATTTTTGGAAATCTCTCCAAAGATCTTTGGGAACGAATCTCGATATGAGCACTGCTTATCACCCCCAGATTGATGGGCAGAGTGAAAGGACGATACAAACACTGGAAGATATGTTGAGAGCTTGTGTGTTAGACTTTGGTAAGAATTGGGATAAACATTTGTCGTTAGCAGAGTTTTCATATAACAATAGTTACCATTCTAGTATTAAGGCTGCACCGTTTGAAGCTTTGTATGGTAGGAAGTGTAGATCTCCTGTATGTTGGAGTGAAGTTGGGGATACCCAGCTCACGGGACCGGAATTGATCCGGGAGACTACGGAGATGATAGTTCAGATTAAGAAGAGGTTGTTGACTGCCCGAAGTAGACAGAAAAGTTACGCGGATCTGATAAGATGTACCATGATTTGAAGAAGTTGTACTGGTGGCCGAATATGAAAGCTGACATAGCTATGTATGTTCTCCAATGCTTGACTTGTGCTAGAGTTAAAGCCGAACATCAAAATCCATCAGGACTACTTCAACAACCAAAGATTCCTGAATGGAAGTGGGAGCGAATTACAATGAACTTTATCACCAAGCTTCCTAGAACATCAGGACAGAAAAGAAGAGGTTGTTGACTGCCCGAAGTAGACAGAAAAGTTACGCGGATGTGCGGCGGAAGCCAATGGAGTTTGAAGTGGGTGACCGAGTAATGTTGAAAGTATCACCATGGAAAGGCGTTATAAGTTTTGGAAAACGAGGGAAATTGAATCCCCGTTATATTGGACCCTTTAAGATTTTATCTAGAGTAGGTCCGGTGGCTTACAAACTAGAGTTACCCCCAGAACTTCATGGTGTTCACAACACATTCCATGTATCTAATCTGAAGA
Organism: Glebionis coronaria; assembly: GCA_025667525.1. NCBI lineage: Eukaryota > Viridiplantae > Streptophyta > Magnoliopsida > Asterales > Asteraceae > Glebionis > Glebionis coronaria. The sequence continues at coordinate 601,333,782 of CM046877.1, read as the reverse complement.
AATGTCTAGCAGTGAGTGATGAGAAAATTCCGTTAGGTAAGGTTCGAATAGATGGGAAACTGCATTTTATCGAAGAGCCCGTAGAAGTTATGGACCGTGAGGTAAAGCAACTGAAACAAAGTCGGATACCTATTGTCAAGATCCGATGGAATTCAAAGCATGGACCGGAGTATACTTGGGAACGAGAGGATGAAATGTGGAAGAAATATCCGCACCTATTCGATTTCAATAAGAAACGGACATCCAAATGAAATGGATCACGAGGACGTTGATCCCTTTTAGGAGGAAAAGCTGTGACAAATCTAACATTTTCAGGTAGTGAAATATTTTCTCGTATAATATTTTGAAACTTATTTTTGTGTTGGTTGACGAACTCACAATTTACGGATTTAAATTTGGGCTTACGTGCATAATTTGGCGTCTTTTACGACTAAACCGGAAACCTTAGGATTACGTATTTACGTTTTTGAACTCCGTTTTTGATGAGACAATGTTTATTGGATTCGTTTTGTGACGGTGATTCGTAATTTATAAAAAAGTTTTTCGTAAAACGACCCGAGGGCACGCAAATCGAGAAAACTAGAATCGAGAAATACCCGTAAACTAGTGAGATGGGACAAAACACTTTGCCCCATCCCACTAGCTTATATGGGATGGCATTATGGACACCACCACACATAGGTGGCATCAATTTAGCTTGTTTACACAAGTGTAAGCTTGTGCTTACACTTGAAGCCAACTCATTTTACCACTAAACAAAACTAGCTAATGGTTTCATTCTTACCATTTCATCCATGCAATTCACTCTCAAACTCTCTCTACTTCTCCCTTTGTGCCGTCCCACATCAAGCAACAAACCCCATCATTGATCTTTTCTAGCTACAAACCACATGTTTACTAGTCCTATTAAGGTGTTTCCTTGAAGCTTTGATCATTTGGTGGCCATATAAACAACTTTGGAGGTGATTTGCTTGTGTCCTAGGGCTGATTTTCCAACATATGATCTTGATATTTGATGGTCTTGGAGATACTTGTTGTGTTCATCAAGTTCTTGCCTTCCTAAAACAAGAAATCCTCTTGGATTGGTAAAGAAGATCATCCTCTACATTTTTCTCTTATTATTTTGTAAAGAACAAATGTATTTTCTTTCATTTTGTATATGTATATTATGTATATATGATGATAAAAATGTTGTGTGGGGATCAAGTGTTGATAAACATGCTTAAAAATGATGATAACCATAAGAAATGAAGCTAAAATCATGACTAATTAGTTGGCTGTATAAAAACAGTAGATAACTAAATGATGAACTGATAAAATTGCATGGTTTGATCTATTTACAGTAAGTAGATGATGTTATACACATGTGAGAGTTGGCCATGCAATGGAATCAAAATAATGAGTGAGATATGATCAAAACAAGTTAGGTGGTACAATTTGAATAAGCAGTTTTGTGGGGACTGTTAAGGCAACTTAGACTCAAAATGGGCAGTAGCTATAACTAAGTTATATGTAGCACTTATTATGAAGAAGTTGTCATCCAAAAATGAGCTTCTAAGTCATTGTAGAACTCTAGATATGGTAAAAATGGTGAATATGAAGTTAAAAATCAGATTTTGGAAATAATGTTTATTATTATTATATAAGCACTCACTTTATAATGTATAAAATGTAAAATATAAACCCACTAACTTATAAAACTTATTTATATAAATGTATAAAAGGTTAATTAAATGAGTAAATTAGATAAATGGTGGTAAAAATAATATTTATAAGTAATAAAAACTATAAACTTGATTTTTACGACTTTTTCGGCTATCGCCGTGAAATTAACGTTTTTCATCAAATAAAACTTAGACGACCAAACCCGTCTAATGTAAAGTTTATAAAAGTTGTATACTGATGTATAAGTAACTATGACAAGTAAAAACCGATAAAACCCGAACTATAAGAATTACGGACATTTACGAGCTAAATAAACGTATTGGACTAATAATTGGACTTAATAAGATAAAAACTTGTAAAAAGAATTATTTGGGCTTAACCCATTTGGGCCCAACATGAAAAATATATATACTGATCATATAGGTATAAAATGGGTAAAAACAAGTTAAAGAACTTATAAAAGACTAAATGAACTTAAAATAGGTAAAATCGGTAAAACTAGTGAACTAGTAAGACGATACTAAAACGTAAATGCTAAAATGAGTAAATGAGGATTTATAAACCCACTTGATCATCATCATATGTACAAAATCATCATATGTATATTGTTATTTTGATAAAAGTCATTGGACCGAGTCTAAGACCGATTATTATTTATATAGGTTTCCGTGACCGAAGCACGCCCGTAGCCGATAATCCGCCATTCATTAACAACGTGAGTTCATAGCCTCGCACTCTTTTAAATGTTTTATAAAATGATTTGTAAACCCGCGAGGGAGATAACATGCTAGATTTTTATAAAAATAGAACACAAGTAGTCCCGATTGTATGCTTAATGATATGGACCCGAATGATGCTATGACACTATATTCGAGACTAAAAGGATTATTAGTAGTTAGGTTATGTCACTTAAAGTCCCATTAGCATGAATTGTGAACTACCTGGATTTGGTAGACGCTTATGCATTTGATAGTACTATTTGGGGACGATCACCCCAGTTCGCGCCTTGAAGGTTGATCCCCGTCGTACCACATTGATTGGTAAGCGAATTTATGTATGAGAAGATTCCATAGCGTGATTTTTGTGACAACATGCTAACTTAGATGGGCAAATTGTTTGTCGGGTTCGCGGCCCGCTGTTTTCACAGTAAGGTAACAATGTCATGCGGCTAATAATAATCCTACAACCTAATACAATATAAGACATAAATAATAAACGATGACGACGCTATTACGATGAATATATTACCTATCATGGTAATATAGAGACTATGGTCTCATGGACGGTTTCAGATGTATGCTTGATTTATATATTGCCTGACTAGCAATATGTGGACTTACTTCCGATATTATACTTGTGTTCTGATTTTAAATGAATGTAAATGATTGTTTTATATAACGGTTTTCATTAAACTCTATGAATTCAGTCGGCATTCGCTGATATGATTTTTGCATGTTTTCTATCTCAGGTGCTTGAAGGTAATCCGGATGGAGATCGACTCTGATGGCCCACACTTAATATTAAAAATGTTCATTCGATCTGTGTTTTGTAAACTTAATGACCTGTATAATTTGGGACCTGTTGTACACTTTTAAACCTTTTTATCGAATGAATGTTTGTTAAACCTTGTACAACCATTTTTATGTGTTGTCTATGATTGGAGTTATTGTGCTATCCCGTAACACTCTGAAAGACCCTACCGCTGTACCGATACGAAAAATGAGAGTGTTACATTTTAAGTTGCCACCAATTTCGGAACAACTTTGCTCCCATCGCAATATTAGGGTTTGTACTTATTCCGACGGATTTACTGCTTTTGATCTCAATAACCCAAGAGGGTTTTACTTTGCGATTGGTTGAATCTTACCCCTTATTCCGATCAGGAATTGCGATCGCTTATTGCGATCGCACATTCTGACGGGACTAAGGTCCTTTTTAAGTCGAAACTCTGGCCAATTTCTATTTACAACATTCCGATCTGACATTGCGACAAAGGGTCTTTAGATATTCCGATCTGACTTTCCGATCTAGACATCATTCCGACAGCTTTGATTTTAATTATTCTGATGGTAACTTACATGAACATTCCGATGGACCTTCACTTGAAATATTCCGATGGATCAGTTTAATTGTATTCCGATGGTCATGATTTTGGCATTCCGACAGCTTTGCATTTTTTTATTCCGATGAACTAAGTTTTAAAGTTCTATGAAGTTTTAAGTGTTAGCTTAGTTAAGTATTCAAAGTATTTTTCTAATCTTTTCTTTACGTTTTCAAGCTTTTATTTTTAACTCGTCAATTTAGTTTATCTTCCAAAGCTTTAATTTACTCAACGCCACATACATTTTTTTGCTACTAGTTTAAATTAGATAAACAAACCAACACCCTTTTTATTAACCAAGAACAAATCATTCCACTTAGAACCGTGATCAATTCGAGGAGATACCGAGAATAATCTAGAACCTGAAATTGAGATTTTACTAATTGAAAGTTCGTTATTCTCGGTATCTCCTCGAATTGATCTTTGGTTAATTGTGCGAGATTAATTGTTCTTGGTGAAACAAATATTTTTGGATTTGGTAAAATAAATGTGCAAGACTTAATGTAAATGACGGGGAATTTAAAACTAAAACTAATTGAAACGTAAACGGTGCATATTTAAAACTTTAAAAGTAAATGACGCAAAAATTAAATAACGTAAAATTAAAGGCTTGACGAAAAGTAAATTGACAATTAAATAAAAGTGCAAAACGAATTAAAATTGAACTAAAAATAAAACGAGAAAATTCAACATTTTAACTAAAGCAAAGTATTAAAACAAAACAAGTATATCCAATCGGAATACACCCGATCGGAATCCAATCACAATCCGATCGGAATGTACCCGTCGGAAAGCACAAATCGGAATGAACAAAATGACATGATCGGAATGCTTGGCAAAAGGTCCGATCGGAATATCATGAAATAAGCTTAATCGGAATGTTATAAGGAGCAGTAAATCGGAATAAGTCAAAACATAACCGATCGTAATAATCATAGACAAGCCAAATCGGAAAGTGGCCAAACTTCCCAATCGGAATCCGCCTAAACCCTTTTCCGATCGTAGTCCAATCGGAAAGGGTGGGATTAGGTTGCTGGTCGGAATGCACGATCGGAAAGGGGTTTAAATACCCTTTCCGATTTATAAGGAATCCGATATAAAAGCTATATCAAAAAGCTATAGAAATAAGCTTTTAACCCAAAACTAGAACGAATCAAAACTGAAGCAGAATCAATAAGCGCAAATAACCACTTTTCAAACTTAAAATTAACAAACTTTGAAATCAAAACATAAAAAGATGAACTTTTTAGGCGCGAAAACATGAATGAACAACTCGGATCATATGTAAATCGCACCAAAAGTAAATTAGAATCAAGAAAGGAAGATGAGAGATTAAGACAAGAAAAGTAAAGATTAAAGATTAAAGAACAAATGATGAAAACTTACTTGAGAATTAAATTGATTAAAAGTGCATAACAATTAATTAAAGTGCGAGAGATAAAATGAAAAGAAATGAAAATGGTGGAAGAGTGGTTTGTCAAGCCACCAACACTCTAAAACAAATGAGGTTGGTTCTATTTATAGGGAGATTAGGGAGGAGCTTAGGAAGCTTCCTCCCTCTTTCTTCTTTCTCTTAATTGCACACTTAGGTCCTTGATCTTCTTAATCTTTCGTTAATCTTCTTAATACTTGGACTTTGTCTTGGGATTTCTTCAAACTCGTCTTGTATTTTCTTCATAAATAAGACTCGAGTTCTTCGGCTTTTTAGTAAACTTCCGTCTTTGACTTTTTCTTCGATAAATCTTCAGAATTGGTCTTGGACTTCCGTTCTTTTTCCACTTTTGATCTTTCGACTTCATCTTTTGTCTTTTTCTTTGATAAAATCCCGTGGAAGCCCGTGTTTTCTCCATTTTACACCTTTTCATCCTAAATCACAACAAAAACACAAACCACGCATAATTCCGACATAAATGACATAAAATACACGTTTTGGCTCGGTTATTATTGCAATTAAGTGGTAAAAAGGATGGGTGTTTTCACACCTATCAAATCCCCTACACTTAACCATTGCAATGTCCTCATGCAATGCATTAGTTACAAAGCAAGATTACATTTTCCATCATAATCAATCCACGTTGGCCTTTATTAAAGAAATAGAAAATTATAATCATACAAAGTAAAGAAATCAAAAACATACCTTGGGTTATGAAAATGTCGTGAATGATCATCATCCTCAAGTTTCACGTTCCCCAAACCAAGCTTAAAAACGAGATCATTGTCATTATAAGTTAGTAAACTAACACAAACTCATGTGGGGCAATTATTCACTTAGACTCCCTTATTCCTATGTGTGTCTCTTATATTTTATTATTTGTCTTGAATGATCACGAGGATGCATTGTTTGACTTATTTCGATAGTTATTTAGGCCGAAAATAAGGTGCACGATTTAATCAATAGTTAGCTAAAGGACCAAATCTTTTAAAACTGCTTCTCGGGATATCAAAAAGTTCATATCTTGGCATAACTCGCTTCACGATTTGAGACCTTTCTCGGACCGATATTTGGCAGCGACTTCATACTTCGAATCCTTGAGAGACGTTCTTGAAATTATGGTCTTCTCTTCATAATAAGAATTTCTTCACTTGAAGTTTTGAGAGATTCTTCATCTTTGGACCACGACTTCTTCATTTTTCTCCAATCTTTATTTTGGACTTTGATATACAACGATCCGCCTCCTTTTAGGACATGGATCTATTTATCCTCATACCTTGTTAGGGTCTTTTCGGATAGACTTCTCCATGACTTTTGGGGAGTTTTTGCTTTTCGTCGTGTGTCTTGATCCTTCATATAGATTTTTGATAAATGATTCTTCACATCACTTTTGGATCTTTAGCAACAAAATGTAGCCCTCATGCCTTGTTAGGGCCTTTTCGGACTCGCCAATCTTCGCATCCCGCTTCAATAAGTTATGCCTTGGCTATGAACTCTAATCCGTACCGAGCAACTTTTAAACGATCTGGGGCTAGAAACTAAGTAACCTTTTAAATCGTACAACCTTATTTATTGCAGATAAATTTATTAATAAGCGAAGGGAGAATAGGCTCATAATTAACTCACATAAATTCATGAAAGAATACCAAACTTATAATTGACTCTATCATCTCTCGTTCTCCACAGTTTAAAATCTCAAGGAATGAGACTCGTGGATGCTTAGCCTATTAAATCAATGTTTTGGGTTTTCGAGTCGCCTATAGGATCTTGCAAATTCTTAGACTTTTTCAAGTTTAGAAATCGCATTTTAAAGTTCCCTTGATAAACGACTCTCTAGGATCAATTATAGGAACTTGCGAAAAGTTCTTGTTCTTAACCGGTGAGAGTTAAGACTTTCGCGTTTTATAGCTCCCTATATAAAAGCCTAGCAAAACTTGACTTAAACATGTTAAGGATACTAGCTAGAATAAAATTAGGCAAGTAAACTCGGGTTGAGTCAAAAGATTCACAACGTTTGAAAATTAAAACCACTTATTTAAACATTTATTCTAGCAAGGAAAGAAAATAACTATACAAAGGGATAAACTAATAGGCCAAAATAGATCAAAAATTTTGAAAAATGTCGAAAAATGGATTTTCCGGTTAAAATGAGGACAAATACAAGGGAAAGACCACTTAACTTCGATAGAAGTCCCCCCTACACTTAATATAAACATTGTCCTCAATGTTTAAGCATGTGGGAGTAAAACTCCCCTACACTTAGGACATTGTGCACTTTGTTTAAATCTCGCTAAGGAAAAGACAACTAAAGAGATTCCTATTTTAATATTGAGAAATATAAAATAGTGAATCGAAAAGAGTTTAGGATAGAACCGGGAAGAAGGGAACACGGAATCACGGTTCGTCAAAAGTCATCAAGAGTGTGTCTTTGAAGCTCTAATCCCTGCACATGATAAGAAAGAAAGCAAGAAACACCACGGGGCGCCCCCTACACTTATGGTGAAAACAGGTAAAGATAGATAATTGGGTTGCCTCCCAAAAAGCGCTTGTTTATATTGACCGAGTCACGAGCCTGACTCGTCCCCGAATTAAATGGTCCATGGGGAAGCCTCAAATGTGATACCGGGATCAAAGACCTTGTCCTCGTTCCCGGTTGACATCAACAAAGGAGAGGCGGGGGGATAAGTCTTGAAAGGGAGAAAAACCCTTTCAACATACGAGAAGTATGTGAATTCAAGATCCACGGGAGGTGGGTTGGGTATAGCAAGCACATTGTCCTCGCCCAAAGACAATGGATGCTGAGCAAGCGGCAAAGCCGTATTGTTATCAATTATAGCATAATCAATGTCACCTCCCGGGTCAAAGCACTCATCCTCCGAGATAGTCTCTAAAGGGGAGGATGAAAGGTGCTCGGGAGGGGAACTTGGGACAATACCTTCAAGTAGAAAATTATCAAAAATAATGTCCCCCTCCGTGTCATAGTCATCAATACCTGGAGGGATGGAGTGGATGTCAATTTCTTCCAGCAATGGGTCATTATCTTCAACGGTAGGAGGAGATGGAGGTAAAGGCTTAGAAATAGGAGAAGTCAACTCTTCGATCTGAGCAATAAGAAGGTGCACTTTCCGTAATCTATCGCGAAGAAGCACGTCTTCCACCTCATCCACAAGATCATGATGATCGGTGAACTTTTCGTAAACCGGAGAGAATAAATCGTCATTGCCCGCATCTCCCGGTGGAGATTGAGAAATTTCAAAAGTGAAATTCTCATAGCAAAAAGAAGAATCGTCATCACTAGGATCGACCTTTTCCGTAAGAGTAGCGTCGTCCTCAGGCTCCATAGCAGGTAAGTCACAAACCTCATCATCCAATACTTTGTCGAGAACAACATCACTAAGCTCATTCAACGAATCTAGATCCTTAGATGCAGTAGGAACATCGACAGTAGGAGCAGCAACTTCAGAAGATTGGTTGAAAGTGTAGACATCATCGTCGTCGTCATCATCATAATAGATGGGACGAGTCCAGTTAGGAGTGACATAGTCGGCTAACTCTTCCTTGATAACCTCCACATCTTTAAGAAGCTCATGCAGCAACTTTTGTTGTTCATCGCCCCGAGTATGTTCAATTTCACCGATTCTATCCCACGCTGTAATTAAACATTTTGGTGTAGAAAAGAAGGGAAAACGACTAAATTGGCTCAAAAAGGTGTCGGTGGTTTTCAAGGTTTTGTCCACATCAAGTAATGGTTGCCTTTCCTGATGTAAGTCAGCTCGGAGTTGAGCTAGACTTTCTAGAATTCCATTTAAAGAAGTGATTTGTTGATCAAGACTAGTTTGCTGAGAGGATTGATGATTGAGGGTGTGATGTGGGGGCTCAAAGTGTTGAAAACCTGAATTATAGCATGGTTGTGGCTCATAGTAGTTCATCTGTTGGGAAGAATTAGAAACCGGGTTTGGTTCATAATAATCCATTGGTGAAGAAAACTGAGGACACGGATTTTGCTCATAATAATTCATTGGTTGACAATAGGAAGTATCGTGAGGACCCCACAGTTGTTGCAGAACGGTTGAGGAGAAAGACTGGGTGCGTCTTGTGGATAGCTATTATCATAGTCATAATTGTACCCCGGTTCTTGCCCGTGATCATACGGGTATGGAACCGGGCACGAAATATGCCAATGAGAATCGCTTCCACAATAGGTGCACGTGGGAATAGGAGGTGGGTTCAAAAAGGACGAATTGGTCGAGTTGCACAAAGGACAAAATCCGAATTGTGTGTTGTCGATATCGTTGCCGCACCGCTCACATGTACACCATTGACAAGAGTCGTTCCCGTACAATCGTCTCCCACAGCCGACGCAATTGACGTAAAAATCCATAGAGAAAGATAGATGAGCAAGAAGAATATTTTTGGTGCAAAACTTTAAAAAAAAAATGCTTTTATGATTTTTCAAATGTTTTTGGATTTTTGAAAATATTTGACACGAAAAATAACGTTCACGAGTGAACGGATCCCAAAAGCCAACGCTTCTCTCACAAAAAACTTTCGATCCTCACGAAAAGAGCCGGCAGCGGCGCCATTTGAAATTGAGATTTTACTAATTGAAAGTTCGTTATTCTCGGTATCTCCTCGAATTGATCTTTGGTTAATTGTGCGAGATTAATTGTTCTTGGTGAAACAAATATTTTTGGATTTGGTAAAATAAATGTGCAAGACTTAATGTAAATGACGGGGAATTTAAAACAAAAACTAATTGAAACGTAAACGGTGCATATTTAAAACTTTAAAAGTAAATGACGCAAAAATTAAATAACGTAAAAATAAAGGCTTGACGAAAAGTAAATTGACAATTAAATAAAAGTGCAAAACGAATTAAAATTGAACTAAAAATAAAACGAGAAAATCGACATTTTAACTAAAGCAAATTATTAAAACAAAACAAGTATATCCAATCGGAATACACCCGATCGGAATCCAATCGGAATGTACCCGTCGGAAAGCACAAATCGGAATGAACAAAATGACATGATCGGAATGCTTGGCAAAAGGTCCGATCGGAATATCATGAAATAAGCTTAATCGGAATGTTATAAGGAGCAGTAAATCGGAATAAGTCAAAACATAACCGATCGGAATAATCATAGACAAGCCAAATCGGAAAGTAGCCAAACTTCCCAATCGGAATCCGCCTAAACCCTTTTCCGATCGCAGTCCAATCGGAAAGGGTGGGATTAGGTTGCTGGTCGGAATGCATGATCGGAAAGGGGTTTAAATACCCTTTCCGATTTATAAGGAATCCGATATAAAAGCTATATCAAAAAGCTATAGAAATAAGCTTTTAACCCAAAACTAGAACGAATCAAAACTGAAGCAGAATCAATAAGCGCAAATAACCACTTTTCAAACTTAAAATTAACAAACTTTGAAATCAAAACATAAAAAGATGAACTTTTTAGGCGCGAAAACATGAATGAACAACTCGGATCATATGTAAATCGCACCAAAAGTAAATTAGAATCAAGAAAGGAAGATGAGAGATTAAGACAAGAAAAGTAAAGATTAAAGATTAAAGAACAAATGATGAAAACTTACTTGAGAATTAAATTGATTAAAAGTGCATAACAATTAATTAAAGTGCGAGAGATAAAATGACAAGAAATGAAAATGGTGGAAGAGTGGTTTGTCAAGCCACCAACACTCTAAAACAAATGAGGTTGGTTCTATTTATAGGGAGATTAGGGAGGAGCTTAGGAAGCTTCCTCCCTCTTTCTTCTTTCTCTTAATTGCACACTTAGGTCCTTGATCTTCTTAATCTTTCGTTAATCTTCTTAATACTTGGACTTTGTCTTGGGATTTCTTCAAACTCGTCTTGTATTTTCTTCATAAATAAGACTCGAGTTCTTCGGCTTTTTAGTAAACTTCCGTCTTTGACTTTTTCTTCGATAAATCTTCAGAATTGGTATTGGACTTCCGTTCTTTTTCCACTTTTGATCTTTCGACTTCATCTTTTGTCTTTTTCTTTGATAAAATCCCGTGGAAGCCCGTGTTTTCTCCATTTTTCACCTTTTCATCCTAAATCACAACAAAAACACAAACCACGCATAATTCCGACATAAATGACATAAAATACACGTTTTGGCTCGGTTATTATTGCAATTAAGTGGTAAAAAGGATGGGTGTTTTCACACCTATCAGAACCCATAGCAAAATCTTTGTATCATATCTCCATGGAAAGGAGTAATACGTTTTGGAAAGAGAGGAAAGTTGAGCCTGAGATTTATTGGACCTTTTAAGATTATCCAAAGGATTGGATTGGTGGCTTATAAATTAGAGTTTCCTGATGAGCTTAAGGCGATTCATAGTACTTTTCATGTGTATAATTTGAAGAAGTGTCTAGCTGAAAGGGATGTGGTGATTCCATTGGAGAAGATTAAACTTGATGATAAGTTGCATTTTATAGAGGAAGCTGTAGAGATAATGGATAGGGAAGTTAAGAAGTTGAAGCATAGTAGAATTCCGATTGTGAAAGTGAGATGGAACTCTAGACGTGGGCCAGAGTTTACGTGGGAACGTGAGGATTTCTTTAAGGACAAGTATCCTCATTTGTTTAGGAAGGATTAAGCGCCACGGACATCGCTTCTTTTAACAAGGGGGGGATGTGACAACCCAAAACCGAGGTCATTGCTTAATCTTATTTTACGATTATTTTTGAAATTATTGGATGAGTTTGAATGATAATTACTTTTAGAGGTTTAAGTTTAAACCGATGTTGGAAGGTTTATATTTTATATTTATTAAGTATAAGGAGTATTAGCAAGCGCGATGTCGATGGATGCCAAATATTTTACGTCTTATTGTCGGTTGTTCGATTTTTGTCATTTTTGATATTTTATTTTAAATGGCGTGTTAAGTCGAGTCGGGAGTCAATATTATTATATTTGAGGTACGTCTTAAATTTTTAAAATTATCTTTATGAAACCCGAGCCCCGTAAATATTTTCAAAATTGACTAATAGTTATTTCCCGCATTTTTAGCTAACTATTTTCATTTTGAGCCACAACTATTGCAAAATTACAACAATGATTTCTCATGCATTATATATAAAGCTTAAACAAACACACACTACACAAAAATCCACTCAAAATTTTTCATCTATCTCTCTCTTCTCTCTCTCTTATTTCCGTAACATCACCACCACCCTAAAACACCACACATGTTCAATTTTAACTTGATTTTGGAGATGATTTGAGAAAAACAAAAGAAAGACCCACTCTTATAATTGATCAAGGATCATTTTAGTATAAGAATACCTTACATGCAAGGCATTTTTTTTATGTTGGTAGGTAGAAACCATGATCATGCATGGTGTTCTTGCCATGATCAATGGTGATTGTTGCAAGAATTTTGTTAAAAACTTCATTTTGATTCAAAGGTTTTAATTTTGATGATGATTTAGATGTTATGGTTCATATATATTGTTGTTAGGGTATAGGAATGAACATTTCTATGGTTGGTTTTGATCAAAAAGGTGATTTTGTACAAGTTTTTTATGGTCATTTTATAACAGTAAGTAAACAGTAAAATCCGAATTTTTATGTTTTGAAAACGGCTTAACTTATATCCTAGGGTTTTATATAATTTTATTAGCTTCGGTTTGATATAAGGTAGAGCTTCTAGCTCCAAACGAGCGCGAAGTTGTGATGTTTTGATTGATAGTGTACCGGGAGACGAGTATCGGCACTACATATAGTTGTTGTCGATATTTGGATCGAATCTTGGGGACTCTAAATGGAAGTTTTGAAATATGTAACCTACTGATAATGAGGTGTTTACCTTAGATGTTGAGTTTACTTTAAAACCCGAGTGTCGGTTTTGTAAACGGAGTCGTTTAATAAGTTAAAACGGTTGTATAAAAATTTAACGTAAATCTGTCCGAATTTTGTAGTTTGAAAATGATTTAAAAGTTATTTCATTTAATAAACTTGTAGGAGTACTTTCTATATAGAGTAAGTTAGTTTATCGAGTCGTTTCATAAACGTTTGATAAGTTTAAAAGGGGTAAATAAGCTAGTACATGTAGTATGTGCCGGCGGACTTTGTTAAAAGTGTAAAATGGTAAAGTAAATGTGTAGTAAAGTATAATGAAGTTATTTATATCGTTTTCTCTCGAGTTTATTGTGAATTTATGATTTTGAGTTTGATGTTGTTATGTATGATTTATTTCTTGAGTCATTATTAATGATCGCGCCTTATTTGATAGGTAACGGTTCTCGTGTTTGAAAGGAATCCCTTATCATCGACGATCATCTCGCTAGATCTCTTATACTAAGGTGAGTCTGTAGCCTCGCTTTTTAAGCTAGCTACTAAATGTTTTATACACGCGAGGGGGATACATGCTATTTGAAAATAAATGAACACAACTCATGAGTAATTGTTGGACCCGAATGTTGCCTAAGTTGAATACATTGTATTGAGTACCTTGTTGCTAAAGACCCTAAATTCATGAGCCGTTAAATAACTTCTGACTTGATGTTGTGAGTCGGGAATAGCCGCTTATTCTAATGATAGTACTATTGGGTTGACCACCGTATCTGAGACCAGGGCATTACGTTAAGTAACCCGCTGGGAAGGATAATTTTACGAGAATAAGTATGTGGTATTCTAGCAACTGATACCCTAGAGGGGCAGTGGTTTTATTCTATTCATGCCGACATTTGGCGTGGGTGACTATTTGGTTAAGGGGTCGGTGTCATGAGCTTAAATACAATGTTTTATTATTATTATTGCCTTGAAAATAGATTGTGTGTACGACAATTCTATAAATGATTATGATTGATTTTCTTCTTGTGTTCAAATGTGATTTGATAAACCTATAGAGTCGTTCAACATTATTGTTGACTCGTTTTAGCATGTATTTCAGGTAATAGGAAGTGATGGAGCATGGAGCTTTGCTGTGGAGGTTGTGGCTTGGCTTTTGGAAGAATGTTGGTCTAAAAACTGTTTCTACCCTTTGCTGTTGAATAATTTACTTTATGTTGTGTACTATACTAAACTTGTGTTGGTTGTTGGTCGAGATCCATGGGGACTAAACGCTTTACTCTGGTGTCGTTTTAGTACAATTATGGGATTAAATTTATGTTTTAGACCTATTATGAAAATAATGTTTATATTTATGTGTAGACGTCTCTATTTGAGTCGCTCAATATACCTTGTGTAATGATGCTTGTGTCTAGCACCCAATTGTGTATTTCCGCTGCGCAATGTAAATTGGGGGTGTTAGACAATTCTTCAATATTGGAGGACCCTTCTTGTATAATCTTCAAATCTTCAAGGTTTATTCTTGGAAAATCATCACTTGTGTCCGGTTCATTGTGCGGCTTCTTTTCCCATTTTCGTTATTGCATGATTCTTGTGATCTTTTGTCATTTCCTCAATATCCGTACCTATAATACACAAGTAACAAACAAAAGCATATATTTGGGTATTTTTATGATATTTTATGCATTTAAAGCCCGTTTTGGATGATGAGACTATGTATAAAAGCAGTCTCATCATTCATAGAACCAGAACCCAATTAAGGTCAAAAACTCCTCACAGGCCCTTTAGGAGACCTGAACCCAAACCCAGAGATAACTCTCAGGGTTACAGACCAGATCCTTCCTCCAAGTACTGTGGTTTCAATGACCATCACTTTAATGAGTGTGAACATTATCCTGGATGTGACATTTGTGGAAGCATGCGCCATGAAACCAGAGACTACAACCAAAGACGGGTGTAACACCCCACTTGGATAAGTGGACCGTTACGTATATTTATGGCGTGTCATCAAAGCATAAGGTAAATGTACTAAAACATTAAATGACCATAACGGAGATACCGGAATCAAACATCGGTAATCCAACCTAAGCTCAAAACATGAAAAATAAAATACTGAAAGAAAGGACTAAACAATGTCCAAATAAGCAGAATAATGTAAGTGCATAAAATAAGAAGTCTGGATAGCTTCCATCCCAAATGCACGTGCTCTTAGAATCCTAAAAGCGTCCTGGTGTACCTGCCGTTAGAACATGAAAGGAACTACGGCTGAGCATAACGCTCAGTGAACGGATATAAAGCATGATAAGGAATTACTGAAATGAAACAGATGATAAAATACTAAAGCTGTAAGACTGATAAGTAAAGTTGCAGCGGAAATATGTGTATAATCTGTAAAGGCTGATTTATAAATAATAAAACTGAACTTTTATCTATCAAATCTGAAAACATGCATTTACTGTATTTTAATTGCCAGAGCTTATATAGGTCATGTGCTGTAACAACGTTGCATGAATAACTGGAGGGGTGACCTCGTCATGCTGTAGAGGGGTGACCTCTAAATAACTGTGCTGGGTGGAGGGATCAGCTCCAATGTGAAGGATGTAGAGCATACACCACATTCACCTGCTAAACTGTAAACTGTAGCCTAGGATGCATCCATACGCCCCACTAATAATACTGAAAATGGCCAAGCTAAGCTGAGTGGGACGATGCAGGATATCACTCTCCTGCATGTGAGTCACGACACTGGTGCCTCTAGTGCCGTGGTTACGGTACCTCCGTAACTAGTACATAAACTAATCATGCTTGTATATAATGCTCAGGAAATTTATTTAATTCTTAACATGATTACTGATAAGTTTAAACATATACTGGGGAAAACATTTGGCTGCAGACGGGGAATCCTAATCATGCATAGAAAGGAAGTCCTTACTGAAAGGACGGAAATCCGTACCTCGTGTCCAGTACTGAAATAAGACTGAAAGCTGACGGATCGAATTTGACTTCACGGATACTACATAAATAATGGATGGAAATTAAGTTAACCGATTACTGTTTACCATTATCGATTTTCATCTACTCTTAGTTTAATTTATTTTATTCTTGTACTACTGTTTATGTATAATCTGATCAATCTGCGTATCTGGTGTATTTCTACTAACTCGACTGATCTTTAAATGTCTACTGATTAGTATATACCTATTTATGGTTACTGTGTATTATACTGTGTTCTAATAACTCTGATATTACTATAAATAGTACCTTGTTGTAAACAGAAAGTTTCCTAAAATAGAAGGATTTCCAATTTAGTTTTCTTGAAATAAATCGTTACAACAAATCACATGTTTAAAGTAAATAAAAGAATTAATTTTATGTTACTAATTAAGTAATAACACAAAACAATTAATAAAATTTATTTAATACAACTTATTTATAAAAAGATTTAATTAACTAAAGTAATTCCTCGTATATTAATATATTCCCACTGCTTTTGTTATGTTCCCACTGCCTTCATTGTATAAGTTCCCACTGCTTGGTTTATAAAAGTTCCCACAGCTTGGTTTATAAAAGTTCCCACTGCTAGTCTTAGTTTCCCCCCGTTTGATTTACTTTCCCACTGCTTTTGTTAAAGTTTCCACTGGTCATAGTCCCAAACACCCCTGCTGGAAACTGCAGTCCCAAACGCCCCCTGTACAAACCAAACGCCCCCTGCCTTATGTTTTGTGGTTCGAGGTTGGCCAACAAAAACACCAGCGCCCCTGTATTACTTTGTTACCCCCTGTTTGGGGTTTCTTTGTTCGGCTGGGCGACACAAGACACCACTGAGGCCCTTAAAGGTCTCGGCTGTGAAGGTAAAAACCCACCGAGAGCTCTATGCTCTCGGTTTTCATGTAAAACATCGAGACCCCCCCACTGATTTAATAATTAAACGCATGATCAACCAAAGCCTGCGTTTCCTTATCTTACTCATTGGATTTACGAATTACAAGAAAAAAAGGAGATGATTACCTATTCATGGAGGATAGAGATGGAGGCGTGTATGAGGTGGTGGTAGCACAAACCCGCAGTTTTCTTCTCTTTTTTTACAAAAACAAACCGGCGGCTACACATGGGTGACAACCCTAATTTTATTCTTTTTTTTTCTGTTCCTGAATGACGACCAGGGGGTTTCCCCGTTCTTTTTTTTGTAACTCTTGATGGGCTAAAGCCTAATTTTCTTTTTCTTTTTCTTACACTAACCGGCCCAAAACTTCTCTTTCCTTTTTATTTTTTTATTTTTTTTTAAATACTTGTATATATTATTTTCTCGCGTTTTGTTTCTGATTCGCGATAATTATTTTTCGTGTAATAATACATACGTAATATATTCTGAAACTTGATAATTATTTTCTGAATAATTATTCATTTGTAATATTTAAATAAACTGAGACTACGCGCATTTAATATTAACGTTTAATTATTTCTGTAAAAATAATTAATTCATCTGTAATATTTTCTGAGATTAAATAGTTATTATCTGAATAAACTGTAATATTAGTAGTATTTAAATAAACTGGGATTGCGTATTTAACTTATGCGTTTATATCTCTGCCTAATAATTAATACTTATATAGTTTATTAATATTAAACCGCGTATTTAAATATTCTGATTTTTAAATACGGGTTTTACAATTCTTCCCCTCTAAAAACAATAATTCGTCCCCAAATTAAAGATACGGCTATACTGGGTTTTACAATTCTTCCCCTCTAAAAAGGAGAAATTCGTCCTCGAATTAAAAGAAATAAGCTGATGGAGTTATAAGAACTGAAAGCACGTAACTGAAAGACCAATAGGCTGAAGGATAATTTGTCTTCTAATTAAGACATAATGCTGCTGATAGGTATAAACCTGACATGACTAAAGTGAACATGGAATGTGTCACGATTGAAAGAACTTGACTGGATTTATTGAAGGAAAAAGGGGATGAGAGGTCCGGATGGACTCCTCTGTTTCGAGTGGCCTCCCTCTCGAAACGATTCCTTCAAAGGTCTAAACATAAAAAATCTTGGTCCTGATGACCCTGTCCTGATGATGTTGAATATTTTCAGGTTCCATACTTAAGATGGATTTTCTGAACCTGAATGAATAAGCTATAGCATGTAGTATACATGAAACGGTACGTACAATTATCCTGAAAAGATAACATTTATATCTCTGAGCAAGCTGCTGAGAATATATATAGGGACGAACTACGTGAACAATTGTGAACATGCTAAGTGAGCAAATTGTGAACGTGGTTCATAATTATATGAGGAGCGCTGGCATGGGATTAGAATATGATAAGTGAATCATACTGTGAACGTGATACTAGAACATATCATGAACGTATGCTGACTGAGGAATGAATGCCCAATGATACGGCCTGAGATGTGAAACGTCTGCCTGGTTATGGAATAGTTGTGCTAAACTTGAGTCTGGTCTCTCAAGCTTTCTGTAACCGTATTCGGTAATAGACTGAGAAACGTGTATCGTGAAATGGCACAAGAACTTGAACGTGAGCAATGTTATGAACACAAACGTGAGCTTAAATCATGAGATAGCATAAAAGATGAACTGAAACAGCATCATACCGCGAATGAGATGTAAACGTGAAAGTGAAAATAATCATGAACTTAAAGTGGGCGTAAACATACACTTAATCGTGAACATGAATCCTGTCTGATATGATGGTCAAAGGAATGCCTTGAATTCGTACGATTTACTGCTGAATTTAAATGTTTCTGCAGATCTGCTACTACGTGATCCATTCGGATGAAAGAGACGCACAGGCTGATTACATGGTTGATGATAACTTAGATAGTATCATACTTTCTCTGAGTCTGTGGTAAACTGATGACAATATCCATGGAGTCTTGTCGCCTTTCGGTCCAGAATTCCTATTGGTAGTAATAACTCGATAGTATGACGACGTTCTATCTTAAACCTGTTGGAATGGAAGGTATTAGATATGAAAATAGATGCCTGAACGCGTTATACTGCTTCTATCAAAATTCTGCCTGGAATTTTGGTACATTCTGGTGGAATTTCGCTCATAGGTGTCAGTCGGGACCATCAGGTGATGGCCTTCACCTTCGCAGCATTGATTGAAACTTCTTTCTGCTAAGGTTGAATGTTCAGAAATTCCACCTTGTTCAATTTGAATTTATATCTGGAAAGTTGTATATAAAATTTTCTCATATCGAAGATTCTGTACAACTATGAGAAGATGATTCTCGTGTTCTTCTTTAAAATTTAGCAGATCAGAATGTGATCAATGAATATACTGACGATTTTGTCTGCGAAGTCGTAAAAGAAAATTTATTCATAAATTTCATACTATAGCTGGGGCATTAGGGAGCCCAGACGTATAAGTCAAAATTTATAGAGACTGCGACGTGTTCAACAGAAATCTGAAAAACATCATGTTTCTTCTCTCACCACTTCTAGTGGCAGGGTCGCGAGTTGTTAATGTAAGAGATTTTACTAGTTGAAAGAGTTCGTTTTCTCGGTGTCTAATCGAATTGATTTCCGGTTAATTGTGTGAGATTAGTTGTTCTTGGTGAAACAAATATTTTTGGATTTGGTAAAATAAATGTGCAAGACTTAATAATAAAGGACGGGAAATTAAAACTAAAACTAGTTGAAACGTAAACGGTGCAATATTTAAAACGTTAAAAGTAAATGATGTGAAATTAAATGACGTAAAATTAAAACTAAAATCAACTCTAATCGGAAAGTGCAAATAATGAAGCTGATAGGAATGCTGATAGGAATAATGATTGGAATGCTAATAGGAATGCTAATTGGAATGTTGATTGGAATGTAGATTGGAATGTTGATTGGAATGCTGATTGGAATGTTGATTGGAATGCTGATTGGAATGTTGATTGGAATGCTGATTGGAATGTTGATTGGAATGTTGATTGGAATGCTGATTGGAATGTTGATTGGAATGCTGATTGGAATGTTGATTGGAATGCTGATTGGAATGCTGATTGGAATGTTGATTGGAATGCTGATTGGAATGCTGATAGGAATGTTGATTGGAATGTTGATTGGAATGTAGATTGGAATGCTGATTGGAATGTTGATTGGAATGCTGATTGGAATGTTGATTGGAATGCTGATTGGAATGCTGATTGGAATGTTGATTGGAATGCTGATTGGAATGCTGATTGGAATGTTGATTGGAATGTTGATTGGAATGCTGATTGGAATGTTGATTGGAATGCTGATTGGAATGTTGATTAGAATGCTGATTGGAATATTGATTGGAATGTTGATTGGAATGTTGATTGGAATGCTGATTGGAATGTTGATTGGAATGCTGATTGGAATGTTGATTGGAATGCTGATTGGAATGCTGATTGGAATATTGATTGGAATGTTGATTGGAATGTTGATTGGAATGCTGATTGGAATGTTGATTGGAATGCTGATTGGAATGTTGATTGGAATGTTGATTGGAATGTTGATTGGAATGCTGATTGGAATGTTGATTGGAATGCTGATTGGAATGTTGATTGGAATGCTGATTGGAATGCTGATTGGAATGTTGATTGGAATGTAAAACCCTTTTCCAATCAAGGTGATTGGAATATGTGATTGGAAAGGGGTTTACCCTTTCCGATCTAACTTTTTGATCCGAAAATTAAGCAAAAGCTATAAGCTATGGTTAATAAGCTCAAACTAAAACTTGCACGAATCTAAATCGAAATTGACTTAATAAGCATGAATAACAACTTATCAAACTTAAAAATAAGCAAACTTTCAAATCAAACTATAAAAAGATGAACTTTTTAAGAAAAATTTTAAGGAAAATAAATAAGTTAAACACAAATTAAGCCAATAAGCATGTCAAGCTCAAAGCTTCATCCATGTAAAAACTTGAATCAAAGATAAGCAAAATAAGAAAGGTAGAAGAAGATGATTAAAAATAAGAACTTGATTAAAAGAAAAGATTCCAAATTTAAAAGACTTACTTGAATTGAAGAAATTAAAAGTGCATAACAAGAAATTAAAGTGCAAGAAATAAAATGACAAGAAATGAAAATGGTGGAAGTGTGGCTTGTCAAGCCACCAACAACTACAAAATGAAAAGATCTAAACTATATATATATAGGGGAGGAGGTGGTTAGTGGAAGGAAGCTTCATCCCCTCTTTCCTCTTTTCCTTAATTGCACACTTAAGTCCTTTTCTTCTTTATCTTTTGTTAATCTTGGACTTAATGACTTTGTCTCGGGATTCCTTTGAACTCGTCTCGACATTTCTTCATAAATAAGACTCGAGTTCTTCGGCTTTTAGTAAACTTCCGTCTTTTGACTTTTTCTTCGATAAATCTTCAGAATTGGTCTTGGACTTCCGTTCTTTTTCCACTCTTGATCTTTCGACTTCATCTTTCGTCTTTTTCTTCGATAAAAGCCCGTGAATGCCGTGTTTTCTCCACTTTTCACCTTTTCGTCCTAAATCACAACAAAAACACAAACCACGCATAATTCCGACATAAATGACATAAAATACACGTTTTGGCTCGGTTATTATTGTAATTAAGTGCTAAAAAGGATGGGTGTTTTCACACCTATCAAATCCCCTACACTTAACCATTGCAATGTCCTCATGCAATGCATTAGTTACAAAGCACTTTTACATTTTTCATCACAATCAATCCACGTTGGCCTTTATTAAAGAGATAGAAAATTATAAACATACAAAGTAAAGAAATCAAATACATACCTTGGGTTTTGAAAATGTCGTGAATGATCATCATCCTCAAGTTTTCACTTTCTCCAAACCAAGCTTAGAAACGAGATCATTGTTATTATAAGTTAGCAAACTAACACGAACTCATGTGGGCCAATTATTCACTTAGACTCCCTTATTCCTAGGTGTATCTCTTTTATTTTATTGTTGTCTTGAATGATCACGAGGATGCATTTTTGACTTATTTCGATAGTTATTTAGTCCGAAAATAAAGTGAACGATTTAATCAATAGTTAGCTAAAGGACAAAATCTTTTAAAACTGCTTCTCGGGACCTCATAAAGTTCATATCTTGGCATAACTCGCTTCGCGATTTGAGACCTTTCTCGGACCGATATTTGGTACGGACTTCATATTTCAAACCTTGAGAGACATTCATGAAATTATGGTCTTCTCTTCATAATGGAATTTCTTCACTTGAAGTTTTGAGAGATTCATACTTGGACCACGACTTCTTCATTTTTCTCCAATCATTACTTTGGACTTTGATATACAACGATCCGCCTCCTTTTAGGACTTGGATCTATTTATCCTCATACCTTGCTAGGGTCTTTTCGGATAGACTTCTCCATGATCTTTTGGGGAGTATTTGCTTTTCGTCGTGTGTCTCGATCCTTCATATTGATTTTCGATAAATGATTCTTCACATCACTTTTGGATCTTTAGCAACAAAATGTAGCCCTCATGCCTTGTTAGGGCCTTTTCGGACTCGCCAATCTTCGCATCCCGCTTCAATAAGTTATGCCTTGGCTATGAACTCTAATCCATACCGAGCAACTTTTAAACGATCTTGGGCTAGAAGCTAAGTAACCTTTTAAATCGTACAACCTTATTTATTGCAGATAAATTTATTAACAAGCGAAGGGAGAATAGGCTTATAATTAACTCACATAAATTACCGAAAGAATACCAAACTTATAATTGACTCTATCATCTCTCGTTCTCCATAATTTAAAATCTCAAGTAATGAGACTTGTGGATGCTTAGCCTATTAAGTCAAAGTTTTGGGTTTTCGAGTCGCCTATAGGAACTTGCAAACTCTTAGACTTTTTCAAGTTTAGAAATCGCGTTTTAAAGTTCCCTTGATAAATGACTCTCTAGGATCAATTATAGGAACTTGCGAAAAGTTCTTGTTCTTAACCCGTGAGAGTTAAGACTTTCGCGTTTTATAGCTCCCTATATAAAAGCCTAGCAAAACTTGACTTAAACACGTTAAGGATACTAGCTAGAGTAAACTAAGATAAGTAAACTCGGATTGAGTCAAAAGATTCACAACGTTTGAAAATTAAAACCACTATATTAAACATTTATTCTAATAAGGAAAGAAAATAACTATACAAAAGGAAAAACTAATAGGCCAAAATAGATCAAAAATTTTGAAAAATGTCGAAAAATTGATTTTCCGGTTAAAATGAGGACAAATACAAGGAAAAGGCCACTTAACTTCGATAGAAGCCCCCTACACTTAATGTATGAGATTTTTTTGCTAACCAAAAGTTCGTTGAACCGATCTCTTCGAATTGATTTCCGGTTAAATGTGCGAGATTAGTTGTTCTTGGTAAAGCAAAATATTTTTGGTTTTGGTAAAAATAAATGTGCAAGACTTTAAAATAAAGGACGAGTAATTGAAACAAAAACTAGTTGAAACGTAAAACGATGCAATATTTAAAACTTCAAAAGTAAATGACGAGAACTGAAATGACGTAAAATTAAAACTTAGCGAAAAGTAAATTGACAATTAAATAAAAATGCAAGACGAAAGCTGGTCGGAATGTGCAAACAGGGACATGATCGGAATGTTAACTGGAATGCTGATTGGAATGTTGATTGGAATGCTGATTGGAATGTTGATTGGAATGCTGATTGGAATGTTGATTGGAATGCTGATTGGAATGTTGATTGGAATGTTGATTGGAATGTTGATTGGAATGTTGATTGGAATGCTAATTGGAATGTTGATTGGAATGCTGATAGGAATGCTAATTGGAATGTTGATTGGAATGCTGATTGGAATGCTAATTGGAATGTTGATTGGAATGCTGATTGGAATGTTGATTGGAATGCTGATTGGAATGTTGATTGGAATGTAGATTGGAATGCTGATTGGAATGTTGATTGGAATGCTGATTGGAATGTTGATTGGAATGCTGATTGGAATGTTGATTGGAATGTTGATTGGAATGCTGATTGGAATGTTGATTGGAATGCTGATTGGAATGTTGATTGGAATGCTGATTGGAATGTTGATTGGAATGCTGATTGGAATGTTGATTGGAATGCTGATTGGAATGTTGATTGGAATGCTGATTGGAATGTTGATTGGATTGCTGATTGGAATGCTGATTGGAATGTAGATTGGAATGCTGATTGGAATGTTGATTGGAATGTTGATTGGAATGTGAAACCCTTTTCCAATCAAGGTGATTGGAATACGTGATTGGAAAGGGGTTTACCCTTTCCGATCTAACTTTTTGATCCGAAAATTAAGCAAAAGCAATAAGCTATGGTTAATAAGCTCAAACTAAAACTTGCACGAATCTAAATCGAAATTGACTTAATAAGCATGAATAACAACTTATCAAACTAAAAATAAGCAAACTTTCAAATCAAACTTTTAAAAAGATGAACTTTTTAAGAAACCTTTAAATCAAATAAGCATTAAGATGAAAATAAGATCAAAGATGAACATGAATAAAAAAGATAAGCAAGATAAGAAAGGTAGAAGAAGATGATTAAAAATAAGAACTTGATTAAAAGAAAAGATTCAAAAATTAAAAGACTTACTTGAATTAAAAGTGCATAACATGAAATTAAAAAGCAAGAAAGTAATTAACAAGAAATAAAAATGGTGGAAGTGGTGGTTTGTCAAACCACCCAACAACATGAAAATGAAGCTAGCCTAAACTATATATAGGGGTGATTAGGGAGGAGCTTAGGAAGCTTCCTCCCTCTTTCCTCTTTTCCTCTTAATTGTTTGTTAATCTTGGACTTAATGATTTTGTCTTGGGATTTCTTTAAACTCGTATTTGAATTTTCTTCGTAAATTAGACTCGAGTTCTTCGGCTTTTAGTAAACTTCCGTCTTTTGACTTTTTCTTCGATAAATCTTCAGAATTGGTCTTGGACTTCCGTTCTTTTTCCACTCTTGATCTTTCGACTTCGTCTTTCGTATTTTTCTTCGATAAAAGCCCGTGAATGCCGTGTTTTCTCCACTTTTCACTTTTTCGTCCTAAATCACAACAAAAACACAAACCACGCATAATTCTGACATAAATGACATAAAATACACGTTTTGGCTCGGTTATTATTGTAATTAAGTGGTAAAAAGGATGGGTGTTTTCACACCTATCAGTTGTTCTGGGAAATATTTAAGATATCGTAGCAGGTCAGGTAAACCTACTATTTATGGAATGAGCATTGATTAAGAATGGTGATCTTGTAAAAAAAATTTCAGTGGTCGATACATGATCTCATGATACCGGTCTTCTTCCTGATAGATAGAAATGACACAACTTCCTGGTGGTACGTCATGGCGAATAAAGCCTCATTCCAGTAATCCTTGCAGCAAATGATGCAACCCTTTTAACTTAGATGCTACTCTTGAATAAAGAGTTTTGAAAACAGGCACAATTCTTGAGACAAGCTCGATGTTAAATCATGTCTCGTAGTTAGTAAGGAATTTCTTGAAAACTTTCTGAAATCATACCTGGGACTCTGGAATAATCTGCTTATCATGAATTTAAGGAATTTCATAAGTGAATTAATAACAGGTAGGTAAAAGTCTTCGTAGCTATGGACTGACAAGCCGCATGCTTGTAAGGTAGACGTAATTTGTACTGATTTTTCTGGCAGAAAGTAAAATGAACATGTTCGGGGTTAGTAAGACGGATCTCGTCATTAACTGAAAGGAATCACTTTAATAAACATGGGTGGTGTTGTGGAGTCTTTTCTGGCTGAGAGACAGGTAACTACCTGTTTCAAAATAAAACTGGCATAGGAACATGTGAAGTAAACATGGCGATTTTTCACTGAATGTGTTCGTCTGTAACCTCACAGAGTGAATACTGCGTGTGTAACCTGAATCATACTCTAGTGGTGGTGGCTAAAATTCCAATGATCTGATTCATGCGTGGCATAATAGAAAGGGTATACCCTTTTCTGAAAGATACCCTGAATTACTGAGGGTCTTGCTTGGAACATACTGGAGTTATGAGTTCTGACTCGTATTTTGAGAAGATAGTCGTATGACGTGTATCATGACTGGTGCCCTGATATGTGTCTTCCGAAATGATACATGAGAACTATGTCTTGACTGATGTCTTGGCACGTGTTTTAATAGATGAATATGAACAAGGCTGAAAAAATTATGGTAACTGCTAGGATTGGCGGACCGGTTAGACTGCTGACCTCTGTATTTCTGGTCACGTCCGTGACGGAGTTCCGAGGGTTACTGACTGATTAATTATAAGTACGATGGTTGTCACTACTGCTTTGTCTGTCAATTGACGGTAATTATCATAACCGTGATTCATGTAACAATTTTGCTGAGTGGTCGGCTGGTTACCGGTTCCCACTCTTCTGAATGAAAGTTAGATGGGTGAAGTGTGACATCTAACTGAGAACGTGAAAGTGTGGAATGGAATGGTAGTTTCTAATGGTTGAAATTTATTCTAGTCAGAAATTTCAATTTTATATTTTTCGTCCATGTTCTGCAGAGTCTTCGTAGTAGAAACAATATCAACATCTTGAGAATCTCCAAAGTATCAGCAGCATCAGTATTTGTAAGGTCTTCAATGTTTTATCAGCAATCAGCATCTGGTAAAGTCTTCAACTCACGAGCAGCAACAGCACCTTGTAGAATATCAACAAGTGGCAACGCCTGAGATGATTAAGGATCGATTAGCAATATCCATGGAGTAGGATACCTGGAGTACACCTGGACTACTGTACATGAAGTACAAAATGAATACTGCACATGGAGCATATCTGAGACACTGTACGTGGAGTACACGTGAAATACCGTACATAGAGTATAACTAAGACACTGTAATTGGGGTACATATGGAATGCTGTACATGGAGCTGGTGGAAATTTTATGGAATGATCGATACTGGTGTCGCTTGTCTGACATGATCGAAGAAATAGTTTGATTTAAACGGTAGTAAACTGATCTGAAATAAATAACATGATAGGCTGACAATTCCTGCGTCGACTTACTGCTAGTTGTTTCAAGGCTGAAAAGTATGATATAATCGAAGCCCCAACAGTGGTCAGCATGAAGCATGATTAATGAGGGTCAATCATGATTTATCATGAAAACATATTTTACTAAAGTTCTTGTGTATCTTAAAATGAAGACATCATTACTCTGTGGAAAACATAATCCTCGTAAGGAGACATGAAACTGAGTCATCATGTAGATTACATCAACGTGAGGGTATGAAAATTTGACTGTTACAAGGAACATAAAAAAAAATCAAATCAACTGAGGTGTAATATCAACTGATGTGGACGGCTATGGCTCAATTTACAGAATTCAAAGAAGAAATCATGAGACTAAGTATGGGCTATTCTGGTTCGATCCATACTGGTCAAAATTTTATGAGAACTGTCATGTATAGGAATTTATAATCTCGGACTAAATATGGATGGCTGTAGTTCAATCCATACTTGTCAAAATTTATGAAATGTCCTGATATGACAAGGGTGAACAACTGTGGATCAGTTCACAAAACATCACTTGACTGAAAAGCATGAACTTTGACTTGAGAAATGGTGAACGGTTATGGCTGGTCACCAAGTGATATTTGACGGAAAACATGAATCTGTCACGAGTAAGGGTAAACGCCTATGGTCGGTTTACCAATACAAAATCTGAACGGCAAGGGTGAACGCCTATGGTCAGCTCACCAAAACGAAAATTTGCTAAAAGCACATGCAACTAAATATGGCTAGTTATGTACCAACCTTTTACTTAGTCAAAACTTTAAGAAATCCGACTGATAACTGGAGAAAACTGACTGATAGATGCATGAGTAACATGAAAGATAACAGCGCCAAAATCTAGGAAGT
Source organism: Glebionis coronaria (assembly GCA_025667525.1). Lineage (NCBI taxonomy): Eukaryota > Viridiplantae > Streptophyta > Magnoliopsida > Asterales > Asteraceae > Glebionis > Glebionis coronaria. The sequence continues at coordinate 601,305,915 of CM046877.1, read as the reverse complement.
TCCTGGTGACTACCCACTAGTCACAGGTCAAGTTTTAGAGCCTACAGGTCGAACCTTGCGCTCTGATACCATAATTGTAACACCCCACTTGGATAAGTGGACCGTTACGTGTATTTATGGCGTGTCATCAAAGCATAAGGTAAATGTACTAAAACATTAAATGACCATAACGGAGATACCGGAATCAAACATCGGTAATCCAACCTAAGCTCAAAACATGAAAAATAAAATACTGAAAGAAAGGACTAAACAATGTCCAAATAAGCAGAATAATGTAAGTGCATAAAATAAGAAGTCTGGATAGCTTCCATCCCAAATGCACGTGCTCTTAGAATCGTAAAAGCGTCCTGGTGTACCTGCCGTTAGAACATGAAAGGAACTACGGCTGAGCATAACGCTCAGTGAACGGATATAAAGCATGATAAGGAATTACTGAAATGAAACAGATGATAAAATACTAAAGCTGTAAGACTGATAAGTAAAGTTGCAGCGGAAATCTGTGTATAATCTGTAAAGGCTGATTTATAAATAATAAAACTGAACTGTTATTTGTCAAATCTGAAAACATGCATTTACGGTATTTTAATTGCCAAAGCTTATATAGGTCATGTGCTGTAACAACGTTGCATGAATAACTGGAGGGGTGACCTTGTCATGCTGTAGAGGGGTGACCTCTAAATAACTGTGCTGGGTGGAGGGATCAGCTCCAATGTGAAGGATGTAGAGCACACACCACATTCAACTGCTAAATTGTAAACTGTAGCCTAGGATACATCCATACACCCCACTAATAATACTAATAAAATGGCCAAGATGAGCTGAGTGGGACGATGTTGGATATCACTCTCCTGCATGTGAGTCACGACACCGGTGCCTCTAGTGTCGTGGTTACGGTACCTCCGTAACTAGTACATAAACTAATCATGCTTGTATATAATGCTCAGGAAATTTATTTAATTCTTAACATGATTACTGATATGTTTAAACATATACTGGGGAAAACATTTGGCTGCTGACGGGGAATCCTAATCATGCATAGAAAGGAAGTCCTTACTGAAAGGACGGAAATCCGTACCTCGTGTCCAGTACTGAAATAAGACTGAAAGCTGACGGATCGAATTTGACTTCACGGATACTACATAAATAATGGACGGAAATTAAGTTAACCGATTACTGTTTACCATTATCGATTTTCATCTACTCTTAGTTTAATTTATTTTATTCTTGTACTACTGTTTATGTATAATCTGATCAATCTGCGTATCTGGTGTATTTCTACTAACTCGACTGATCTTTAAATGTCTGCTGATTAGTATATACCTATTTATGGTTACTGTGTATTGTACTGTGTTCTAATAACTCTGATATTACTATAAATAGTACCTTGTTGTAAACAGAAAGTTTCCTAAAATAGAAGGATTTCCAATTTAGTTTTCTTGAAATAAATCGTTACAACAAATCACGTGTTTAAAGTAAATAAAAGAATTAATTTTATGTTACTAATTAAGTAATAACACAAAACAATTAATTAAATTTATTTAATACAACTTATTTATAAAAAGATTTAATTAACTAAAGTAATTCCTCGTATATTAATATATTCCCACTGCTTTTGTTAAGTTCCCACTGCCTTCATTGTATAAGTTCCCACTGCTTGGTTTATAAAAGTTCCCACTGCTTGGTTTATAAAAGTTCCCACTGCTAGTCTTAGTTTCCCCCCGTTTGATTTACTTTCCCACTGCTTTTGTTAAAGTTTCCACTGGTCACAGTCCCAAAGACCCCTGTTGGAAACTGCAGTCCCAAACGCCCCCCTGTACAAACCAAACGCCCCCTGCCTTGTGTTTTGTGGTTCGAGGTGGGCCAACAAAAACACCAGCGCCCCTGTATTACTTTGTTACCCCCTGTTTGGGGTTTCTTTGTTTGGCTGGGCGACACAAGACACCACCAAGGCCCTTAAAGGTCTCGGCTGTGAAGGTAAAAACCCACCGAGAGCTCTATGCTCTCGGTTTTCATGTAAAACATCGAGACCCCCCCCCCCCCCCACTGTTTAATAATTAAATGCATGATCAACCAAAGCCTGCGTTTCCTTATCTTACTCATTGGATTTACAAATTACAAGAAAAAAAAGGAGATGATTACCTATTCATGGAGGATAGAGATGGAGGCGTGTATGAGGTGGTGGTAGCACAAACCCGCAGTTTTCTTCTCTTTTTTTTTACAAAGACAAACCGGCGGCTACACATGGGTGACAACCCTAATTTTATTCTTTTTTTTTATGTTCCTAAATGACGACCAGGGGGTTTCCCCGTTCTTTTTTTTTTGTAACTCTTGATGGGCTAAAGCCCAATTTTCTTTTTTTTTCGTACACTAACCGGCCCAAAACTTCTCTTTCCTTTTTATTATTTTTTTATTTTTTTAAATACTTGTATATATTATTTTCTCGCGTTTTGTTTCTGAATCGCGATAATTATTTTTTGTGTAATAATACATACGTAATATATTCTGAAACTTGATAATTATTTTCTGAATAATTATTCATTTGTAATATTTAAATAAACTGAGACTACGCGTATTTAGTATTAACGTTTAATTATTTCTGTAAAATAATTAATTCATCTGTAATATTTTTTGAGATTAAATAGTTATTAACTGAATAAACTGTAATATTTGTAGTATTTAAATAAACTGGGATTGCGTATTTAACTTATGCGTTTATATCTCTGTCTAATAATTAATACTTATATAGTTTATTAATATTAAACCGCGTATTTAAATATTCTGATTTTTAAATACAGGTTTTACAACGGGAGACAAGAACCAGAGAAGACCTAATGTCGCTGGTCAGCGACAGCATAGACCCACTGGAAAGTGGGTTCATCATTGAAACTAATCTGGATTTTTTATATGTTTGCAAGAGTACTTGAAGAAATCTATTTGGTATCTGGATAGTGGGTGCTCCAGATACATGACAGGGGTTAAACAATATCTACATAGATAAAAGAGGGAGTTTGGTCCGAAAGTATTCTTTGGAGATGACTCCTCAGGGACTACTAAGGGTTATGACTCAGTGGATTTCAACAGAATCACCTTCACAAGGGTCGCGTATGTCAATCGACTGAAGCACAACTTAATCAGCATCAGTTAACTCTACGATGCTGGTTTCAAAGTTCTGGTCAGCAAGACCCAAGGAACAATATTCAATCAAAATGATGATGTTGTTCTAATTTCACCTAGAAGAAGGGATGTGTATGTTATTGACATGACATCAAGTCGAGAAGGAAAGAACACCTGTCTCTTGGCAAAAGCATCGGATAGTGAAAATTGTCTATGGCATAAGAGACTTTCCCAACTTAACTTCAAGAACATAAAAAAACTAGCCAAGAATAATTTAGTTGCTGGGCTTCCCTCTCTAACCTTCAGCAAAGACAGACCCTGCTCAGCCTGCGAAAAAGGGAAGCACCACATAGCCTCATTTAAAACAAAACAATCATTCTCCATAAATAAGTGCCTTCATTTTCTTCACATGGACTTATTTGGGCCAGTAAAATACAATCCCTCAATCACAACAAGTATACACTAGTCATTGTGGATGAATTCTCTAGATTCACATAGGTATTCCTTCTCAAAAGGAAGAGTGATGCAGCTGAAAGAATAATGTCTTTCATCAGAGAAATAGAGAACTTCAATGACTGCAAAGTTAAGGCTATCAGAAGTGATAATGGCACTGAATTCAAGAACCATGCCAGGGAAGTCTTTTGTGATGAAAAGGGAATCTCACAGAACGTTTCAAACCCATGCACCCCTGAACAAAATGGTGTCACTGAAAGAAGAAACGAAACTCTCAAAGAGGCATCCTATACAATGCTCAGTGAATCAAGACATCCAAAACAAATTTGGGGTGAAGTTATGTATGACACCTATTACAAAAAATAAGTTGTTACATGTGCCAATAAGTAGAACTAAAAAATAAGCCAAACTGAGCTTATTTGACCAAAAGTCAAAGTGTTCCAAATGTTACCAAACTACTAGGACTTGTTTATGAGCTTGTTTTGAGCAATTTTTGTGAAGGATTCAAGGCTGAATCCCTTAAATCAAGTAAGCCAGTTACCCAACTTGATCTAAGTTATGGTAAAAATATGGCCAATAAGCCAGTTTGCTTATAAGCTCTCAAATAAGCAATCCAAATAGCAAGATATACTCACAAGAAGCAAAATATGAGATATTGATAAGCAAATACCACATGCATACAATGTTCATGTAAATGCTTGGTTAAATTGCAAGTGTCACTTTGCTGATGAAGTTGACACTTACAGGGACTTTTGATAAGCTATAAGTCCCTGAATAAGATACCAAATCACACAACCAAATACTGTAGAGATGCACACCAATTAGAACTATTCCCAAACCAAATTACAGCCCTTAATTCCAACTTATGAACAAGTTATCCCTTCTAATGTGCTTGACCAAAACAAAACCAATTTTGAAAGATTTTTCCAAAACATTCAAAACTCTTTCCAAACTTTGTGAGACTTAACCAATGACCAAAACAGCTTTCAAATGACTTGTTTAAAGTAGGCAAACCCTAAGAACCAAGGGCACTTTTGATCCCAAAATCCCAAACAACCTTGTTTTAGTACCTTCTCAAAGAAACTTTTTATTTTCACCAGTAACATACTGATTTTATGCTTCATAGAGGTCTACTAGGTGACACTAAGCAGATGTAAACAATAAAACTATCAACTCAAATACAAGTTCTCAAAAATCACATAGCAAATAACAAAGAATATTATAAGCCAAAAATTTAAAAGAGAAAAGGAAGAAGGAGTGAACCTCTTCCTCACAACTTCCTAGGGGAAGTCAGCAATGCTCCTTGGACCTTGTTCAACAACTAGAACAAGACCAAGGTCCTTGACTAAAGGAGAAAGTCTGTTGATGGTTCAACAGCCGAACCTATACTTTTGAATGATGGATCTTCAACACAATTGAGCAAACAACCTCAACAAAGGCTTAAAACCCTTCACAAGGTTGGTATTACCAAGCTTGCAAGAGCTTAAGGCTTTTGTTTAGAGGTTAGTACAATTAATAAGCTAAGCATATGTATATAAAATAGCAGGGGTATTAACCACCTTTCAAAGACTTGTAAAAACTTTTCCAATGGAAATCCAAGCTAACCACTCAAGAACAAAGGTGTTGGGTTAGAAAGTGAATGGATCTAAACACCTAGAATCCAAGGCTTCAACTGATAAATCCTTGAATCCTTGGATCAAATTTTCTATTCAGAAACCTTTTGAAAAACTTTGAAAACTTTAACAAAATCAAACTTAGCCAACATAAACCATCAAAACTACTTGCAAATGGTTAAGAAACTCAGATTCAAGCAACTAAAACCAACTTCATTCAATATAAAAGGAATTACAATTTCCAAATGCAAAATACACAAAATTTATATTGAATGAAAGGTATTACAATAGATTGCCTAGAAAATGGAACAAAGGCTCTCTAACAGGTTGAGGAGTCATTTTATAGATGAATACTAAGGTTACAAGTGCTTGAAAATATAAAACCCTAGCTACTGAATTTCCAGAAATGTCCTTGGGGTCTTCTAGATGCTTGAGGTGTAATGAGATGTCCCTTTTGATCCAAATCGTTCACATTGCCTCAAGGACCAAGTAGAATGCATAAGCCGTTAGATTTGTCACGTGGCATTCGTTGGAGAGGAAGTTGTGTTTTCATCGGTAGATGGCCTGAATGATGGGGACCATTGGTTGATGTGATGGGTGGTTTGAAGTGTGGGATGGATTCGGGTGAGGGTGAATCAAGTGTGTGTCAAGGTAATTTGATTTAACCCTTTGTTTTAAGTGGAATGGTAACTGGGTTCATAAAGGTGAATAGTGGTAACTTTTGATCCAAAAAAGAGGGGAGGGTTGTGTTTGGCGCGTGTTTGTATTTTTGAAAGTTTGGTGCACAACTTTAGTCCCTATACTTTTGTGAAACATGTATACAAGGTCTTTTCAGCCTACAAAACGATTTCCTTTGTTAATTAAGTTTCACTTTTCACATTTTGGCCCTAAAACTTTTGTAGAAAAGGATTAAGGACTTGTTTTGCATATTTCTTGATATTTGAAGGGCTAATCTTGTACCTTCTTGAACTTTGAAGGTCTTCTTTGTATGTTTTACATTGAGGAGGACCGTTGTTGACAAATCTTCAATCTTGAGGGACTAAAATTGCCAATTCTTTAAAGTTGATGGACCTTTTTTGTAATTTTGACAAACCTAAGGGACCAAACTTGTAATTATGAATATACAAGGGTATTAAGTGTCATTTATTCATTGATGAGGGATCATTCTTGGTCATCTTCAATACTTCAATGTCTTTTCTTTGGAAAATCAAAACTAGGGCCCGGTTCATTGTGCGGCTTCGTTTCTCGTGTTCGTTTTTCGTTTTTTCTTGTGATCTTTTGTCTTCTTCACGATATCCATACCTAAAATACACAAGTAACAAACACAAGCATAGAATATGGTATATTTATGAAATTTTATACATTTAATGCCAGAAAAGAACGATGAGATCATGTATAAATGCCATCTCATCACTCCCCCACACTAAACCATTGTCGTGCCCTCACGTAATGCTAGAATAAAGTATCTAAGCATCTCCAAAATTTGCTTTTAGGTGACATTTATTGAAAAGTAAATTTCCTATACTACTACTACGATGTGTAAAAGATATTATGTATGATTTTCATCACGAATGTGACTTTTAGAGACTAAGAATAAAGACAAGTGGATGTCTCTTAGAGTAAAGTTCATCATCCTTGATTGTAATACATTCCATGCTAAGTGCAAAAACGAGATCATTGTTGGTACAAGTCACAATGCTAACACTACTCATACGTCCAAATTGTGTAATACTTTTTCTCCCCGCAATCCTAGTTATTATGAAAAGAAAAGCGTATCTAGAATTTTTTAACTATTTGTCATGGATCACAAGTGATTTATATTGACTTATTGAGATACTTATTAGTCCGAAAATAAAGTAGCACGATTTAATTGATAGTTAGCTAAAGGACAAAATCTTTTAAAACGACATCTCGTAATCTCCTTAAGTTCATATCTTGACATAACTCGTTTCACGATTTGAGACCTTTCACAGACCGATATTTGGCATGTACTTCATACTTTGAATCTTGTAATACGTTCTTGAAATAATGGTCTTCTCTTCATATTTTGGAATTTCTTCACTTGACGTTTTTGAGAGATTCTTCATACTTGGACCACGACTTCATCATTTTTCTTCAGTCGTTATTTTGGATTTTGATATACAACGATCCCCTCCTTTTTGGACTTGGATATATTTATCCTCATATCTTGTTAGGGTCTTTTTGCATAGACTTCTCCATGATCTTTAGGGGAGTAAGTTGCTTTTTGTCGTGTGTCTCGATCGTTCATATTGATTTTGGAATAATGATTCTTCACATCATCTTGGATCTTTAGAAACAAAATAGAGTCCTCATGCCTTGTTAGGGCCTTTTTGGAAATTCGCCAATCTTCGCATCCCACTTCAATAAGTTATGCCTTGGCTATGAACTCTATTTAACCACGAGCAACTTTTAAACAATCTTGGGCTAGAAGCTAAGTATCCTTTCTAATCGTATGACCTTACTAATTGAAATTTACTTATTCCTAATGCATTGATCTTATGGGAGAAAAAGCCACAATTCAAAACATATGAGCTTTTGAAAGAACATAAATTCATGTTCTACGTTTAGCATGATCACTTGTCTAACTCTATCACTTCTCGTTCTTCACTATTTAAAGACATCTAATTAAAGAGACTCGTGAATACTTAGCCATGCAAGTCAAAATAAAGCCAAATTTGAATTAGCTTCATTAAGATTATATAAAATCGAAGTTTTGGGTTTTCAAATCACCTATAGGATCTTGCACTTTCTTAGACTTTTTCAAGTTTAGAGAATGCATTTTAAAGTTCCCTTGATAAGTGAGATGGCATTTATACATGATCTCATCGTTCTTTTCGGGCTTTAAATGCATAAAATGTCATTAAAATACCATATATATGCTGGTATTTGTTTACTTGTGTATTTTAGGTATAGATATCGTGAAAAAGACAAAAGATCACAAGAAACAAGGAAAAACGAACACGAGAAACGAAGTCACACTATGAACCGGGCCCTAGTTATAGATTTCTCAAAGAAAAGACCTTGAAGACTTGAAGATGTACAAGAATGATCCCTCATTTATGAAGAAATGACACTTAATACCCTTTTATATTAATAATTACAAGTTTTGTCACTTAAGTTTGTCAAAGGGACAAAAAAGGTCCCTCAACTTTAAGGATTTGGCAAGTTTAGTCCCTCAAGAATTCTAAATTGTCAACAGTGGTCCTCCTTAATAAAGGAACTTTTCAATTCTTTTCTTTAAAATCTATTTATCGTTCCTCAAATGGTCTCGAATTGATCTCAAATAATTCACAAGATTTATTCGTTTTTGGTTACAATATATTTTTGGTTTTTATGTTAATTGAATGCACGTAAAATAAAATAAAAATAATACTATGAATACGTTAATACTTACTAATCTAAAACAAAGTGCAAATACCGCAAGTTAAATAAAACACAAAGTAGAAATAAAAAATGCGCAAGTAAACTAGAATTATTAAAATGGTAAATAAAAATGAGAAGTAAAAAATGCAAAGTACTAAATCCCAAAAACGTAAATGTAAAATTATCCTAAAATGTAAAAACTCTTTCTTATTACCTTTTTTATATTTTCTATTAATTTATTTATTAAAACTATTTTTATTAGTATTAAAACCAAATCTATTTATTTAACATTTGAAAATGTAATAAAAATCACAAATTCAAAATGTAATGAATTGAAGAAAAGAAAAACGCAGCCCCCTAAATTCCTATTTGTTGTAACACGCAAGCCCAAAATGATGGAAAGGCCCAACACTTCAAATTCAAACCAAACGCACCATTTTTTAAGAAAGTGACGTAGCTTTTGTTTACTTGTTTGAAAACAGAATAAATATAAAGGACCTGAAGTGCAATAACCAAAAGTATAATATAGCTATGAATTAAAGGACCATAATGCAATTTTCTGCCCAGTTTTATCAAAAACGGGCTGTAGCTTTTATATAAGCTCGAAAACGCTTTTTAATGAACCAAATAAGCCCGTTTTTGTTTCAGAATGTTAAGTAAGTTGAAATATTCATCTCTGAACAAGAAATTTCAAAAAATGTTGAGAGATTAGACGAGAAAAAGTTGTCGAGCAAAAATGACTTGTTGAAAATATACTAATGAAAGCAGATTACTTTGGCAACTTTAATGCTAAATGGTGGCTTATCTAATGAGCTTAATGAAAAACTTTCAACTACAATATTTTAGCTACTAGTATAGGTTGTCTAAAACACTAAAACATGTTCTATCTCTAAATGAACAGGAAGAAAATCAACTTTTAAATCAGCTACTGAGACCTATTTCTAACCCAAACTTTTTGAACTACAATTTGCCTTATTGACTTTAGAATCTAACTTTTGAAAACCGAAAATGCTTACACTAAGGCTGCAATATGAGACTACAATCGATTCAAAACATGAACTAAAGCTATTAATCAAAATATCACTATTCCAAACACCACTTTAGAGGCTGCTAATGTAATATCACAAGTAAATCTAAACGAATTGATGCACAAAGAAGAAATAGATAACAAGGTAACAAGTACAAGGAAAATCAAGCTTATTCAACAAGTACTATCAGCAGCTACAACATTACACTAAGAGAAATGCAGAAAAGTAAAGTGAGCTTGACCTTTTAGATCTAGGCCTCCGCTGATGGAGTAGGCTACTCAAACTAATTCTAACCGATCTCTATCAAACTAATCTGAACCGAAATCCTTAGAAATTCTTCTACAAAACTGCATCACACTTGAACCAAAACCACTGCTACTTCAAATTGAAAGCGTGCAAATCACGAATCTGAACCTACTGATCTGAATACCATCTCTGTAACATCACTACATCTCCATAACCATAATAGAAACACTAATTCGACGACATAAACAGTAACTTGCAGAAATCAAAGAAGATGAGCAGTAACTCTTGGAAAAGCTTTTAGAATTTTTGAAAATTAAAGAGACAAGTTGAAACTAAATGACAAGGAATTTAAAAGTGACTGAAAATTAAAGAGACAAGAATTTTAAATGCTTCAAAATTAAAATTTCATTAATAAAAATTTGGAACACATTCAACGAATTTTTACAAATTCAGAAAAATGGAACCAACAAAATTACAATTATCCTATGCTATTTATAAGATGAGATTAGGCCTTTGGGGATGATTTCTCTCTCCAAGGGTTTTCATTACACCCGTTGATCTCTTGCTTGAAATTTAAGCCAATTTTGAGCCGTATGATTTTTTTCTTGTTTTCTCTGTCTTCACACGGATTTCTAACGTGGCAGATGATGGGACTTGATGTGTGTTTCTTTTGTACTGAATTCTTTGTAAAATTCCCTCAAAGTGTGTTTTCTCTCTTTTTTTTGATGTGGATTGCCAGTGTAGCTTCTTGAGCTGAGGTGGAAGGTTTCACGTGGGATGTTTTAGTTGGTTGTTTGAGAGTGGTTTTGGGGCAATTAATTAGATTTTTATCCATCCATGGTAAATCCCCAAAAGCTGGGAAATTGGGAGAGAAGAAGGAACAGTAAGTTTTCCCTCCAAGTTTATTTTTATCCTGTTTGACCTTTTTACCCAGACATGACTTTCTCACTTGACAATTTCAGCCCTTAGATGTATACAACTTTATCACTTTGTAATAAATCCTTTACAAACTTGGATTAGGCATAAAAATGTTTCATTTCAGCCCCTAGACTTTAGAGATTGGCAATTCTAGTCCCTCAACTTTGTAAAATTTTGATCTTTAGAATATGTCTTCCATACATCTTCATTTCTAACCCTTGAACTTTAAAATTTTTACACTTTTGGTCTTTGTCTTCAATAGATCTCCATTTAGGTCCTTGAACTTTGGAATTTTTGCACTTTTGGTCCTTTGACTTTGACTTTGTCTTTTTCTTTGACTTTTTCTTTGATAAATGACCGTGAAATCCTGTGTTTTCTTTCCTTTTGATGTTTTGTACCTATTTCACAACAAAAACAAAAACCACGCATATTCCAACTTTTATGATATTAATTACACGTTTTGGTCTTGTTTTTCATTGATTTTAGTGGTAAAAGGATAAGTGTTTACACACTTATTACTCCTTAAAGTCAAACTCACAAACCAGACCTTCAAGATCAAGAATATTACACATCTAGTCCTTTTTCAATGGATAAAAAAACAAAAGGACTAATGTTGTAATTATGACAAAGATAAATAAGCCCTAAAATACCTTTTTGAAAGTTTTCATGGCCAAACTAGGAAAAACGGAACTTATATAACAAAGGAAATCGGATTTATGGCTGAATAAACTTGTTTTACTAGTTTTGCCAAAGACAAGAGACCAAAAGTGACAAGCCAAACATTTAAACACAAAACTCACGCTAAACAAGTACTATTCCACTGATTTTGGATCAAAGCGCGTACTATTCACTCTCTTCTCCCCAGTTTCTTTTTTTACATTAACCAAAGGGTAAACTAAAATTACCCATTCCCAGTCCTAATTCACCCTCACACACCTTTCCCACGCTTAAACTCTCACACCCCATCACTCATGGACCCCACCCAAGCCGCCCCTGCACCAATCATGTAACGACTTCCCCTCCAAGTAATCCTACATGGCAAAAACAAACGGTCACAACTAAAGCTTGGTCCCTTAGCACAAATGAATGGCTAAGATCATCTTGACAGATCAACAAACAACGAATGCTTCTAGAAATCAAGGGCAGAGTAGGAATTTCATAAGCTAGGGTTTCAAATGTATTCTCCTTCTAGTATCTTCTCTCTTGTAGTATAAAAAGACCCTCCAAGGTGTGGATGAGGCTTTTGTTCCATAATTTAGCTAAGAAACTTATAATTCCTTTTTGATTAATAAAAGTTGGTAGTTTTACAAAAATTCATAATTCCTTTTTATTGTTAAAAGTTGGTGTCTTTTTTAAGCTAAATTATGAGTTCCATCTTATTTGTTTGCCTGAGTTTTTGAGAACGGTTTTATGTTATCAAATCCTTGTTTTCAAAAATAAGTGGTTATTGTACTTGGATCATTTTTTGTTTGTTGATCTTAGCAGGTACAAAGGAAGCTTGTGGTTGTTCTTGCTACCATATAAGCTCTAAACAGCCCAAGGTGTGGATTGCACATCTTGGAGGTTTGATTTTCAAATCCCTTTTACTTTTATATCATTTATTTGATGGTTATGTGATTTGTGGTTTTATGGGTTGATTGTTTTTATTTTGGTTTAAATCTTTTACATAGGGTATATTAGATCTCATATCACCTAGGTCTTGATGGTTATAATGGTTTAAAATCATATTTGAGTGCAAAAAGTTGGATTATGGGGTGTTTGTTTCTACTGGTTCATAGGCCTTAGGTACTTTGAGCTTGGTTCTTTGGTGTTTGTAGGTGTCTATTTGCTGGTTATTAAGTTATTTAGGGTATTGGTTTAGCCTAAAACAAAGGTATACTAAAAAAGGGTAGGTTGCTAGTTTTTGTATACAAAATTTAGGTCAAACATATCATAGAGTGTGATGTGCTTATTTGATTGAGTTATGGTCTAAAAAATTAGTATGCTAGTAGTTTTTATGGTTGTTTAACCCTACATTATCTGGTTTCAAAGTTTGGTAGCTTATTGTGAGATTTACAGCTTATTGAAATTTAGTTTTTGGTCAAGTGTATCAACAATTGTTCTTGGTCTGCATGCTTCTTGATTTGATCTGTTGAGTGCCTTATTGTGTTTGGACTTGTGTTATTTTTGTGTTTCTTGACTCCCACGAAGCCAAAGATTATTGGGGTGCCTTTTTTTCCAAAAATCATCAACAAACAAGGCTTGTAATCAAACGAAAAGTAACCTGTTTAATCAGTAGTGGGAACTCCTTTCCCACTGCTTGTTGCCACTGTTAGTGTTAAAACTGGTTTAGCTTATTATTAAGACAATACAGCTTATTGAAACTTGCAACAACTTGGATTTGGTAATCACTCTTCCTCATGTTATATTAATTATTTGTACGTAATGACATTCGTCGTATTAATAATTACGTAAGTACTTAGTTATCTGTTCGTGATTTCATATTCGTATATTCGTGATTATAATAATTATTTGAATAATTATTGTGCGTTTATACGTAATAATTACTTATCGTGTTCTAACACGTACGTAATACTCGTAATACTTATACGTGAAACGTAAATATGTTATAAAAGGAAATTTTTAATCATATACGTACGATCGTAAGGGTATTATGCATGGTAAAAGTGTGCGGGTTTTACAACTCTTCCCCCCTAAAAAGAATAATTCGTCCCCGAATTATAGATAACGTAACTGAAAGAGAAACATACCTGAATCAACCTGAGAGGGTATGTAAGATAAATGAACGTGCAGGTGACATGGTAGAAGGAACGCGGAACGTGACATGTCTTGAAAGGGCATGTAACGTGACGTGACTGAAAGGACATATCTAATTGATAAAAGAAAAACGGATAAGAAGTCCGGATGAACTTGTCTGTTTCCAAGTGGCCTCCATCTTGGAACGGTTCCTTCACCAGATTTTGACACAAATGATAAATCTTGGTCCTCCTGACCTTGACTTGGATTACGAAGAAGTTCTTTGTTATCGACTTAAGGTAGATCCCCTAAATTTGATCGAGGGAATTAGAATTAACGTGTAAGGAAAACTAAAACGTTACGATGCAAGACAATCTGACTTAACTGATAATGTAAAACCCGCATGCTTTTACCATGAATAGTGCTCTTAAGATCGTACGTCCTAGATTAAAACTTACCTTATTTAGTATTGATCACATTCATGTGCTAATAATCAAGCAAGTGCATACGTGTATGACATGATAAGTATCGATTACGTACAAACTCATGATAAACAGTTAATAGATATTTCACGTGAACATAATTAAATCATGATCACCATTAAAACACGAACTAAAATAATTACGTAAGTACATATAATATAATTACAAGCGTAAATAATACGATAAACTACATGATAAAATAAACAGAAACACTTTAAACACGAACACGTTTAACCACGAACGAACACGAAACATCGGGACACGAGAAAAGGTACGGGCACCCCATGTGGGGCCCCATACCCACGGCTACAATCAAGAAATGGGCTAAGCCCATCAAGTTTACATGAAAGGGGGGTAAAGGGTAAAAAATACTTTCATTTTTCACTTTCCAAGGAAATAATCACAAAACCTAAAAAAGTTCTTCTCCCCTCCTCTATTCCCTTTTGTAACCGCCACCTTTAACACCACCTTAAGGGGGTGTTGGTTGATTTTGATCATAAAAACAAGTGCTAGAAACCGTGTTTGTTCATCTTCTTTTAAGCTACGTATTGGTATATCATTCTAAACCTTTCTTTTCATTTCTTTTTAATCTTTAATTATTTTCATGAACATGTTATTTTTATTTTTGTGAAAACATGATAATTAAACATAGATCTAACATGTTTTGGGGTTAATTAAAATCAAAGGATGATATAAAAGGGTGTTTGTTTTGGCCGCCTAGTATAACCAACCCGAGGGGGGGTTCGGTTTGCTTTTAGCCGCCACCACCAAGACCATTTTTGGTCTTGGTTGGTGCATGTGGGACCCACGGCAGCAAGGGGGCACAAGTACCCCGAGTTTGGCTCGGAGTACGGTGTCGAGTTCATGCCCGATTCATGGTTCGTTGTTAAATCATGATTTATGCTACATGTTAATTTTATGAATTATGAACTTAGGATATAAATTAATTAATAACATGAGATATTAATTAAACCATGACTTAGGTTATTTTCATTATTAATTTAGCATGATATTAATTTAACCTAAGTATTTTATGTTATAAGTTATAATTAATTAATTATTTAAAACATGCTATAATTAATTAATTTAGACATGACTTAGGTTATGTTATTAATGCATAATAATACACATTTTAACCTAAGTAATTTATTCCATTTTAAATAAAACATGTTATACTTTAATTAAAATGCTTAACCTATAGTTTAATTAAATACATGAAATAATAATCAAACTATACACTATATCATATGACTTAAGAAATAAGCTTATAAACACTTAGACTTATATGTTAGCTTATGTAACCAACTTAATTCTAATTATGGAAACTTCTATTTATAGAAACTTAATTAAATAAGGCAACTAATCTATTAATGGAAACCTTCTATATATGGAAATCTATCTATTTCAGGCAGCTAATCTAATCATGGAAACCTTCTAATTATGGAAACTTATTTAATTAAGGCAGCTGATCTATTTTTGGAAACTTTCTATTTTTAGAAACTAATCTATATTAAGCAGTAAATTCTATTTTTGGAAACTTTCTATTTTTGGAAACTTTCTATTTTTGGAAACTTTCTATTTTTGGAAACTTTCTATTTTTGGTAACTTTTTTTTTTTGGAAACTTTCTATTTTTGGAAACTTTCTATTTTTGGAAACCTGCTATTTTTGGAAAGTTACTTATTATTACACAGTAAGTATAATAATACATGAAATACCTGTAATACTTAATCAGATTAATCAGAATACAAGATAAACACAGTTTAAGGCTTTAAACAGTAAACCGTGACCTAAAACATACCAAGTAAGCTAAGATGAGACATAAAACCCAGTACGTAATCAGTAATTCGATACTTATACACGTGTGTATTCATGTAGTGTTAGTGATCCAGAAGTAGGAGTCTTTCTTCCGTTCATTCACTGGACTCGAGGTACGGATTCCCGTCCTTTCAGTATGGACATTCTTTCCTTATTAGGATTTCCCCGTATGCAGCCAACTATTTTCCCCAGTAATTGTTTTATTGTTTTGAACTGCTTATGTTTAATTAGCATAATCTATAGCCATATACAAGCATGACCAGTTTCACCTAGTTATGGAGGTACCATAACCATAACATTGGAGGCACCAATGTTATGACTTCCCCACGGCAGAGTGATTGCTCGTGGCGTCCCTTTCAGTTTTGGCCATATTATTATATCATGTGGGGCGTATGGGTGCATCCTAGTTACATGTTTTATTCAGTATTTCATGGTGAATGTGGTGTGTGCCTTGCATCCTTCACAAGGAGTTGATCCCTCCTACCCAAACCAGTATATTAATTAGAGGCATCCCCTCTAATCAGCATGATGAGGTCACCCCTCCAAGTATTCATGCACGTGACCTTTTCATGACCTATATGGGCTATGGTATATTTATGTTAAAACAGTTTTCATAAGATAAACATAAGGCTTTTCAAACTATAAAACCAGTTTTCTCAATACTTAACCAGTCTACTCAGAACTTAGTCTTCCGCTGTTATATGTTACATGCTTATCCTATTTCATGCTATATCATATATCCGTGCACTGAGCGTTTTGCTCAGCCGTTACTTTCCTTTCCATGTCCCAAAACGGCAGGTACCCAGGACTCGAGCATTTGGAGGACATGCATAGGATGGAAGCTGCCATAGACTTCTTCTCCTGTTTCCTTCATATATTTATGCTTGTATAGTCTTTCTTTCAGTTCATTTACCTTGTTATGTTTTGGGCTTATGTTTGGGAACCGATGTTTGATTCCGGTTTTCCATATGGTCATGTATGTTTTACTACATATTACCTTGCATGCTTTGATGACACGCCATAATTACACGTGACATTTCATTCACCAAAATGGGGTGTTACAGATAATTAGAAACGATGTGCGAGACATAAAGAATTAGTACGTGAAAAATTTTGAACGTGCTACGTGGAGATATGGCAAGTGTAGTATGAGTAAACATATTGTTAGCCCTATATTTTATATAGTCGAACAAGAATGTAATAGGTCATCTTAGTCATTAGTGGTCTTGTATTGTAATAGGTTAGTCGGGTTAACCGGGCTTGGACTTTAAGCTAATATTGTATAAGTTAGGGGCGTAAGCCCAAAACAAAGCCAAGCCCAGCCCAAGATGAAGCCCACAAAGGCCTTAGAGCCGTGGGGTATATAACCCTCTTTCACAAGTGAAAGAGGGTGTTGGTTACCATTTTATTTCTCTCTCTAAAAGTGTTTAACCTTCCAAATTCTCTCTTGTTTCTCTCTCTACTTTCTTCTCTTTCTATCTCTAAATATCTCTTCTAAATCTTGTGTTATGGATTGAATGGGAACAACATTTGGTATCAGAGCCTATAGTGGATAGGTGATTGAAGATTCGTGTGTGGTGTTCTTGAATCTTCGTGGCCTTTTTGATCTTCATCTCACGTCCAAAACTTTTTTTTTTGTGTTTTCTATAGTCTTTTCTTGATACAAATCATCTACATACTAGTATTAGTGATTTGGGTATCTTGGTTTTGGCTAAAACACAAATCTTTTGGATCAAAAGTTGCGAAATTTCTTCTTGTTCTTCATTCCGAAATTCTAGCAGAAACTTCCATCGGAAAGTACAAATTGTACTTGGGCTTCCATCGCAATAACCTTACCATCGGAAAGGGTTTGGTTCTACATTGCGATCGTTGGATTTTATTACTTATTCCGATCTGGACATTCCGATCGTACTTTGAAATCTGGATTCCAACGGGTATAAGGAAATATTTTAAGTCGTTACTCTGCTTGAATTTTGTCAGCTACTTTGCTATCTGAGCATTGCGATCTGAGTATTCCTATAGTCTTTGCGATCTGAGTATTCCGATAGACTTTGCGATCTGAGTATTCCGATAGACTTTGCGATCTGAGTATTCCGACAGGCTTTGCGATCTGAACATTCCGACAGTGCATTGTGATAGAACATTCCGATCTGAACATTGCGATAGGACATTCCGATCTGAACATTCCGATGGACATTTCGATGGATATTTTGTTTCAGTATATTTTAGACTTAGCCACTATCTAGACTAGTTTCGGAACGTAGTTTACACGAAGATTAAAAAAAAAAAAAAAATAAAAAAAAAAAAAATTTAGGTCAGGTAAAATCAAATTTTTTCCCTACTAGTTTTTAGCTATTTCTAACTCAAATTCAAAATTTGCCGATACAAAAATTTTCGGCTTACCGTTTTGTCAGACTGAGGAATTTATTATCGGACTGAGAAAAATTTTTGAATTTTCGGAATTTCAATTTTAACCACACATCATCACAACAAATCCACTAAGATCTGCAATTCATCCACAAGTATTCACCATGTCTAACAACAACATCAACATTGCAACTACTAATCAAATTCGTTTGGAACAAGGTCGCAACGGTAACCCACCTGTGCTCACTGCCGGTTGCTACGTTCAATGGAGATCTCGTTTTCTCAGATTTCTCGATGGAAAAGAAAACCGAACTGCTCTTCGTCACTGCCTTGAGAATCCACCTCTAGTTTTTGAATTCAAACCAATTACAACACAGGCAGAGGATGGTACTTCATCAACTATACGAGCTATGGAGGATTTTGACACATGTTCTGCTGAGAAAAAGAAACTCCTCCAAGCTGAAGCTGATGCTGTAAATTTCATACTCACTGGAATTGATAACGATATCTATTCCACAGTTGATGCATGTCCTAATGCTATGGAAATGTGGAATGCAATTCATCGATTGAAGCAAGGTGAGTCAATCAATGTTCAAGATCTAGAGACTAATCTACTTTGGGAGTTTGGAAAATTCACATCTGAAGATGGTGAATCCATTGACTCATATTACTCGAGATTCTACAAAATGATGAATAAGCTTGTAAGAAATCAGTGCATCATCTCCAATCATCATGCCAATGTTCAGTTTCTACTTCAACTCAAACCGGAATGGCAAAGGTTTGTGACTTTGGTCAAACAAAGGGAGGATATCAAGACTATATCTTACCACAAACTTTATGATATCTTGAAACAACATCATAATGAAGTGAATGAACTAAGGGCTGAAAAGGCAGAACGGTCTGCTAATTCTATTGCTTTTGTGGCTGCTACTTCAACAAAACCCGTTCCCCGTCAACAACCACCTACTCATTCCTCAAAGTCATCAAGCTCATCCACCAAACCTCTAGTTGCTGCTAAACACAAAGCAAAAGCAATTTTCCCCACTCCACCTCCAAAGTATGACACCGAGTCAGATGGAGACAGTGATGATGAACAAACTTCAAGGGACAAGAAGATTGAAGAACTCATGTCTTTACTCACCACAACTTATAAGAAGATCTACAAACCTACCAACAACAACCTCAGATCATCATCCAATGCTAGATATAAGGAAGTTGATCATGAACCTAGGTATGATCGTGATGCTAGGTATGATAATCATAGGATGATGAATTAAGTTGGGGCTAGAGATACTGTAGGCACTCCGGTGGTGCAGAAGACTAGGATTCAATGCTTCAACTGCAAGGGATTTGGGCACATGGCTAGGGAATGCAAGAAGCCAAAACGGGTTAAGGACTCAGGGTATCACAAGGAAAAGATGCTGCTGTGTAAGAAAGAAGAAGCAGGAATTCCACTAACAGCAGATGAAGTTGACTGGCGTGATGACACTGATGATGAAGCCGATGATCAAGAGCTAGAGGCACATTATGTGTACATGGCAAAGATTCAAGAAGTGCTTCCAGATACTGCTAATACTTCTGGACCTATCTTTGATACTGAGCCAATTGAAAAGGTACCAACAAATGATAACTATAATGTGTTTGCTAATGAACGACGGCATCCTGAGCAACCCGAAAGCATCAACGACACATATGTAATGGACACGGAGGATAGCAATATCTCTACGGATTCACAACATATGTGTAATGATGAAGGTAATGCTGCTCAGGATACTGACTCGGATGAGGACCGTGATTTGCTTGCGTCTATAATTGATTCTTTAAAACATGAAATTGAGGAAAACAAAGATGCTAATAAACGTTTGAAGCAAGCAAACACATCCTTAGCCGAGGAGATAGACAGGCTTAAAGAGTGTGATTATGTAAAAGAAGCTGATCGACGGGTTGCAATAGCTAATGGTTTGGTATATGAACGTAAGGTGCTCAACGAACAATATTGTTCTGAAGTAACACACGAAATTCATATGTCAAAACAGAAGATATCGGAACTTGAAGAACAACTGCTGCTACATAAACTCCAAATTACTGAATTAGAGTCGGTTAACAAAGAACAAACTGAGCTTTATAAAACTCGTGAAGAAAAGGATATTGAAAAAATTCTTGCTTTGGAAAAGAGAGTCGATACGTTAAACAACATTGTTTACAAAACGGGTCAGTCTATTCAAACAATGAATATGCTCAATAGAAATATGAAAACGAGTTTTGTCAAGCCTGAATATCTCAAGAAAGCTCAAAGTACCAAGCCTGCTCTTTATGATATCGGTTGTTATGTTGATAATCTTGCTCTTATGCTTTCCCCTGACTGCGACGAAATCATTCGTCAACAAGAAGAAAGTCGATCAAACTTAAGTGATTTAATAAACCTTTCTGATTCTAACAATCATATTAAGTTTGTCCCTCAAAAAGAACTTTCAAAAGAACAAAAGATGTATAATAGTGTTCCACCACCAAGTGATGAACCACAAAAGAAAGTTTCTTTAAAAAGGAGTTTCAAAAAGCAATCAATTTTGTTAGAAAAGCGAATTTTGGATGAAAAACGTAAATGGGATGAGAAAAGCAAAAGTGTTCAGCAATTTGAGTTTATAAAACAAGGGGTTTTAAATTTGTACAAAGGTGTCGTCGACTATGAAAAAGTGTCTAGGGATACCATTTGGAATATTAAACCTAACCCACAAGTAGAAGTCGTCATTCAACAATGCATTGTTCCAACCATTGATGATCTTTCAAAAAATGTGGAAATGTTTTATAATGCTCTCACTGAAGAAATGTTAACTGATTTAAGCTATGTCAAATCTCTTGAAGATGAAGTTGATTTTCTTCAAATTAAATTAAAGACACAAGAACACCAACTTTCTAACGAAATTGATCGACTTTCTAAAGAATATTTTTATGCTGACCATATGAATGCTATACTTGGTGTGTATACCGATCTTGATCAATATTGTCATGCAGCATGTCTTGTGTCAGAATCGGACGCGAAATGTCGCAATCTTGAAGTAGAGCTTTCAAAACAAATTCAGTCATATAACAAACTTTCGAAAAGCTTTTCTCAACTTGAGGAACACTCCATTTCTCTTGAACTTGCTTTACAAAAAGGTGAAAAATCTCATAATCATAAAAAGTGTAAAGAAATGTCAGCTTCTTCGTTTCGTCTACTAAATGAAAAAGATTTCGAAATAAATGATTTGAAAGCTCAGCTAAAAGAAAGGGACATTGCCATAAGTGAGTTACAGAAACTCATTGAGAAAATGAAAGGAAAGTCTGTTTTGGGTAAACCATCCGCCGTTCGTCAACCGAATGCGGTTAAATGCCCTAAATCATCTATTTTGGGACAATCCCCACAGACTTTGCCTAAGATAGGAAATGATGAGAGTACCAATGTGATAGCACCTGGAATGTATAAGATGAACACTAAGCCCACTCAAACTGGAACATCGCGGTTACCTCAGAATATTAAGAAAACTAATCAACGTGTGTCTTCTTCTACAGGAGTAATCCCCACTACTAGCGTTAGCGGACCACAGCTTAAGAGCAATAGAATGCAAGATAAGGTCATGCCTAACAATAGTCAAGGAAAGAAGTTGGAAGTAGAAGACCACCGTAGGAATTTTAAGTTTTCTAAGAATAAAACGTCTGTAACTGCATGTAATGACAGTTTAAATGCTAAGACCTCGAATGTTGAATTTGTTTGTGTTGAATGTGGCAAATGTGTTCGTACTTTCAATCATGATGCTTTTGCTCTTAATTATAATGGCGTGAATACTAGAACTAGGAAGCCTATTCGTATGCCCACTAGTACTAGTAAACCCACAAGAACTTTGAACCAATCCACTGAGCAACCACTTAAGAAACTAAGTGCATTAGAATCCACTACTCTACGTAAACAAAGCAGGTTAAAGAAGCTTTATGAGAACATGATTAGGACATGTACACGGGGGTATTCAAGATTTACACCACCTGGATACAAATGGGTACCTAAGACAACCCCCATTCTAATTGGGTCTATGAATGTTATCTTGCCTTTAGAATCTAGGTCCACTACTATTTTGGAACCCGTTTCTATCAAGGACTCCCATTTGTCAAATGCTACATTGTCTTCTAATTCTTCTGCAGCTCGTCGAACTCATCCTATTCATAATGGACTCCGGGTGCACAAAGCACATGATGGGCAATCTCAAGCTTCTCATTAACTTCGTGGAGAAGTTTCTGGGTACGGTACGGTTTGGAAATGATCAATTTGCACCGATACTCGGATATGGAGACTTGGTTCAAGGGAATATCACTATATAACGGCTTTATTACGTCGAGGGACTGAATCACAATTTATTCTCGGTTGGTCAATTTTGTGATGCGGATTTGGAAGTGGCTTTTCGGAAATCTACTTTCTATGTTAGAGACTACGATGGGAATGACCTTCTTACAGGTTCTCGTGGTTCTGATATCTACAAAGTAACTCTTCAAGACACATCTTCAACAAATCCAATTTGCTTAATGGCTAAAGCGTCATCATCTCAAGCATGGTTATGGCATCAACGATTGTCACATCTCAACTTTGACACCATCAACTTGCTTTCGAAGAATGATATTGTGACCGGTCTTCCTAAGTTGAAATTCGTCAAAGACCATATTTGTTCTTCTTGTGAGTTGGGGAAAGCAAAACGGAAGTCTTTCAAAACAAAGACCACCCCTAGCTCAAAAGGACGATTGGAACTTATACACATGGATTTATGTGGTCCCATGCGTGTAGAGAGTATTAACGGGAAAAAGTATATTCTAGTGATTGTTGATGATTACTCTAGATACACATGGACTTTCTTCTTAAGGTCTCAAAAACTTTCTCAAGATGATACAACGCAATCTTCAAGCTCAAGTCTTAACCGTAAGAACGGATAGGGGTACTGAATTTTTGAACAAGAACTTGCAATCTTACTTTCAAGAAGAAGGCATCGAACATCAAACGTCTATTGCTCGAACTCCTGAACAAAACGGCGTTGTCGAAAGGCGGAACCGTACTTTGGTTGAGGCTGCTCGAACAATGCTCTCTGCTTCAAAATTACCACTATTCTTCTGGGCTGAAGCAATTGCAACTGCCTGTTATACTCAGAATCGTTCTCTCGTTATCCCTAGACATGAAAAGCCACCTTACCACATCATCAATGGCAGGAAACCTACTGTCAAATTCTTTCACGTATTTGGATCTTTATGCTACATTCTTAAAGACGGTGAGAATCTCGACAAGATGAAAGAAAAAGGTGATGCATGTATTTTTGTGGGGTATGCGACATTGTCGAAAGGATATCGGGTCTATAACAAGAGAACAAAGATTATTGTCGAAACAATTCATGTGAACTTTGACGAATTGCCACTAATGGTACTTGATCACAACAGCTCAAGTCCCGCACCTCAATGTCCAACAATGGCACCTACACACAACAGTGTACGTCCCGTGCAAGAATGTCAAGAAAACACTCCTACAGCAGACTCGACGGATACGACACAAATGAATGAGTTGGTTGATTTATATGATCCAATGTTTGATGAATATTACTATGGAAACAATCAAGTTGTGTCAAAGCCTTCCGCTGTCAATACTGTTGATGCACCATCACAAAGTCAACAAGACACAACTGCATCTAATTCAGCAACCGTTGCTCAAGAGACAATTCCAGTGGATACTCAACAAACTCAAGAAACTGTCATACAACCAACATCACCAACCGTCAATGCTGAAGGAGGAAACAACAATCAAGCAGCCGATGCACAACCTGACGATGAAGAATTTATCAATCCGTTCGGTACACCGGTACACGAAGTCGGAGAGTCTTCTAGTCAACATGTTGATCCGTCCAACATGCATACATTCTACCAACCATATCCATACACTCACCATTGGACACGTGATCATCCATTGGAGCAAGTCATTGGAAATCCTTCACAACCGGTTCGAACACGCAGATAACTCGAAACCGATGGCGATGTGTGTATGTATGCACTCACCGTGAGTTCAACTGTACCTACAAACATCAAACAGGCCATGACCGATCATGCGTGGATTGAATCAATGCAAGACGAAATTCATCAGTTTGAACGCCTAAATGTTTGGGAACTTGTTGACCGACCCTATGGAATGTCAATTTTAGATTTCAAATGGATCTGGAAAAACAAACTGGATGAAGAACAAACCATCATCAAAAACAAATCTCGTCTTGTGGTTAAGGGATACCGTCAACAAGAAGGCATAGACTACGATGAATCATTCGCTCCAGTCGCTCGTTTGGAAGCAGTCAGGATATTCCTTGCTTATGCTGCACATAAGGGCTTCACGGTTTTTCAGATGGACGTCAAAACAGCTTTTCTCAACGGTCATTTGAAGGAAGAAGTGTATGTGAATCAGCCGGAAGGATTCGTCGATCCTCATCATCCTGACAAAGTCTATCGTCTCAAGAAGGCTGTATATGGACTTAAACAAGCTCCAAGGGCATGGTACGAAGAACTTTCAAACTTCTTGGTGTCCAAAGGATTCTCCAAAGGTTCTATTGATCCTACTCTCTTTACTAATAAACATGGGGATGACATAATGCTGGTGCAAGTTTATGTTGATGACATTATTTTTGGTTCTACGAACCCAAAACTTTCAAAACGTTTTGAAAAATTAATGCACAGCAGATTTGAAATGTCAATGATGGGGGAGCTAAAATTCTTTTTAGGCCTCCAGATTCATCAATCCCCACGTGGTATCTTCATTAACCAAGCTAAGTATGCTCAAGAGATACTTAAAAATCATGGTATGACCTCATGTGCTCGCGTTGGTACACCATTGTCGACCACATCCCTAGACGCTGACTTGTACTCATATCCCATAGATC
Organism: Glebionis coronaria; assembly: GCA_025667525.1. Classification (NCBI taxonomy): domain Eukaryota; kingdom Viridiplantae; phylum Streptophyta; class Magnoliopsida; order Asterales; family Asteraceae; genus Glebionis; species Glebionis coronaria. Next base: position 601,280,832 of record CM046877.1, on the reverse strand, counting down.
AAACGCGATATCGCAGTATGATCGGGTCACTTATGTACCTTACAGCCAGCAGGCCTGATATTCATCATGCCACATGCTATTGTGCACGATATCAAGCCAGACCTACTCAAAAGCACCTCAAAGAGGTTAAACGGATCTTTCGGTACCTTAAGAATACCATTCACATGGGTCTCTGGTATCCGAGGGAAACCGGTTTTCATCTAACGGCTTTTTCAGATTCTGATCACGCAGGTTGTCTTGATAGTCGTAAAAGCACTTTTGGTAGCATACAATTTCTAGGGGAAGACAAGCTTGTCAGCTGGTCGTCAAAGAAGCAGGATTGCACCTCGCTCTCATCAGCTGAAGCAGAATATGTGGCTCTATCCGCGTGTTGTGCTCAAGTCCTCTGGATGAGAACTCAACTCACGGATTATGGCTTCCACTTTGATAAAATACCTATGTATTGTGACTCAAAGTCGGCCATAGCCATATCTTGCAATCCGGTTCAGCACTCCCGTACCATGCACATCGATGTCAGATATCACTTCATCAAGGAACAAGTGGAACGCGGCATCGTGGAATTATACTTTGTCAGAACTGAGTACCAGATGGCAGACTTGTTTACAAAAGCTCTATCGAAAGATAGGTTTGCGTATCTCGTTGGCCGTCTTGGTATGAAGTATATGACTCCAGAAGACTTGGAGGTTTTGGCAAATGAAGCTGCTTGATATTCTCTCATAATGACTTCTAAGCGCATCACAGCTTAGGACTCGAACCTTAACTAAGGAAAGTTTATCTCGGACGATAACTTATCCTTCTCAACGAGAAATTCATATTTCTCGGTCATGAGCTTCTCATAAAAACATTCAAAGTTTTTAAGTTCATGAAAAACGATTTCTAAGTAAATGTCAGCTTAGAACTCGAACTTCAACTTAAGGAAAGTTTATCACGGATGATAACTTATCCTTCACAACAGGAAATTTATTTTTCTCGGTCATGAGCCAGTCACAAAACAATCAAAGTTTTGAGCTCATGAAAAACGGACCCGAAAGGGGAGTGTACGTTTCAGTGCGCTTTCCCTAATCAATAGAAGAGAAGTCTTCTATCCTGATTATTTTAAAACCGTTGAACACAATTTTTCAAGAATTTCTCAAAAGGTTTTTCTAAATCTTTCAAAATTGTGTGTTCAACACTCCCTTCCTCATAAGTGGTTTTTATATCTCCAAATCGTCATATGTTATTTTGATCAATTTTTGAGGGGGAGCGTTTTAAAATCAAGCCTTTAATGTTGTTGGGCACATCTTCAAAATTGTCATATTTTATGTATCCAACACATTCCGAAAATGATATGAAATTGTCAAATGTAATATATTATATCGGAAAAGGCATCTCATCTCCGTACCTCAACATATTTTGTGGTGTCGTTTTTCTAAAATTTTGTCAAATTTTGTCTCAAGACACACATATATTGTTGAGGGGGAGCGACCCGACTGAAAATGTTCCATGATTCATGCGTACACACATGTTTCTCTCCCAATCGGTTTTCAGAAATTGTCATATTTTATTCAATTGGTATCTCTAATATTATATTTTTATATTCGAGATAGGGGGAGAAAATGTGATTAAAATGTAATATATCGCAACATGTGATCTTAAAGACTCAAGTGCAACTCTTTCCTTCACATGCCAAACTATTTCGTATACCGATGCATGTGTGCAGGGGGAGCTTTTCGGAAATGAAAAACTTTCAAGTGTTAAAAGTTTTTGATTTTTATCAAACACTTTGAATGGTTTTCAATGTTTTTATGGTTACGATCTTTACCCAAAACAACCTACTATCCACGACGGAACGATGGAGTCAAAAGGTGGTTTAGGATAGGAAACTAAGTCCTATGATCCAACCAGAACCGGAGGGATCTACCCAAGGACATTCCATAGCTAGAAATAGTTGTCCTTAGGAAAGATGGAGTGGAATGAAGCTGAATGTGGAACAAGTACTTAAGTTAGCATTGGAACAATCACAACAAGGTGCTAATGATGACGTATTGGTAAGCATTGAAGGAGTTGAATATTCTATGCAACTTAGGCAGAAACCGGGTCAATACATCTATTGAAGACAAGTCATCATGGACCCAGTGATGCAATGCACAACCCTTCCCAGCCATTCAAGTTTCTCTCAAAAGAAACTTGACTCATTGTCACGGAGATCAACACGTATCTATTGACTTTCTCACTCCGAGTCAGTTAATATTGAAAAGGTGGCAGTCTGCTCCAGCCTCCGATTACCAAAATGCACTTATTGAGTCTAGAGCCAAACGAGATTAATCTATCATCTCATTAGGACACAATCGAGTCCTACGCATTATCCTTGTGATATTGCCAGAACATCTGAGTGATACGATTCACAATGAAGATGGAAATCCTGCTTGAGCCAGCATCAAACAAGCTCATGGTAGGTAACTTGTGCGATTCTACACGAATCAAACTTGTGAGAACTGGAAAGCAACTAAGTTTAGATTCTTAATTGATTCAAACTTGATTCCAGGTTTCTTCGCAAAATCCATGTGATCTTGCCAGAACATTCAGAGTGACACTCATTAGTGTTCACAGTGACTAATGGAAATCCTTCCAGTGTCAACATCAAACAGCACTGCGGTAGGTAACTCGCAAGATTCTCTATGAATCAAGCTTGTGACAAACTGGAAAGCAACAATGGTGCGATTCTTTTAGAATCAAACTTGTTCCAGGATATCTGAATTGACGACTCTAATCAGACGGATAATTTATCCTTATGATTCACTCTTTACGTTCGCAGTCTGCTTTGAGACGGTCGAGTAAAGAGAACTGGCTACTACCGCCGGGAAACCCTGTCAAGGAGGTTCTTAATCGAATCTACCTGATCACAGGTATGGTATTTAAATACCGTTTAACGGTCTTCACCGACCGGAGGTAAAACGCTACCGTGTTAGGGTGAAATGTTCAAAGCTATTTCATCCGTGTCTATATATGTTGCTGCATATCAAGAAGGTGGCGTAGCTGTGCAACCAATGTCGATTCAGAAGTCACAAGAGCACAAGATGGCGATAATCAAGATACCTACGAATGTAAGAATGTAATAAGTCATCTTAGTCACAAGGAGTACAGATGAAGATCTCAAGCACTCAAAGTCAAATGACAAAGGCTCAAGATAAAGATCAAGAAAGCATGAAGGAACAAAGCTGTTACAAACAAGATCAAGACCAAGATACAAGACCAAAGCAGGAAGATCTCCTCTACAAGAATGTATTCTCTCAATCATCTTATGCTTGTTAAGCTTTTTAAGATGACCGATACATTGGGGGAGATTGTTAGCCCTATATTTTATATAGTCGAACAAGAATGTAATAGGTCATCTTAGTCATTAGTGGTCTTGTATTGTAATAGGTTAGTCGGGTTAACCGGGCTTGGACTTTAAGCTAATATTGTATAAGTTAGGGGCGTAAGCCCAAAACAAAGCCAAGCCCGGCCCAAGATGAAGCCCACAAAGGCCTTAGAGCCGTGGGGTATATAACCCTCTTTCACAAGTGAAAGAGGGTGTTGGTTACCATTTTATTTCTCTCTCTAAAAGTGTTTAACCTTCCAAATTCTCTCTTGTTTCTCTCTCTACTTTCTTCTCTTTCTCTCTCTAAATATCTCTTCTAAATCTTGTGTTATGGATTGAATGGGAACAACACATATCGTGATCCATGATACGTGTAACATATCTTGATCATGAAATGAGGAACGTGGAATGAACATGACATGTGAAACATATCGTGAACATAGAATATAATGGCAGTAACACCAAACGCTACAAGGTGAGACATAGAATATGACGAGAAACGTCTATCTAGGGATAGGGAGTTATACTAAAGTTGGGTCTGGTCTCTCAAGTTCTTGCAAAACTTCCCAGAATGAGTAAAATGAACGTAAAATCGTAAGCCGAGATACCATAGTGTCATGAACGCGAGCGCGAAAGCAAGTCGTGGAATTAGAATGAAGACGTGAAGTAAATATGGAGCACAATTGCGAATCTTTGTCTGACCCGATAACTGAGGGATTGCCAAGTGATCGGATGAGCCTTGGTTGGAACATGTCCGATCAATTTGTTGGTTCTGAAATCCTTTCGGATGTAAGGATTCTGCAGACTTGATCAAACTGTTCGCAATAACCCAGATAGCATCATGCTTCTTCTGAGTTTGCGTTAATCTGGTAACCAAAATCCGTGGATATCTTGTCCCATTTCAATTCACAATTTCAGATTATGAAAACATTCCAGTCTGTTGGTGTCCTACCCTAACCTGTTGGTATGTCAGGTACTTAGATATGAACGTAACTGTATCTTGCTTCGTAGAACTTGATACATAAGAGTTTGCGAAACTCTGAGTCTCTGAATCTAGACTTCTCCTAGCGTAGGATTTTCTAGAACACCTAATGTAGTGTAGGGTTCTCTTCTTTACGCATAAGCAGAGCCAATGTAAGATTAACCGTAGAAACCAATGTGATTCAGCGTGTCACTGTAATCAACCAAAATTGATATTGGAAAAAAAATTCCCGGTAAAATTTCTCTTGTCATAGAATCTGCAACATAGAGCAGATATGGTCTCCTGTTCTTCTCTAGACTTAGAGGAAATCAGGTTATCCTCAATGAAAACACCGATGAATGTGCTTATGAGTTCATGGAAACTCAATTTATTATTCAAAATCATAAATCTAGCATGACCTAGTCGTGCACGAATAGCAGTCGTGGACATGTCCTGCTCTTTCACCCGTCACTATTGACAGCATGATCATGAATCCGATCTTGTCAATACGTGGAGGAGAGTAACGGTTGTAAATGGTGATTTGTTTAAAATCCACGGTAGTCGACACATAATCTTATGTTACCATCCTTCTCCTTGAAGGTTCTTCTGGAGTGTAAGGGACAATTTTGGAATAATCTGTTGGTTATGCGTAAAAGGACTTCAGTAGTCGTGTCTTACTGACAGCTAGAAATTTTTAGCAACCATGGCTAACAAAGCACGTGCTTGGAAAGCATAGATAATATGTATAGATTTTCCTGATGGAAAATCAAGCTCAATGTATTCAGGAGCCTGAACATTACTGTACATAATTATGAATCGTAGCATGGTGTGTTGTTCATAGTCCATAATTAGGATAAAATTTATCTCGTGTCTGTCCGAGGAAATGCGTTAGCAGCTTGGATCTCATCATTAAGCTGAAGGAAAACCTTCGTATACGTGGGAATACGAAAGGCGTCCTTCATGGTCATGAATATATGAAATATGGTGAAAGAAATGAAAGTGACATCGAGAACGTGACAGTTCTCACTGATGTGCCGGTAATGGTATTGAAATTCTTGTGGCCTGATTAATACATGGCACAACAAAATGGATATACTCTTGGTGGTTACCCTGAATTTCTTAGAAATGTTCCATAATTATACGTAAGTCATGTGTCTTGACTCGTGTCTTGAGAAATGTAAGCGTGACATATGTCTTGACTGGTGTCTTGACATGTGTCTTCAGAATGTATACGTGAGACATGTGTCTCGAGATGTGAAACAAATAGAACTACAAATATTAGGTTATTATGCCAGAATTGGCGGATCGGTTGGACTACTGATCATTTGTATGTCTAATCACGTCCGTGGCCGAAGCCTCGGTTGCGATTTCTAGGATAGTTGCTGTCATAGTAGTGGTTATATCGTCCTGTCTATCAGTTCCATGATGGTCATTCTCATGACCGTGATTCATGTAACTATTCAGGTGAGTGGCCGGCTGGTACCGGTTTGCACTCATATGGCTGAAATGATAGCTGAATGACGTGTGACGTGTAACTAAGAATTAGGGACAATGATTGATGAAAATCGTCTGATGGTGAAGCATCTTCTCGTCCAATTGCTTTGCTCTAACGCCTTTGTCTTCGTCTTTTAGGATCTCCAGATTGTGAACAATAACCGCATCTCGTAGCGTCTCCGAACATTAGCAGCATCAACCTTTAGTAACATCTCGAAGCTATGAGCGGCATCAACAATTTGTAGAGTATCAGCAAGTGGAGGTACGCACATGGGATAGGGTACATGGAGTACACATGGAATGTACATGAAATGATCGGTATAGGGTCGATCATTTGTCATGATTTAAGGAAAGTATATCGGTTAAACGGTTAGGAAAACCATCATGATAACCTAGCAATATTAACATAGACATCATTCTGGTTATTTCAAGAAACGTTAAAGTGTGGTTACATAAAATTCAACGATGATCTGCCTGACAGCATGATCAATGAAAACCAACCATGACTATCATGAAAGCAGGATTCAATGAAATCCAACAATGCCTTGCATGAAAACATAAATAACAAAAGAGGCGTAAGACGTAATCAACATGAAGACGGAATTATCATGAATAAACATGAACAATTCAACATGAAGGAGTGTATAACATAATCAGCATGAAATGAAGTTAACCATGACAGTATGAAAACATACTTGACATAAAAACATATTATCTTATGAGGGGACATAAAAAATAATAATTGTATGCCAATAAATCATGAGAAAAAGTTTATGCATGATAAGCAGTGCATGAATGCGTAATGTAGTTTATAAAAACCTTTATATGTGCGAGGGGACGCCTATGGGTCGGTCCCAAAACAAAAGACATGGCGAGGGGACGCCTATGGGTCGGTCCCAAAGTTAAAAGTTTTGATAAAATCACATGCAACTAAATAGGGTCAGTCCTATAACAACCATTACTTAGTCATAATCCCTGCAACAATGATACATGAAACATAAATAAATGAAACTCATCTGTCAAAACTTATCAGAAAAAAATTTTATGTGACTAATTATGAACTACTGGGGTTCAGTCCACATAGCCACAGTTCAGGAGGAACATTATGCATGAACAATGACACATAACTAAATATGAATGACGGTTGTCCATCCATATTAGTAAAACCGTATCGATGAAAACATCAAGGTTAAAACCTCAAGGTGCTGGAAACGTCATGGTTAAAACAACAATGCGCTGAAAACATCAATACATGGAATAACAAACGTTGGCTTAGGAAGCTCCTCGTGACTACCCACTAGTCACAGGTCGAGTTTAGAGCCTACAGGTCGAAGCCTTGGCTCTGATACCATAATTGTAACACCCTATTTTGATAATGGAATGTCACACGTAATTATGGCGTGTCATCAAAGCATGCAAGGTAATATGTACTAAACATACATGACCATAGGGAAAACCGGAATCAAACATCGGTTCCCAAACATAAGCCCAAAATATAAATAAAGTAAATGAACAAAAAGGAAGACTAAACAAGCATAATTATGAAGGCAAGAGGAGAAGGAATCTAAGGTAGCTCCCATCCTATGCGTGTCCTCCAAATGCTCCAGTCAGTCCTTGAGTACCTACCGTTTTGGGACATGGAAAGGAAAGTAACGGCTGAGTAAAATGCTCAGTGCACGGATATAGACATTGTATAAATGACTAAAACATAATAAAGACTCAATTGCAGCGGAAATGTATAAGTCCTGGAAAACCTGGAACATGTTCATAAAACTGGTTTTATAGTTTGAAAAGCCTTATGTTTATCTTATGAAAACTGTTTAACATGTTTTACCATTAGCCAATATAGGTCCTGAAAATCCACCGTGCATGAATATTTGGAGGGGTGACCTCATCATGCAAATTAGAGGGGCTGCCTCTAATTTAATATAATGGTTTGGGTAGGAGGGATCAGCTCCTTATGAAGGATGCAAGGCACACACCACATTCACTATGAGTAATCTGCTGAAAAACATGTAACTAGGATGCACCCATACGCCCCACATGATAAATATAATAATATGCCCAAAAGCTGAAGGGACGCCACGAGCAATCACTCCGCCGTGGTGAAGTCATAACATCAGTGCCTCTAATGTTATGGTTATGGTACCTCCATAACTAGGTGAAACTGGTCATGCATGTATATGGCTACAGGTATTCTAAATTAAACATAAGCAAGTCAAACATATAAACTTATACTACGGGAAAACAATTGGCTGCATACGGGGAATCCTAATAAGGAAAGAATGTCCATACTGAAAGGACGGGAATCCGTACCTTATGTCCAATGAACGAAGAAGACGAACGGAAGAGATTCCTACTTCGGTATCACTAATGCTACATAAATACATACGTGTATAAGTATCTGATTACTGAATACGTAACTGGTTTAATGTTATGTCTTAGCTTATTTTATAAGTTCATGTCATGTTTTACTGTTTTAAGCTTTATACTGTATTTATCTTATATTATGTCTATTCTTATTAAGTATTACTTGTATTTCATGTATTATCATACTTGCTGTGTAATAATAAGTAACTTTCTAAAAATAGCAGGTTTCTTAAAATATAAAATTTACAAAAGTAAAAAGTTACAAAAAATAGAAAGTTTCCTAAAATATAATTACTGCTTAAAATAGATAAGTTTATTAAAATAGAAAGTTTCCATAAAAAGATTAGTTGTCTTAATTAAATAAGTTTCTAAAAATAGAAAGTTTCCATAAATAGAAATAAGCTGGTTAAATAAGCTAAATATATATAAGCTTAAGTGTTTCCCGTTTATTTTTCTAAGTCATGTATTTATAAAGTATAGTTTATTAATTATTCCATGTATTTTAGTAAACTATAGATTAAAGCATTTAACTAAATATAATGTCATTTAATTAAATAAAGATATAAATACTTAGGTTAAAACATGTATTATCAATTATATTAATATACCTAAGTCATGCGGATTAATTACTTATAGGTCATGGTTTTGATAATTAATTAATTATATAGTCTAATAATAAATACTTAGGTTTAAAAATCCATGTATTATTTATTAATAATAAACCTAAGTCCATGCTTTATTTAAATTAATTATGTAGCATATTATATTAATTTAATTAATCTTGTAACAAATAATCTTGTAATAATAAGTCGTGTTTTATTAATTTAATTTACCTTGTAAATTAACATACATGTTAAAGCTAATAACTTTTAAAATGATAACCTGTAACCATGTATTATTTTATTAAAACCCGTCGTGACTCAAACCCGTGGAAACGTGTTGTTTTTATGTTTACATATACACCGAACCAAACAGCCCTTAATTATGCTTATTAATCTGACAGCCAAACGCACCCTTAAGTTGCTTATAAGCCCAAAACCAAACAGCCCCCTAAACCGCCAGTTTCCCCTGGCAGTTTAGTGTTTCCCCTGCTTGTTATAAAACTCCCACCGACAGGCTAAACCTGCCAGTCGTGGGTTCCCACTACCAGACAAAACCCAAACACCCCCTGCTGCCCTGTTGAACCCCACTGTTAAGACAAACGCACCCCTGCTAACAGCAGGGGTTGCGACTGAAGAAGAAAAAGGGCCACTGGCCATTTGGTTTGCAGCGTCTCGAAGGAAAACCCACCACCGAGAGTCATAGACTCTCGGTTTGGTGCAAGCCGAACCAAAAACAATCAGACCCGCCCCTGATTAAGCTTCATTCGTGATCATTTAAAAAAAAGAAAATAGATAACAGGATTAGGGTTTCTTACATGTGATTTAGGGTTTAGGAATAACAAAACATGAATCATCTCGATCCCTTCTATCCAAAAACCCACGACAGCCCTTGTTTTTGCTTCTTCCCACGTCGGCACCAAGAAAAAGAACAAAAGAAAAGTGACGGTTGAATAAATTAGTTCTAGGGTTTTTTACAATCTTTGTCTCAAAGTAAAATAAAAGTATACCCCCCCCCCCCCCCGTCTGTTTTATTGTATAAGCCGAAACATACACTTGGGCCTAGAGCCCAAGTCCTTCCTCTTTTCTACATGTGAAAAACAGCCCAAAACCTTATTCTTATATGTTTGTGTTATTCGTTTAATAAAACGTACGCGTTTAATTAAATACGTATTCGGTTTCTTGTCGTGCAATATCTTGTAATAACTTCATGTGCTATACATAATATTAATTTACGTAGTACTTGTCGGGTAATTTAATTTACGTAGTAATAATAATAGTTGTGTTAAGTATTCGTTTTTACGTGCTACGTAAGTATTAATTATTCATGTTATATTAATTATTTGTACGTAATGACATTCGTCGTATTAATAATTACGTAAGTACTTAGTTATCTGTTCGTGATTTCATGTTCGTATATTCGTGATTATAATAATTATTTGAATAATTATTGTGTGTTTATACGTAATAATTACTTATCGTGTTCTAACACGTACGTAATACCCGTAATACTTATACGTGAAACGTAATATGTCATAAAAGGAAAGTTTTAATCATATACGTACGATCGTAAGGGTATTATGCATGGTAAAAGCGTGCGGGTTTTACAAATATAGATGTTAGTTGAGACGAAACTAAAACTTAGAAAATATGAAGAATGAATTTCTGAGTGATTTTGGTTATGATAATTATTTCATCAGGGAAGGTGAATGTAGATACTGACACATTATGTAGAAAGGATAAAGAACAATTAGGATGTGTTCCTTAGTAATGACTGTGCAAAATAAATTGCCGATGCTTGTAAAAAGAATAAATTAGATAATAAAAGGGGTTCGCGGCTAATGTGAACCATTAGAATTGAGAAGTCGACGACGTTAAATGTTTAAAAGGACGCTTGTGGTTGCCTAAATATGGAGGATTTCGAGATTTAGTCATGTCGGAATCTCATAAGATTAAGTATTCTATTCATGCCATTTCTGATTTTATGTATCTTTATCTGAAGAAAGTGTACTGATGGCAATTTATGAAGGCAGACATCGCCTCATACATTAGTAAACGTCTAACTATTGAAAAGGTCATCGTCTGAATTTGATTCGATTTGGGTCATGGTCGACAGACTGACCAAATCTACTAATATCATTCCCGTTAATGATAAATTCTTGATGAAGAAATTGACTCTTTATATTTATAGGAGTTGTGTAAACATAATGTACTTGTATCGATCATCTCTATCTAGTTCCTCGCTTCACATCGCATTTCTAGAGATTTGCTCAGAAGTCATTGGGAACGAACCTTGATGAGAGTACTATTTACCACCCCAATCGAAGGGACGAGGTAAAGTAACGATACAAAACACTAGAAGTGTTGTTTTATGCTTGAATAATTGACATTTGGTAATAAACCGTATAATCTTTTTCCTTTGGAGAGATTATCATTGATAATTATCGTATTAGGATCGAGATGGAATACTGTGAGGATCTAAATATAAGAGCATCTTTAGGTACGGGTTGGGATGAAGATACCCGACATACACCCATTGTGAGTTGGACATGTCTTTTAGGATTGAGGTTGCCTATGATGACAAACCTAACCTTACAGAATATCCGACCCGCGAGACCTGAAATGATTGTTGAAATTAGGATCTGATTATTGACTGTTAGTAGTGGACAGGATGTTATGTGAATATGAAATGTAGATTTTGAAGTGCAGGATGGGTAGCGAAGTTATGCCAAAAAATTTTACCATGGAAAAGTGAATTGATGATCTGAAAGATCATGGGAAATAAGTCCCCGTTGTATGGGACCATTGAGATGATGTAAAAAGTTGGTTTGAAAGGCATATAAGCTGGATCTACCCTAGGACTTTGATAGGTGTGAAAACACCCATCCTTTTACCACTTAACTACAATAATAACCAAGCCAAAACGTGTATTTCGGGTCGTAAATGTCAGAATTATGCGTGGTTTGTGTTTTTGTTGTGATTTAGGACGAAAATGTGAAAAGGGGAGAAAACACGGGCTTTTATCGAAGAAAAAGACAAAAGACGAAGTCGAAAGATCAAGGTTGCCAAAAGAATGGAAGTCCAAGGCCAATTCTGAAGATTTATCGAAGAAAAAGTCTAAAGACGGAAGTTTACTAAAAGCCGAAGAACTCAAGTCTAAATTAATGAAGAAATTACAAGACGAGTTTATTAATCCCGAGACAAAGTTGAAAAAAAGTCGAAGAAATTAGAAGATGAGAAGTCGAGAAAGAAAGAAGAATGAACCAACACATGCTTAGCTTTCCTAATCCCCTATAAATACCCTCCTAATGCCACCATTAGGAGTTGTTGGCTAATTTGACACATTAGTTCTTCCATCTTTAATTCCTTGCACATTTACTTAATTGCACCTTTAATTACTTGTCTTGCACCTTAAATTTGTAAGCTTTTAATTCTTGTCTTTACATTAATTGTTGAATCTTAATCTTAATCAAGTTTTTATTTTAATCTCTCATTCTACCTTTCTTGTTTTGCTTAATCTGTGTGTTTATTATCTTATTGTCATGCTTATTTGACTACTTGTTATGCTTTTATGTGTTTAATCTTGTTAGCTTATTGATTCTATAGCTTATTGTGTTTTTCTTAAATTTAATCAAGTGCTTATTAGTTAATTTTTATAAAAAGTTGATTTTTAATATTTTTATTGTTTAGTGTTTTTAAAAGTTTTTGAATTTTGGCTTAATTAATTTTTCATAAAAGTGTTTTGGTTAAACTTTTAGATTAGTGCTTATTTGTGTTTAGCTTAATTTTAGATTTTAGCTTATTTAGAACTTATTGTTATCCGGGTTTCGATAAAACCCTCTTATTCCGAACAAAGGCACAAGCCCATTATTCCGGATAAGTCTCTTTGGAGTTATTCAGGATAGTAAGTTTTTGATTATTCCGGATAAAGGAAAGCGAAAAGATTCCGGATAAGAGAGTGAAGATTTATTCCGGATAGTGACTCAAGGAATTATTCCGGATATGCTGCAAGATTTAGTATTCAGGATAAGGCTTCGTTTCAGTTATTCCGGATAGTGGTGACAACGCACATTCCGGATAAGAGGCACGAGTCGTATTCCGGATAAGAGTTCGAAGGTTTATTCCGGATAAGAACTTGAAGAATTATTCCGGATAAGTGGTCTGCTAGTTATTCCGAATAAGCCACCTCTCGGTATTCCGGATAAGGACAATTTCGTTATTCCGGATATCAGCAAATTTCGTTATTCCGGATATCAGCAAGCTTCGTTATTCCGGATAGTGACCCAAAGTCACATTCCGGATAAAGCTTGGTCTTATTTATTCCGGATAAGGAGTCGGGTTACGTATTACGGATAGTGGATAGAACAGTATTCCGGATAAGGAACAAGTTGATTATTTCGGATAAGAGTGACAAAATTATTCAGGATTAACAGCAGGATTGTTATTCAGGATAAGGGTAAGAATGGATTATGAATAGTGATAATATTTTGGATCCCGGCTCAGGTTCTGTTTACTTCCTTTTTATTTTCAAGCATTATCTTTCCCGACATTTTTCTTAAGTGTTATTTTTATTGCTTTGTCTGAGTTTAATTTTAAAGTTCACATTTCTATTACGTTGTCAATTTAATTTTTCGTCACGCTTTAACTTTCTGTCATTTATTTCAATTACTTTTTAAAAATTTTAATATTGCACCATTTAAGTTTAAATTAGTTTTAGTTTTAATTAACCGCCTTTTACTTTAAAGTCTTGCAATTTAATTACACTACAACGACAAATCCTTGTTTTCCACCAAAAGACGACTGAGTCGCACATTCTTCCCTTTCTCAATTCGAAATGATCGGACGATAAAATTTTAACTGAGTGAAAACCTAGTATTAAATGGCGCCGCTGTCAGCTCTTTTCGTAAAGATTAACGGTTTTACTGTGAGAGACGCGTTGCTTTTTGGGATCCGTTCATTCGTGAGCGTTATTTTTCTTGCTTAAAAATTTCAAAAAAATCCATAAAAATTAAAAATTGTTAAAATCCATAAAAATTAAAAACTTTCAAAAATCCAAAAAGATTTTATTTCTATAGTGTATATATATTGTCTATTGCTTTGATATCTTTTTCTTTAGCTTTTGCAGGTGTATGCGTACTAGATCTTCAATTTATCCAGAGCCCGAGACTCGTGAAGAATTAGCTATGGCACGTGTGAACAACAACAATAACCCACCGCACCTCAACAATAACAACAACAATGTTCTTCCACAGCCCGATCTTCGGGCAATGGAGGAGCTTTGTCAACCCACAATGTTTGGACGAGGAGGACCGATTGCGTCGATGCAAATCACGGCTCCGGAGTTTTCGTTGAAACATCGCATGATCCAACAAGTGCAAACTAACCCTTTCGCGGATTGCCAGATGATGATGCCAAAAGCACCTCGACAAATTCATTACTATTACCCAAAGCATGAAGTTGCCCCGTGCTACTATGGATGTTCTTCGCCTTCAACTCTTTCCACATACTTTATCACACCACACCGAAAAATGGTTTGATCGTCTCCCGAAGAATTCCATTCATACTTGGGACGACATGACTCAACGATTTTTGTCGCGCTACTTTCCACCATCCATGGTCACGAGCCTTCGAAATCAAATGAGCGGTTTCATGCAAGAACCCGATGAATCTCTCTTTGATGCTTGGGAAAGATATAATGTTTTGATCGATCGATGTCCAAACCAGAACATGTTCCCCGTTACCTTAATTGATACCCGAGGAGTGTAGAGAGCTTATTGAGAACATGACTACTCATCACAAAAATTGGGATTCCTCCGCTTCTTCAAGGAACAACCCGAGAGTCAATGTTTCTTCTACTTCAGCAAACCCAGATATGACCGAATTCACCCGCATGATGGCCGAAATGAACAAAAATATCTTGCTCATAGCTACAAACCAACAACGACAAGTTAAAGTTGTAGCAATCTCCTGTAAGACATATGGCGGTCCTCACTCATACACTGATTGTCCTTCTACTCAAGGCAATCCGGAAAACGTGTATGCGGCTTATGGTAACTATTCAACGGACAATTACCAAGCCCGACCTCAAGGGGACGAAATTTGCTAAGTTACAGGTCTAACAACTATCTTTCACCCAGTTTTACTCCTTAAAACCACAACCCCAACAACAATTACAATAGAAGCAACCAAATCCCACCTCGAGCTTTAACTCCTTATCACCCACCCGCTCAACAAGCCCCGCCCATTAATCAAGATGTTGAAGCTTTAATGAGAACCCAAGGAGAGCAAATCAAGAACCTACAAAGCCAAATTATCAATTTGGAAGGGGATATCACTAAGCAATGGAATGCCATTAGATCCGAGCTTCGACATGATATACAAACCTCTTTTAGCACTCAAAAAAATGATTTGAAGAATATGCTGGCTAGTTTCTTACCAACCACTCAACCCTCTACTTTGGGCTCTCTACCTTCAAACACCGTCAGTTACACCATCTACACCTCCTCCACCACCATTTATCCCTACTACTCCCACACCTAGTATTAGTTCACCATTACCGTCTCCGCCTTGTCATGAAGAAGTACCCAAGAAGAACCCTTCACCAACCCCACCTTCCACCTATAAACCCAGCATTCCTTACCCTTCTCGACTCGACAAGGCTAGAATTTTGACTAAGAATGACGTTCAAGTCTTTAACTTTTTGGACAAGATTGCCGGCTTGACCGTCACCTTTACCCTTGTTGAAGCTCTTGCCCAAATACCACAATTTGTCAAGAGGTTTAAGGAATTGCTTAATAAGAAGGAGAAGATGGTCGAGTTTGTTAATACTCGCTTGAATGAAAATTGCTCTGCAATCCTTCTTAAAGAACTTCCAGAAAAACTTGGAGATCTCGGTCGTTTTGTGCTACCATGTACTTTTAACCAAACCGACGAATTTACTGCCTTAGCCGATCTCGGGGCAAGTATAAATTTGATGCCTTTAAGTGTTTGGAAAAAGTTATCATTACTCGATCTTACACCAACGAAGATGACTCTTGAGCTTGCAAATCGCACTCTCGCTTACCCCGTTGGTATTGCCGAAGATGTGTTCATTAAAGTTGGTACCTTCACTTTTCCGGTCGATTTTGTTGTTGTTGATTATAAAATGGACCCTCGTATTCCTTTAATACTTGGTCGGCCATTCTTGAGAACCGGAAAAGCTTTAGTTGATGTTGCCGAAGGTAAGTTAATCTTAAGGGTCGGGAATGATGCACAAGTTTTCGAAATGGGGAAGATCACAAACAAATCCTATGGAAGAGAATCGGCGAATATGATTAATGTGCTTGATGATTTGGTCGTCTACACCAATCCTCTATTCGATTCTTGCTTTGATAATCCATTGTTCCAAGACGATGTGGATGATTCTCTCTCCAATTCTGATCCTCCACCAATTTATGATTCTCCACCGATCTTGGATACTTATGATGACAATTCTAGTTCCGATGGAGATGATTGATGTAGTGATTTTACTACTCTTTAGGAAAAGAGAGCAAAAGTGGTAAGTATTAAGAGTCGGTTTAGGAAAACCGAGCACTAATGACTAAAGTGAGTTAAAGTTCGTTCTCGAGGAGGCTAGTGCGTTGTGTAGTGAAATGATTAACTTTTGTGATTATATGATTATGAGAAAAGAGAATATAAATGGGGTAAGAAGAGAATGGCGGTTACGATGACGGATTACACTAAGACGAAAAGGTCGTTCACGTAAAACCGTAAAAAGCACCAAATTAAAAAAAACTAAAACCTAAAAATTAATTAAAAGTTAAAACTAAGTTTAAAATATTATAAATAAGAATAAAAATCCAACAAAAATATTTTAAAACATTTTATTAATTAAATATTTAATTTTAAATGCTAATTAAAGCCCTAAAATCAAATATAATAAACAAAATGTCCAAAATATTATTTTATTGAACTAATAAGTTACTTATATTATTTAAAGACTAAAAAGTATTTTTCCTAAATTTTAAAAACTATTTTTCTATTTTTAAATCACTAAAAACTATTTTTAAACTAAAATAATCATAAAAAATAATAAAATAATGCAAAAAATAATTTGACAATTTTAAAAATCCTAAATTATACAAAAGAACAGTAGAAAAATGAAAAAGTTTGAAAAATATAAAAATTTTCACTAAAAGACAAAAACAGTTTGAAATGAAACCCTAATTAATTCTAAAACTTAAATAAAAAGTGTACAGTAAAAACTTTTTAAAATGAAAATCTTAAAACATTTTTCTAAGTCTATGAAAATTTTTGAAACTGAAAAAAAATAATTTTTGTCACTAAAAGACAAAAACAGAAATTAAAAAGTTAACTAAAATAGCAATTTAATCTAAAAAATACCAGATAAACAGTAACTGAAAATTAAATTAAACAAAAAAATCAAAAATTAAATAAGAAAAAATATGAAACTAATTTGAAACCCTAATTCCTATTTTAAGCCACTAGGGACAAAAAAATCAAACTTCTGAAAGGGACATGTGACTTTGTTTTGTCCAGTAGTGTAGCAGTGGTAACTTTAATACTAGCAGTGGGAAATTGGTTCCCACTGGTAGTGTAAATTTTTGGTCTGTTGACCTATAAGCTTAGGAAAGCTTATGTGATGGCTTATTTTGGACAATAAGGCACCCCCACAACCAGTGGGGTTGTGGGGAGTCAATAACAGCACAAAAAACCACAAATTACACACAAAAATCACTCACAAATCCCCCCAGTCAGTCACTGAATACAGAAAGAGGCCTAGGGAACTAGTTGCTGATATAAATGGCAATTGGGTGAATTTGGTTAGACCAAAACTCACTCCTATCACTCACTAGCTTACTCAAACCAGGTTTAGACCCTAGATAGTACCCTACCCTAGCAGACTACAAAAATTGAAGGTCAAATATAGCTAAAACAAACAAATTAGGGCAGTTACTGATTTTTAACTAGTTCCACCAAACTTGAACATGCAAACTTGTTTTACATTCCACCAAAATGAAAGCCAAATACTGATATTACATAACAACAACCTAATAAGTGTGTTAAACAGGTTTTTAAACAAGATTTATGTCATTTAAACCAATTTAAACCCTAATCCAAACACACCTTTACTTTCTAAAAATGAAAATTTACAAACTAAATGAGTTCAATTCCTTCCCAAACTGATTTCTACCTATCTATACATGCACATAAGGCATTAATCAGCATAAACAAACAATCCTACCAATCATTACAACCAAGAACAATCACAATCACCAAGTTCATGCCAAAAATCCACAAAAGTACACAAAGAGGGTTCTAAGCCAATACCTAGATGATGCCTTCTCCAAATGGCTTTTGGGAGCCTGTATGAGCTTATGAATGAGTGTAGAGAGTCCCTGTTGGGGTTCAACAACTGAACCAGGGAGAAAATTTCTTCAAAATTTGGCAAAGAAAATGGGTGAGATGAATGCTTCTTGTTTTCCTACACAAACATAACAAACAGGAAACAGACTTCAAGCTTCAATAAGCTAAGACCACAAGCTGGTGTCAAGAGCTTGTGGGAATAGCTATTGAAACAGTAAGCTTATCAACCAAAAAATGAAATGATTTTCTGAAAAAAATCTTTTAAACTCAAGTCCTTTTTGAAACCTTATAATCTCAAACAGAAATTTTGATAGATAAACGGAACACGGAATCTAGGCAACCTTATCACCAACTTTTATAAATCATAAAAGGAATTATATTTCAATATTTCATAAAAAAACCAACTTTATATTTAATAAAAAGGAATTACAAGAAAATTGCTACAAACTGGAACAAGCCCTTCTCACATGTTGAGAGGTGCTTAAATAGAACTAGAAGAACTATCTAGAATGCTGGAATAAAATAATACGAAAAAAAATCAAGACCTAAACCCTAATTCTAGAATTCCCTCATTTGCCAATTGAAAATCTTGGTCAAAACAGCTCCATGTGATCTCTGAAATTGAATCTTCAATCTAGAACATCAAAATGGTCTTGGGGACCAAGAAAATTGTTTGGAGACGTTGATTCTCTGAGGGATTCGTATTTTGCTATTTTTGGTGCAGCAGGGGAAGGACGGGGGGCCACATGGGGGTCACGGGTGTGTGTTGTGGGTGGTGGGTTTTGATTAGGACACCTTTAATTACCATTATGGAGAAACTTAAATAAAACCCCCTTGATTAAGAGTTAATTGTTCCTGGGATGAGTTTAGGGTTTATGGGAAGAACATGGTTTTTTAATCCATTTTGGGGGTAATTAAGTTTTTAAATTGTTGTTTAGTGGGAAAACCCAACTGATTTAATTAATCAGTTGTAAATTGTGGGTGGAGTAATGACGTGGGTGGAGTGTTGACGTGGTGGGATGTGAGTGGTGGATGGTGATTATGTGGGACAAATGATTGGTAATGAAGAGATTTTTCTAGGTTCAATTATTCGTTTTCTCGGTATCTTAACGAATTGATTTCCGGCTTAAAGTATGACACTATTGTTTTTGGTGAAACAAATATTTTTGGTTGTTTTTAAATAAAATGTGCGAAACAATTAAAGTAAAAGGCAAATAAAGTAAATCTAAGTCTAATTAAAAATAAAAGGCAAGTATTTAAAAGCGTGACGAGAAATTAAAAGGCACTTAAAGTAAATAACGCAAACTTAAAACTATCTAAGGCAAACTTAAAACGCAACTAAAACTTAAACTAAGGCAAGGCTAAAATAAAGCTAAGGCAAATAAACTTAAAGTGCGAGTAAGGAAAAAGGCGGGAAAAATAAAGCTTTAAATTAAAAATTAAAAACAGAAACTAAAAAGAACCTGAATACAGCTCATTTTGAACAATCCTTCGTCCGGAACAATCACTCATCCGGAATGTCACCTTCGTTCGGAATGATTCTTCTTCGCTCGGAATATTGTCAAAATCCTTGATCCGGAACAAATTATTCTGAATATGTCACTTATCCAAAACAATCCTTCGTTCGGAACTTCTGCTGATTCGGAACTTAACTGGAACAAAAACTTGGTTCAGAAGTTTCTGATTAACCCTTGATTCGGAAGTTCTTGAGTCGGAACTTCTTGATTCGGAACCCTCCCAAAAGCTTGGTTCGGAATACTTCCGAATGAACCACTCCTGGTTCGGAACTCCTTGATCAGGAAGTTGTTGATCCGGAAGTTATCTATTCGGAACTCTTCCGAGTGAACAAGAGGTCTTGATTCAGAACTCTTTCGAGTGAGCCGGCTTGGTTCGGAAGTCTTTGCTCGTTCGGAACTTCTAATGTTCCGAATGAAAGAACTTCTTCTCCTGATTCGGAAGACTTTGGTCCGGAACTCTTCCGGATGAACAGCTCCTGATTCGGAAGTTTGGATGTTCCGAATCAAATAGCTTGGTTCGAAACTTCTGGACAGAAACCCTTGGTTCGGAACTTAGAATGTTCCGAATGAAGCACTTAGCCTTGCTGGTTCGAAAGTTTCCTGGGAATCACAGTAACAGAAACAAACACCCCCGAAGAATAGGGAAATACAGTAACACGAATCTAACCACAATTTAACCAAAATCAAACAAAAGATTAAACCAAACGAATAACAAAACATCCAATAATCATAAACAAACTATCCAAATCAATAAAACTAACAAATCTAACCACAATAATCAAAACCTACTTTGATCAAAATAAGAACATGAACATGAACACCAACATAAACATAAAAATCAAAGATTAATAAAGGTAGATAGGAGATTAACAAGATAAAGTAAAGATTGACAAGAATTAAATGGAAACTTACTTGAAATTAAAGAAATTTAAGGTGCAAGACAAGTATTTAAATTTGACAAGTATTTAAATTGACATGAATTTAAAGGTGCAAGATAAATAAATGGAAGAACTAATTGTCACTATTAGCCAACAAAGAAAAATGATTAACTAATCAATAAATATAGGGGAGAATTAGGAAGCTTCCTCCCCTCCTTCATTTTCTCTTAATTGCATCATTAGGCCCTTCCTTCTTAATCTCTTTGTTAATTGCATTCTTAGTCCTTTTCTTCTTATCTTCTTTAATCTTGGACTTTTAATGACTTTTGGCTCGGGATTTCTTTGAACTCATCTTTTAATTCTTCAGTAAATAAGACTTGAGTTCTTCGACTTTAAGTAAATTTCCGTCTTTCGACTTTTTCTTCGATAAATCTTCAGAATTGGTCTTGGACTTCCGTTCTTTTTGCACTCTGATTGTGGTAAGATACGACCTTTTAGGGAAAAGGCGTAAAAGCGATAAGTATTGAACCAATGACTTTAGGAAAAATCAAGTGTTAATGACCCAATGAAGTTCGTTTCCCAAGGAGGTATATGTGTATGAGAAATTTGTTAAATGTTTGTTATTAATGATTGGTTTAGAAGGGGATGAGAAAAGAAAATGACGAAGACGTAAAAATAAAAATTAATACTACTAGAAAGTTAAAACGTAGAACCTTAAAAACCACAAAAATAAAAATTAATTCTAAAAATTACCAAAAATTCACCAAAAATAAAAATAAATAAACTAAGAGTTTACCAATGATCAAAACTTTTTCAAACCTTTTAAATAATTAAATATTCAATTTTTAAATGCTAATTAAAGCCCTAAAAATCAAATAAATTATCAAAAAGCCCAAATAAAGATTTTTCAATTCGTAAACCTCTAAAATGACCTAAAAAAGATTAAAAACTATTTTTAGAAATTTTTAAACTAATAAAAACTATTTAAAATGATTAAAAAACTAATAAAACTTAAAATAATTATAAAAATTAATCTAGAAGTGATAATATTATTCTAAAAGTTGCTAAATTCCTATTTTAATGTATTTAACCTAAGAAAAATGTAAAAAGTTGGAAAATGTGAAAATTTTAAAATAATAATAAAATAATAATAAAATAATATTAAAAATCCAAAAATTATAAAAAATTCTAAAAACTTGCAAACTAGTTTCTTTTAACCTAAATAATCAGAAAATCAAAGTGAAATGACCAGAATACCCCTATTGGGCCCTCAAATGGGCCAAAACCAAAAACAGTCAACACAAATGGGCTTTTGGGCCCAAAAAGTCAAACTTGGCCCAATTGACTTGGAAAAGCCCTATCTGACTCAAAATTAAATTCTAAGAACAAAACTCAAATGGCCCAAAAGCTGAAAATGAGCTTATCACAGCTTATTGAACACTCAGCTTATTCTTATTGGGCTTTTCAGCCCATTAAGCAATAAGCTAATGCCATAAGCTCTAATTTGACACACAACCTTCTTTTGGGATGCTTATGAGATTTGTAAAAAGAAATTTTGAAAAAGCTCACTCAATAAGCCAGAAATAAGCAAAGTATAAATTCACTAAAAGACAAAATAGTCGTTTTAGAGATTTAGGGGACCTCAGGACTTGATTCAACTTGCAAAAGATTTAAAATGGACTCAATAAGCCAAATCAATCAACAAAAATCCAATAAGCACAACCAATAAGCCAAAATAAGCACAAATGAACTTATGAAAAAGTCAATGGAGTTGGTTTTCTAGTCAAACCCTAAAGTCAACCCACCAAATGCTCCAGTATGAACAAATGGGTCAAAATATGAGCACCTATTAAAAAAACAAAGTTGTTGTTGGTTAAAATAAGCTATTATAGTTTATTGATAAGCTGAACCCAATTTTACACTATCAGTGGCAACTAGCAGGGGAAAGGAGTTCCCACTGCTTTGTTTATTTGACCAAGCTTGTTTGAGAGTTCTGGTTGGATTCAATTGGAAACAAAGGTACCCTTGTGATCAGTGAATCACAAGGAGTCAATAGCAAAAAGAAAATCACAAACTAGTTCACACAATAAGCCACAATAAGCCAAACAGTCACCAGATATGCACCAGATATGGAAATAAGCAGTTAAGCACTTAATAAGTAGATTTAGACTGAATAAGCCAACCAAACTTAACAGGATGCATACACAAGCTATATAAACTAAGAATAAACCAAAAGCAACAAGAATCAAACACTGAATCAAAGTAAATAACAAGATCAAAGCACAAAATGTTTCTGATGAACAATGAACAATATGCAGACAAGTTTTGCTGATCTATTTGGCAATTGATCCAATTTCAAGCCTCAAATCCTTCTTCCCTGGTGTGATTAACTATGGTTTAGCACTTGTTAGCCCTAGCCTAAGCTTAGATCTAGGTGTCCTCAAAATCCTAGCCAATTTTACCAAGTATTTAAGATTTTATAGCCAAATTATGAATCTATGTGTTCAAACCCACAAAACCTGCAAACAGATGAACAAATGCACCTAACAAACAGATACCAACACTTGCACACAACAAACAACAGCTTAGCAAACCACAAATCCAAATCATGCAGTAGACCCAAACACTCCTTAATCTACTACTTAACAAAGAAACTTGTCATTTTAACTAATAACCTACTGATTTTAATGATCAAAAACACTTACTAGGTAGCAACTAACACAATCAAACTCAAAAATCACCAGCACAAACACAAATACTCAAAATCAAAGCACCAAATTCAAAACAGTCATAAACATGAAATTTTGAGAGGAATCTTAATCAAGGGATTATACTTGCCTTCCACAACATCCTAGGAAGGCCAGCAATGCTCCTTGGACCTTGTTCAACAACTAGAACAAGACCAAGGTACTTCAATGAAGATGATCAAAGCCTGCTGATGTTCAAAGTAGAACAAGGCTTTGATTATGATATGTCTTCAACACAAACAGCAAACAAAATCAACCAAAGGCTTAGAACCCTTCTTAGGCTTGGTGTCAACAAGCTTAAAGGAGCTCAAGGCTTATGGCTAAGGGTTAGTACACAAATATAAGACAAAATCAGAAACAAGGACTTCAAGGCCTTTGAACCTTGAAAACCTTTCAAACCTAGACGTGCCTTAACCACAAGGTTAAGGAAGGTCTAATCAATCAAATGGAACTCAGAATTAGGCTACTCAAACACCAACTTTTAATCAAATCAAAAAGAGAATTCAAAATTTCAGAAATTCAAATTTTATTTAAACTTTAAAAAGGAATTACAAAGATAATAGCCTAAAACTGGAACAAAGCTCTCACACAGGTTGAGGAGTCTTTATATAGGCAAATGCCAAGGCTAGCACTATTCACCCCTAGAAGTGAAATTCCCTAAATGCCCTAGGTCCTTCTAGACGTTTTGATGGAATGAGCTGTTCAAATGCATCTTGGACGTTCATTTCAGCTTTGATATGAAGCAAAGAGTCTAGGTTGTTGATTTGGCCACGTCATTTTACTTGGAGGCCAAGTAGTGATGTGATAGGTGAAACGGTTTGAATGGTGGGGTCCTTTGGGTGAGTGGGAGTGTGAGTTTAAGCATGGGATTGATTCGTGTGAAGGTTAATTGTGTTTTGGTGTAGGTAATTTTAAAAACCCCCTTGCTGGTAAAAAGTTAAATCTGGGTTCATACGTGTGAATAGTGCCACGTTTGATCCGATTTTAGTGGGGAATTGTGTTTGGCGCGTGTTTGTTAAGTTTAAACTTATAAACTTGGCAACTTTGGTCCTTTTTCTTCCTTTCTTTTGTCATTTGTGTTTAAAAGTCTGTCAGCGCCCATTTCCTTTGTAACAACTTCCAAGACTTGGCAATTTTGGCACAAAACTTTCTAAAAAGTGTTTCAAGGGTTATTTTTGACACTTTTGCATATTTTAAGGGCTGATTTTGGACAATGTTGATCTTCAAAGGTCTTCAATGTATCGTTGGCTTGATGAGGCTCATAATTGACAATTTGGAATTGTTGAGGGACTAATCTTGCTATTTCTTCAAAGTTGAAGGACCTTTTGTGTAATTTTGACAAACTTAAGGGACCAAACTTGTAATTATTAATATACAAGGGTTTTAAGTGTCATTTCTTCAATGAATGAGGATCAATCTTGTTTGTCTTCAAGTCTTCAAGGGCATTTGTTGAGTATTCCATGATTAGGGCCCGGTTCTTTGTACGGCTTCGTTTCTCGTGTCCGTTTTTCCTTGTATCTTGTGATCTTTTGTCTTTTTCACGATATCCATACCTAAAATACATAAGTATACAAACACAAGCATATATATGGTATTTTATGACATTTTAATGCATTTAAAGCCTGAAAAGAACGATGAGATCATGTATAAATGCCATCTCATCACTCCCCCATACTAAACAATTGCCGTGCCCTCACGCAATGCTAGAATAAAGTATCTAAGCATCACCAAAGTTCAATTTTATTAACCTTTATTGAAAAGTAAAAGACTTGCAATATACTACGAAGATGTGTAAAGACATAATGTATGATTTTCATCACAAAAAGTGACTTTTAGGGTCAAAGAATAGAAACAAGTAAATGTCCCTTAGAGTAAACTTCCTCATCCTTGATTGTCATACATTCCATGCTAAGTGCAAAAACGAGATCATTGTTGGTACAAGTCACAATGCTAACACTTCTCATACGTCCAAATTGTGTAATACTTTTTCTCCCCGCAATCCTAGTTATTATAGAGGGAAATGGGTTACTAGCATTTTTTATCTATTTTTCATGGATCACAAGTGATTCATTTTGACTTATTTGAGTAGTTATTAGTCTGAAAGCAAAGTAGCACGATTTGATCAATAGTTAGCCGAAGGACAAAATCTTTTAAAACGGCTTCTCGTGTATCTCCTTAAGTTCATATCTTGGCATAACTCGTTTCACGATTTGAGACCTTTCTCGGACCGATATTTGGCATGTACTTCATACTTCAAATCTTGGGAAGACGTTCTCGAAATTATGGTCTTCTCTTCATATATTTGGAATTTCTTCACTTGACGTTTTTGAGAGATTCTTCATATTGGACCACGACTTCATCATTTTTCTTCAATCTTTACTTTGGATTTTGATATACAACGATCCGCCTCCTTTTCGGACTTGGATATATTTATCCTCATACCTTGTTAGGGTCTTTTTGGATAGACTTTCTCCATGATCTTTAGGGGAGTAATTGCTTTTCGTCGTGTGTCTCGATCCTTCATACTGATTTAGGAATAATGATACTTCACATCCTCTTGGATCTTTAGCAAA
Source organism: Glebionis coronaria (assembly GCA_025667525.1). NCBI lineage: Eukaryota > Viridiplantae > Streptophyta > Magnoliopsida > Asterales > Asteraceae > Glebionis > Glebionis coronaria. The sequence continues at coordinate 601,254,987 of CM046877.1, read as the reverse complement.
AATAGAGCTCCTCATGCCTTGTTAGGGCCTTTTTGGATGATCGCCAATCTTCGCGTCCCGCTTCAATAAGTTATGCCTTGGCTATTAACTCTATTCAGCCCCGAGCAACTTTTAAACGATCTTGCGCTAGAGGCTAAGTAACCTTTCAAATCCTATGACCTTACTTATTGCAATTATGATTTATTCCTAATGCATTGATCTTATGGGAAGAAAAAGCCACAATTAAAAACATATGAGTTTTTGAAATAACATTTTTATGTTCTACGTTTAGCATGATCACTTGTCTAACTCTATCATTTCTCGTTCTTCACTATATAAAGACCTCTAATTAAAGAGACTCGTGAATACTTAGCCATGCAAGTCAAAATTAAGCCAAATTTGGATTAGCTTTCATTAAGACTATATCAAATCAAAGTTTTGGGTTTTCAAGCCACCTATAGGATCTTGCACTTTCTTGGACTTTTTCAAGTTTAGAGAATGCGTTTTAAAGTTCCCTTGATAAGTGACTTTCCAGGATCAATTATAGGAACTTGCGAAAAGTTCTTGTTCTTAACCCGTATGAATTAAGATTTTCGCGTTTTAAAGCTCCCTATATAAAAGTCTAGCAAAACTTGAATTGAGCGGGTTAAGGAATGTAAATATCTCCAAATGCCCATCAAGTCAAAAATTAACTCTTATTCTACCCAACGGAAAATATACATTCGTGTCTTAAATACACTTATGAAAACTAAGAAAAAAATTTAAAATTTTGCCATTTTTAGCCTTATTAGCAACAAAATATTGAAAGTTGGAAATCATGAGGGTGTAGCAAAGCAAGTATCTATTCACCCCCCATACTAAAAGTACACATTGTCCTCAATGTTTCGAGTCTAAAGGTGGAGCACCCCCATACTAGAGACGAAGAGTCGAATGCTTAGGATCTAGCATGGAAAGGGTGATCAACAATATATCTAAAGCCGTTTATTAAGTATGCTAAAAGATAATTGTTAGAACAATAAAGGATATGTCATGGATTCGTGAAAAACTTCTTCAAACGAACGATGGAGACTCACGTAAACGAACACGAGAGTCTTCAATCGTAGATGATGATGATGATCTAGATAACACAATCACAAACAACCACGAGACAACGAGTTGAAAGGGTAAAAGTCCCCTTATTAGTGAATAGTGAGCATAAAAGATAAGCATGGGATCTCCCCCACGAGGCACCTCGTTTTTAGATTACCGAGTCATGAGCTCGACTCGATCCCCTCAATATGTGAACATTTAGGGAAAATCATGGTATGGTCAGTTTTTGGTGGGGCTTACATGATAAACAAGCCCTAAAAAGCAACCGGTATTAAGGACTAAGTCCTTTGATGGTGCAAAATGCCGGGATCGAAGATGGCGTTCTTGTTTTCATTGGAAAAACAAATCAACGCCACTTCATCATGTGCCATAAACTCAAAGAGTTTGAAGAAAAGAGATGAGAAGTAGAAGGGTGGGACAATGGGTATGACAAACTTTTGAGCTACTCGAGGTAGACTCGCACCAAGCAAATAGAAAGATTTTCCATTTATTGCATCGGTGGAAGACCGAGATTTCCCTTTAAATGAAATTCCGGGATCGAATATCTCGTCCTCGGTGAACAAAGATGAGGGAACATAATGGGCTTCCCCCATACTAAAACCACACAAAGCATCGTCAAAAGGAGTAGACGAGCTTGTAGCACTCAAAACACGTGGTGATGACGGAGTTAGATTTGTAGAAAAATCAATTAAATCACATTTAAAATCTTTTCCTTTTTTACCTTATAAACTCTCCTTATGAAAACCCTTTTTGATTATGTCGAAAATATTTGTTGTTTCTAAGACGATGTTAGTCACACTAAAAATTCTCACATTTGTAAACCGTTTTGGTTTTGGTGGTGGCAAGTTCTCAAAACGTTTATCGACGAAGAAAACCTCCCCATCGGGGTCAACATATTCATCATCCGAAAGATCTTTCGTAGAAACCGAAAACTTATCAACACTTTTCAAGAATGAGTGTTTGTAGTGAGGTGAAGGATTTTTCGATTCAAGTAGTGACGGTTTCTTCTTTGTAGGCTTTAAACTCATAACCTCCACCGGCGGAGGAAATGGTAAATTGTTTTTGGCGACATTTCCTAAAACTCTTGGTGAAAATTCTTTGCAAACGACATTGGTTGAATTACCATGGTTAAAAGTTGCAATAGAATACACATGAGAAAGATTGGAGTTTTGTGTTGCATTGATGACAAGTTCTTCCTCATTGAAACGAAGGGTGATTTTTCGAGCATGAACATCGATAAGTGCTCTTGATGTATCCAAAAATGAACGACCCAAAATGATTGGAACTTTTTGATCGATAGGAATGTCTACAACGATAAAGTCAACGGGATAGTAAAACTTTCCGACTTTAACGAAAACGTCTTCGGCTACTCCACATGCTAAAATCGTAGAATGATCGGCCATCTCGATAGACATGTTCGAAGGAGTAAGAGCCGGAAGCGAAAGCGATTTGAAAATCTCAAGAGGCATTAAATTAATACTAGCACCAAGATCGGCCAAGGCGTAGAATTCCTCCATATCTTGAGTTGCACATGGAATCAAAAATTTACCGGGATCACCGACTTTTTGTGGTATGCGGCTAAGAAAAACCGATGAACAACTAGACGATTGTTGTAACTTCTCTTTGTTGTTTACCATACTTTTGAAGTTTGCGGCGAATCGAGGCATCATGATAAGAGCGTCGGCAAAACTTATGTTAAAATGCATATCACGAAACATTTTCATAAATAGCTCAAATTGATAATTGTTCTGTTCTTGTGCTTTCTCTTTATTTCGTCTCGAAGGGTAGGGTAAAGGTGGTGTGGGTTGGACATTAGGCAACGGCCTTGGAAACTTGGGTTCCACAATTGGTATTGGTTCAACCGTAGGTGTGGTATGAGCGGTACTTCGTGGGATTGTAATGTGCTCCTTTTCGACCATCACCTCGGGTTCTTTCTCGATTTCCTTCTCCGGAGAAGTACTTGGACGAGAGATTGGTTCCTTGAAAGTTTTACCACTTCGTGTAGTAATAACCTTCATTTCTCCCTTCGGGTTTGCAATGGTATCACTAGGAAGACCACCCGAGGAAGAGGGTTTACACATGATTGCTTCAAACATCTTAGCCATTTGGTCCTCAAATTTTGATTGCCTAGCATCCGCTTTTAATAACTCTTGCTTAATCTCATGTTGTCCTAATTCCATCTCTTGTTGATTTTGTTGAAGACGTTGGACATTTCCTTCCATTTTGTTTGCATGAGTTTTAAGTTCATTAGCAAGTTCATTTTTAAGCTCGTTTTTCAACTCGGATCTTAAGCTAATCATCTCACGTTGAATGTTATCAAATTTAGCATCATTTTCTTTAGCATAATCCAAAAATTCTCCTTGCAAATTTTTAGTGTGAGCATTTTGAAAACCTTGTATAGTGTTTTGAAAATCACGGTTTTGGTTTTGATTAGAAATTTGTCCATTCCCATTTTGATAATTCCCCTTGTTGTAATTGCGTGAATTGCCTTGGTAATTACCTTGGTTGTTGTTTCGATAATTGTTAACATTTTGATTTGGTGGAGCTTGATTTTGGCGGGAACCTTGACCGTTTTCGTTTTAAGTTCCCGTTCCTACATAAGCACTCGAAGTGTTACCATCCGCGGTAATGCACTCGGAAAGATCATGAGCTCCCCCACACGACAAACAACTCTTAGCAACCGCTTTAACCGAAGCGGAATTTGAAGCTTCTTGAGCTTTCCAATGGGACATTAGATTAGCAAATCTATCAAAAAACCGATTTTCCTCATTAGCTTCATCATGTAAGGCATTAATGCTACGAGACGATTGTGACGATGATGACGAGCCCAAATTGGCAACACTCGGTGTGTTACGAGGGTTATAAACCTTAGATATATTCTCGATGATTTGTAAAGCCTCATTTGTCGTCTTGCACAAAAAATTACCACCCGCGACGGCATTCAAATAATCTCGTTCATGATCATTAAGCCCATTATAAAAAGTATCAACTTGATGCAATTCTGTAAAATCATGGTGTGGACATTCATGTAACATTTCTTTAAATCGTTACCATGCCATTGAAAAACTTTCATTATTTCTTTGCACAAATCGTGAAATCTCATTTTTCAAGAGTGTTGTTTTAGATGGTGGAAAAAACTTGTTCACAAACTTAGAAACGAGATCGGCCCATGTCAAAATCGAATTTGGCGGTTCTTTCTCAAGCCAAATTTTTGCGGGTCCATCTAAAGAGTATGGAAACAACATCATCTTAATGGCGTCATGTGGAACATCCTTAAATTTGCTAGTGGCGGTGAGACGGTTAAAATTCCTAATATGGTAATGCGGGTTGTCTTTCTCGTGACCTCTAAACTTATTTGCTTGCAACATCGACATTAAACCCGTCTTAATCTCGAAATTCTCCGCAAGGATGGCGGGAATCACAATAGCCTCTCCAAAACCCTCGGTGGGTGCTTGTAGCAACTCCATCATAGTACGATTAGCCATGACGACTTCTTGTTCTACAATAGGTTCAACAATTGGAGGTTCTTCTACAATCAACGTCTCTTGATTGGCTTGCTTTTGAAGACGTTTACGAGCTCGTTTTGCTTGATTACGAGAGATCATAAACTTCACGAAGAATGGGAGGTGAGCAAAGAAGATTCTTTTTGGGTGTTTTGTGGATTTTCAATTTTTTTGTGTTTTTGATGATATTTAATTTTTTTGGATTTTGGTGTATCTTCGTAGACAACAATCTACAAAATCTCTCCTCGAATCAAACTCTTGATTAAAGAAGCCTCAAAGGAATGAAAACGATCACGTGGAGTGAACGCCTTCGAATGACTTTAGAACTTTGGTGAAAACCAAATTGTTCAAGAGGTTTTAATCACAAAGAAACCAAGCAAATATATTATACGTAATAATACTTTGGGCGGCAAAACCCTCGATTAGCCTTCAATCTCAAAATACTCACAAGCAAGCGGGGAAACGAGGCGGCGCGAAGCATTTAAGAGCCTTTTTCCTTAGGGTATATTTTATAATACCCGCCTTATACCCACCTTATAGTTTGTATTTTTCAAAATCGAGCTTCACGAAAGTATTTATCTATTTTTTCCTTTTTCTTTTTGTTTGAGATTCGAATACAATAATTGAGTGATGAAATCCCAATTAAGGTTGTGTTTTCACACTTTTGAAGATATAGTGAATTTATTGTGATACTTAATACAATATATTAATAATATTTGTACAAGAAAAACCAAGAAAACCGATAATACGTATTAGTAGAGTTCTACTAATACAAATACTATTTATGGTTAATATTAAAATCAACAATGCAAATTAATCACGACTCACCTCCCCGCCAGCGGCGCCAAAATGATTGTGGTAAGATACGACCTTTTCCCAAAAGGCGTAAAAGCGGTAAGTATTGAACAAATGACTTTAGGAAAAATCTAGTGTTAATGACCCAATGAAGTTCGTTTCCCAAGGAGGTATATGTGTGTGAGAAATTTGTTAAATGTTTGTGATTAATGATTGGTTTAGAAGGGGATGAGAAAAGAAAATGACGAAGACGTAAAAATAAAAATTAATACTACTAGAAAGTTAAAACGTAAAACCTTAAAAACCACAAAAATAAAAATTAATTCTAAAAATTACCAAAAATTCACCAAAAATCATAATAAATAAACTAAGAGTTTACCAATGATCAAAACTTTTTCAAAACTTTTAAATAATTAAATATTCAATTTTTAAATGCTAATTAAAGCCCTAAAAATCAAATAAATTATTAAAAAGCCCAAATAAAGATTTTTCAATTGGTAAACCTCTAAAATGACCTAAAAAAGATTAAAAAATATTTTTAGAAATTTTTAAACTAATAAAAACTATTTAAAATGATTTAAAAACTAATAAAACTTAAAATAATTATAAAAATTAATCTAGAAGTGATAAAATTATTCTAAAAGTTGCTAAATTCCTATTTTAATATATTTAACCTAAGAAAAATGTAAAAAGTTGGAAAATGTGAAATTTTTAAAATAATAATAAAATAATAATAAAATAATAATAAAATAATATTAAAAATCCAAAAATTATAAAAAAATTCTAAAAACTTGCAAAATAGTTTATTTTAACCTAAATAATCAGAAAATCAAAGTGAAATGACCAGAATACCCCTATTGGGCCCTCAAATGGGCCAAAACCAAAAACAGTCAACACAAATAGGCTTTTGGGCCCAAAAAGTCAAACTTGGCCCAATTGACTTGGAAAAGCCCTATCTGACTCAAAATTCAATTCTAAGAACAAAACTCTAAAGGCCCAAAAGCTGAAAATGAGCTTATCACAGCTTATTGAACACTCAACTTATTCTTATTGGGCTTTTCAGCCCATTAAGCAATAAGCTAATGCCATAAGCTCTAATTTGACACACAACCTTCTTTTGGGATGCTTATGAGATTTGTAAAAAGAAATTTTGAAAAAGCTCACTCAATAAGCCAGAAATAAGCAAAGTATAAATTCACTAAAAGACAAAATAGTCGTTTTAGAGATTTAGGGCACCTCAGGACTTGATTCAACTTGCAAAAGATTTCAAATGGACTCAATAAGACAAATCAATCAACAAAAATCCAATAAGCACAACCAATAAGACAAAATAAGCACAAATTAACTTATGAAAAAGTCAATGGAGTTGGTTTTCTAGTCAAAACCTAAAGTCAACCCACCAAATGCTCCAGTATGAACAAATGGGTCAAAATATGAGCACCTATTACAAAAACAAAGTTGTTGCTGGTTAAAATAAGCTATTATAACTTATTGATAAGCTGAACCCAATTTTACACTATCAGTGGCAACTAGCAGGGGAAAGGACTTCCCAAGCTTGTTTGAGAGTTCTGGTTGGATTCAATTGGAAACAAAGGCACCCTTGTGATAAGTGAATCACAAGGAGTCAATAGCAACAAGAAAATCACAAATTGGTTCACACAATAAGCCACAATAAGCCAAACAGTCACCAGATATGGAAATAAGCAGTTAAGCACTTAATAAGCAGATTTAGACTGAATAAGCCAACCAAACTTAACAGGATGCATACACAAGCTATATAAACTAAGAATTAACCAAAAGCAACAAGAATCAAACACTGAATCAAAGGAAATAACAAGATCAAAGCACAAAATGTTTCTGATGAACAATGAACAATATGCAGACAAGTTTTGCTGATCTATTTGGCACTTGATCCAATTTCAAGCCTCAAATCCTTCTTCCCTGATGTGATTAACTATGGTTTAGCACTTGTTAGCCCTAGCCTAAGCTTAGATCTAGGTGTCCTCAAAATCCTAGCCAATTTTACCAAGTATTTAAGATTTTATAGCCAAATTATGAATCTATGTGTTCAAACCCACAAAACCTGCAAACAGATGAACAAATGCACCTAACAAACAGATACCAACACTTGCACACAACAAACAACAGCTTAGCAAACCACAAATCCAAATCATGCAGTAGACCCAAACACTCCTTAATATACCACTTAACAAAGAAACTTGTGATTTTAACTAATAACCTACTGATTTTAATGATCAAAAACACTTACTAGGTAGCAACTAACACAATCAAACTCAAAAATCACCAGCACAAACACAAATACTCAAAATCAAAGCACCAAATTCAAAACAGTCATAAACATGAAATTTTGTGAGGAATCTTAATCAAGGGATTATACCTGCCTTCCACAACATCCTAGGAAGGCCAGCAATGCTCCTTGGACCTTGTTCAACAACTAGAACAAAACCAAGGTACTTCAATGAAGATGATCAAAGCCTGCTGATGTTCAAAGTAGAACAAGGCTTTGATTATGATATGTCTTCAACACAAACAGCAAACAAACTCAACCAAAGGCTTAGAACCCTTCTCAGGCTTGGTGTCAACAAGCTTGAAGGAGCTCAAGGCTTATGGCTAAGGGTTAGTACACAAATATAAGCCAAAATCAGAAACAAGGACTTCAATGCCTTTGAACCTTGAAAACCTTTCAAGCCTAGACGTGCCTTAACCACAAGGTTAAGGAAGGTCAAATCAATCAAATGGAACTCAAAATTAGGCTACTCAAACACCAACTTTTAATCAAATCAAAAAGAGAATTCAAAATTTCAGAAATTCAAATTTTATTTAAAATTTAAAAAGGAATTACAAAGATAATATCCTAAAACTGGAACAAAGCTCTCTCACAGGTTGAGGAGTCTTTATATAGGCAAATGCCAAGGCTAGCACTATTCACAAACCCTAGAAGTGAAATTCCCTAAATGCCCTAGGTCCTAGACGTTTTGATGGAATGAGCTGTTCAAATGCATCTTGGACGTTCATTTGCTTTGAAATGAAGAAAAGAGTCTAGGCTGTTGATTTGGCCACGTAATTTTACTTGGAGGCCAAGTAGTGATGTGATAGGTGAAACGGTTTGAATGGTGGGGTCCTTTGGGTGAGTGGGAGTGTGAGTTTAAGCATGGGATTGATTCGTGTGAAGGTTAATTGTGTTTTGGTGTAGGTAATTGTAAAAACCCCCTTGCTGGTAAAAAGTTAAAACTGGGTTCATACGTGTGAATAGTGCCACGTTTGATCCGATTTTAGTGGGGAAATTGTGTTTGACGCGTGTTTGTTAAGTTTAAACTTATAAACTTGCCAACTTTGGTCCTTTTTCTTCCTTTCTTTTTTCATTTGTGTTTAAAAGTCTGTCAGCGCCCATTTCCTTTGTAACAACTTCCAAGACTTGGCAATTTTGGCACAAAACTTTCTAAAAAGTGTATCAAGGGTTATTTTTTACACTTTTGCATATTTCAAGGGCTGATTTTGGACAATGTTGATCTTAAAAGGTCTTCAATGTATCTTTGGCTTGATGAGGGACCATAATTGACAATTTGGAATTGTTGAGGGACTAATCTTGCCATTTCTTCAAAGTTGAAGGACCTTTTGTGTAATTTTGACAAACTTAAGGGACCAAACTTGTAATTATTAATATACAAGGGTTTTAAGTGTCATTTATTCAATGAATGAGGATCAATCTTGTTTGTCTTCAAGTCTTCAAGGGCATTTGTTGAGTATTCCATGATTAGGGCCCGGTTCTTTGTACGGCTTCGTTTCTCGTGTCCGTTTTTTCTTGTATCTTGTGATCTTTTATCTTTTTCACGATATCCATACCTAAAATACATAAGTATTATGACATTTTAATGCATTTAAAGCCTGAAAAGAACGATGAGATCATGTATAAATGCCATCTCATCACACTCTTGACTTCTCGACTTCGTCTTTCATCTTTTTCTTCAATAAAAGCCCGTGAATGCCCGTGTTTTCTCCATTTTTCACCTTTTCGTCCTAAATCACAACAAAAACACAAACCACGCATAATTCCGACATAAAAGACATAAAATATACGTTTTGGCTTGGTAATTATTGTAATTAAGTGGTAAAAAGGATGAGTGTTTACACACCTATCAATTGGTTGTGGTGATTTTGTATGTTTGACAAATATGGCCCCCCACTTTCCAAATGCACTTCAAACAAAGCCTACCAGCAATATACCCCAAATTCCTTTGTAACAAGTTTCAAGTACTTGTCATTTTTGGCACATCTTAGTTTCAAACCTTAAATAAGGACTAATATTGCAATTAATGCTTAATCCAAGGGTTGTTTATGTAATATCTTCAAACATTGAGGACCTTTTTTGGAAATTCATGATTCGGGTCTGGTTCATTGTGCGGCTTCGTTTCCCGTGTTCGTTTTTTATTGATTCTTGTGATCTTTTTGTCATTTCCTCAATATCCGTACCTAAAATACACAAGCAACAAACACGAGCATTTATTTGGCATTTTTAATGATATTTAATGCATTTTAAGCCCAATTTGGACGATGAGACTATGTATAAAAGTAGTCTCATCACTTCCCCATACTAAACCATTGCCGTGCCCTCACGCAATGCTAGAATAAAGTATCGTAGCATCTCCAAAATTAATTTTTATTCACTTTTATTGAATGATAAACTAGATACACTACTACTATTGCTACTACTTGCGTTTTAGACATAATGTATGATTTTCATCGCAAAATGGGACGTTTAGGTTCATAGAATAAGAACACGTGAATGCTTCGTTAGAAATAATTTCATCGTCCTCGATTTTCACCCAAATTCCATGCTAAGCGTGTAACGAGATCATTGTCATTATAAGTTAGTAATGCTAACACTACTCATATGCCCTAATCACGTACTTATCCTCCCAATTTCCTAAGTTGTATCTCTTATATTTTATTATGTCTTGAATGTTTCACAAGGATACATTGTTTGACTTATTCGATAATAGAGATTTAGGTCTAAAAATAGAGTCCTAACGGTGTAACCTAGACCATCAAATCAATAACCCCTCCTAATAGACAACGATGTCAAAAAAATAAGTTGACAAGAAGAATCGATAAACACGGTTTTATAACGGTTTTGAACATGAGACTTATTACCAAGACTTTTATACGCCCCCTAACGGAAGGGCCTTATTATCATTGGTTTACCTCCATCTTTTATTCAACTTCACCATGAAGCTTTTATTATGACTTCGGTTTTGGCTTGCCTTTTATTATCCGCCTCATCGGTGGTTTTATTAGCCAAAGACTTATATCCTCACGTTAAGGCGAATTTTGGATCTTTAAAGCTTCGAAGATTAAGGCTTGATTCAGTTTCAATTTTGCATAGATTTTTCGGCCTTGTGGGGCTTCAAATTGTTTGCTTGATTTAGGTGAGCACTTGAAATCTTATTATTGGGTGAAGCTTTTGATTATTCGGGTGCCAATACTTCAAAACCGTGACGCTGGAGATACCTTAATGTCTCCCCAATTTAATTACACGGAAGCTACTAGAAAAGACTAGAAACCTAACAATCCCAACTAAACCGCTAAGTCAATATTTATTAAGCAAAAAATATTTGCATGCGAAGGGAGAATAAGCAAACAACGAGAACACATGAGTTTTTGAAAGAATACTAGTACTCTACGTTTAGCATAGTACCTTATAATTAACCCTATCATTTCTCGTCCTCATTTAAGAGACTTAGCCTACTGTGAAGTTAAGGAATCAAAGCTAAGTGCTCAACACGCACGGTCGAGTCAAAAATTACACTTATTCTCGCCATCGGAAAACCTACATTCGTGTCTTCAAACACTTATAAAACATGAGAAAATTTTTAAAATTTGGCCATTTTTAGCCTTATTTTGCAACAAAATGATAAACTTTGGAAAGCGTGAAGGTTTGGCAAGGCAAGTATCTATTCACCCCCCCATACTAAAGTTAAACATTGTCCTCAATGTTTCGAGTCTAGGGGTGCAAACACCCCCATACTAGAGACGTAGTCGAATGCCTAATCTAGCATGGAAAGGGTGTAAGCATTAATCAATAGTCGTTTATGAATTGTGCTATAAACCTAAGGTTAGAACATCAAAGGATATATCATTTGGATATTGAGAAAGTCTTCAAAGCAAACGATCGAGTGCTCCCATAAAACGAACACGAGAGGCTCCAATCGTGAAGATCATGATCTAAAAACCACAATTCACAAACAACCACGGAACAAAGGTTGGAAGGGCACAAATCCCCTCACGTTAAACTAATTAGAAAGCAATAATATGTACATGGATAAGCATGGGTTTCCCCCACGAGGCACCTTGTTTTTGATAACCGAGTCAAAAGCTCGACTCGAATCCCCATAAATGTGATCATTTAGGGATTATCTTGGTATGGTCAATTTTTAGTGGGGCTTACATGATAAACAAGGCCCAAAAACAACCGGTATTAAGGACTAAGTCCTTTGATGGTGCAAAATACCGGGATCGAATATGGCGTTCTCGTTTTCATTGGAAAAACAAACCAACGCCACTTCATCATGTGTCAACACAAACCCAAAGGGTTTCAAGAAAATAGATGAGAAGAAATAGAAGGGTGGGACAATGAGTAAGTCACAAAAACCATGAGCTACTCGAGGTAGACTCTCACCAATCAAATAGAAAGATTTTCCATTTATTGCATCGGTGGAAGACCGAGATTTCTCTTTATAAGCAATTCCAGAATCAAATATCTCGTCCTCGGTGGAGAAAGGGGAGGGAACATAAGGGGCTTCCCCCACACTAAGTCCACACAAAGCATCGTCAAAAGGAGAAGACGAGCTTGTAGCACTCAAAACACGAGGTGATGACGGAGTTAGCATTGTAGAAAAATCTTTTAAATCCAATTTAAAATCGTTCCCTTTTTCATCTTTTAAACTCTCCTTATGAAAACCCGACTTAATTATGTCAAAAATATTTGGTGTTTCTAAAGCAATGTTAGTCACACTAAAAATTCTCACATTTGAAAACCGTTTTGGTTTAGGTGGTGGTAAGTTCTCAAAACGTTTGTCAACAAAGAAAACTTCCCCATCGGGGTCAACATATTCATCATCCGAAGAATCATTCGTGATTGGAATCATAGGCTTAACACTCTTAACCTCCACCGGCGGAGGGGACGAAAAATCGTTTTTTTCATCAACTTCTAAAACTCTTTTTCAAATCCTTTTACAAATGTTTTTGATGGGACTAACATTGTTCAAAGACGTGATAGAATACACATGAGAAAGTGTGGAGTTTTGAGTTGCATTAATGACGAGTTCTTCCTCATTGAAACGAAGAGTGATTTTCCTAGCATGCACATCGATAAGTGCTCTCGAGGTATCCAAAAATGATCAACCTAAAATTAGAGGAACTTTAGGATCGATGGGAATGTCAACAACAATAAAGTCTACGGGATAGTAGAACTTTCCAACTTTCACGAAGACGTCCTCGGCCACTCCACAAGCTAGAATCGTAGAATGATCGGCCATCTCGATTGACATTCTTGAAGGAGTGAGATTGGGAAGATTGAGCGACTTAAAAATCTCAAGAGGCATCAAATTAATACTAGCACCAAGATCGTCCAAGGCGTAGCATTCCTCCATATCTTGTATTGCACATGGGATTAAAAACTTGCCGGGATCACCGACTTTTTGAGGTATGCGGCTAAGAAAAACCGAGGAACAACTAGACGACTTTTTCAATTTCTCTTTGTTATTCAACATACTTTTGAAGTTCGCGGCAAATCGAGGCATCATGACCAAGGCGTTGGCAAAACTTATATTAAAATGCAAGTCACGAAACATTTTCATAAAAAGTTCAAATTGATAATTATTTCGTTCTTGTGCCTTTTCCTTGTTTCGTCTTGAAGGGTAAGGTAAGGGTGGTGTGGGTTGGGGCATAGGCAACGGCCTTGGAATCTCGGGTTCCACTATTGGTATTGGTTCAACCGTAGGTGTGGTTTGAGCAGTACTTCGTGGGCTTGGAATTTGCTCCTTTTCTACCACCACCTTGGATTCTTTCTCTTTTTCCTTCTCCGTAGAAGTACTTGGACGAGAAATGGGTTCTTTGAAAGTTTTACCACTACGAGTAGTAATAACCTTCAATTCTCCTTTCGGGTTTACGATGGTATCACTAGGAAGACCACCCGAAGAAGAAGGTTTACACATGATAGCTTCAAACATTTTTCCCATTCGATCTTCAAACTTAGATTGCCTAGCATCCGCTTTTAACAACTCTTGCTTAATCTCATGTTGACCTTGCTCCATTTTTTGTTGATTTTGTTGGAGACGTTGAACATTTCCTTCCATTTTATTAGCATGAGTCTTAAGTTCATTAGCAAGTTCGTTTTTAAGCTCGTTTTTCAACTCGGATCTTAAGCTAACCATTTCACGTTGCATATTATCAAACTTAGCATCGTTTGCTTTAGCATAATTCAAAAATTCTCCTTAAAGATTTTTGGTGTGATCATTTTGAAAACCTTGAGTGGTAGTTTGAAAATCACGGTTTTGGTTTTGGTTTTAAATTTGCCCATTTCCACTTTGGTAATTACCCTTGTTGTAGTTACGTTGATTTCCTTGATAAGCACCACTTTGGTTGTTGTTTCGATAGTTGTTAGCATTTTTATTTTGTGGAGCTTGATTTTGGCGGGAACCTTGACCGTTTTGGGTATAAGTTCCCGTGGCTACATAAGCATTCGAAGTGTTACCATCCGCGGTAATGCACTCGGAAAAATCATGAGCTCCACCACACGAAACACAACTCTTGGCAACCGCCTTAACCGATGCGGAATTCAAAGCATCTTGTGCTTTCCAATGAGTCATAAGAGTCGAAAACCTATCGAAAAACCGATTCTACTCATTTGCTTCATCTTGCAAGGCATTAATGCTACGAGACGATGACGAACCCAAATTGGTAACACTCGGTGTGTTACGAGGGCTATAAACCTTAGACATATTCTCAATGATTTTTAAAGCCTCTTCGGTCGTTTTGCACAAAAAATTACCACCCGCGGCGGCATTTAAGTAATCTCGTTCATGATCATTAAGCCCATTATAAAAAGTGTCAATTTGATGCAATTCGGAAAAATCATGGTGTGGACATTCATGTAACATTTCTTTAAACCTTTCCCAAGCCATTGAAAAACTTTCATTAGATCTTTGTGTAAATCGTGAAATCTCGTTTTTCAAATGTGTTGTTTTAGATGGTGGAAAAAATTGATTAACAAATTTCGAAACGAGATCACCCCACGTCAAAATCAAATTTGGGGGTTCTTTCTCGAGCCATATCTTGGCGGGTCCATCTAACGAGTATGGAAACAACATCATCTTAATGGCATCGTGTGGTACATCCCTAAACTTGCTTGTCGAGGTGAGACGATTAAATTGCCTAATGTGATAATGTGGGTTGTCTTTCTCGTGTCCGTGAAACTTGTTGGCTTGAAGCATAGACATTAAACCCGTCTTTATCTCGAAGTTCTCCGCAAGTATGGCGGGAATCACAATGGCCTCTCCAAAACCCTCGGTGGGTGCTTGAAGCAACTCCATCATAGTACGATTAGCCATGATAGCTTCTTGTTCTACAATAGGTTCCTCACTTGGAGTCTCTTCACTAGAAAGATTAGGAGTAGGTGTTACCTCCTTTTTGTTTTTTCGTTTACGTGCACGTCTCGCTTGATTACGAGTATGCATAAACGTCACGTACAACGTAGGGATGAGCAAAGAATATTCTTTTTGGGGTTTTTAACTTTTTCAATTTTTTTGGATTTTTGATTGTTTTTACTTTTTTTTTTGGATTTTGGGATTGTATTAGGTAGAAAATAATCTACAAATCTCCTCCTTAATCAAATCTCTTGATTAAAGAAGCCTCAAGGAATGAAAACGATCACGTGAAGTGAACGCCTTCGATGACTTTAGAACGTTGGTGGAACACCAAAACGTTCAAGAGGGTTTAATCAATGAAACCAAGAAAATATATATGATACTTGATAATACTTTGGGCGGCAAAACCCTCGATTAGCTCTCAAAATCAAATACTCACAAGCAAGCGGGGAAATGAAGCGGCGCGAAGCATTTAAGAGCCTTTTTCCTTAGGATATATTTTATAATATCCGCCTTATACCCACCTTATAATTTGTATTTTCAAAATCGAGCTTCTCGAAAGTATTTTTCTATTTTTGCCTTTTTTTCTTTGGTTTGAGATTCGAATACAATGATTGGGTAATGACCTCCCAAGTCAAGGTTGTGATTTCTCACGTATTTGGAGTACTTGTGTATTTATTTGTTCTACGTATACAATATAGTAATAGTATTTACAAAAAACGAAAAACCAATAATACGTATTAGTAGAGTGATACTAATACAAATACTTATTATGGCTATATAAAAACAAAAATTGTTCAAATCAAAAACACAACACGCCTCCCCGACAGCGGCGCCAAAAAATGATTTAGTGTTTTTACTACTCTTTAGGAAAAGAGAGCAAAAGTGGCAAGTATTAAGTGTCGGTTTAGGAAAACCAAGCACTAATTACCAAATAAGTTCAAGTTCGATTCCCAAGGAGCCTAGTGCGTTGTGTATTTAAATGATTAACTTTTGTGATTATATGATTATGAGAAAAGAAAATAGAAATGGGGTAAGAAGAGAATGACGGTTACGATGACGGATTACACTAAGACGAAAAGGTTGTTCACGTAAAACCGTAAAAAGCACCAAATTAAAAAAATTAAAACCTAAAAATTAATTAAAAGTTAAAACTAAGTCTAAAATAATATAAATAAGAATAAAAATCCAACAAAAATATTTTAAAACCTTTTATTAATTAAATATTTAATTTTAAATGCTAATTAAAGCCCTGAACTCAAATATAATTAACAAAATGTCCAAAATATTATTTTATTGAACTAATAAGTTACTTATATTATTTAAAGACTAAAAAGTATTTTTCCTAAATTTTTAAAACTATTTTTCTATTTTTAAATCACTAAAAACTATTTTTAAACTAAAATAATCATAAAAAAAATAAAATAATGCTAAAAATAATTTGACAATTTTAAAAATCCTAAATTATACTAAAGAACAGTAGAAAAATGAAAAAGTTTGAAAAATATAAAAATTTTCACTAAAAGACAAAAAAAGTTTAAAATTAAACCCTAATTAATTCTAAAAATTAAATAAAAAGTGAACAGTAAAAACTTTTTAATCTGAAAATCTTAAAACATTTTTCTAAGTCTATGAAAATTTTTGAAACTGAAAAATAATAATTTTTGTCACTAAAAGACAAAAACAGAAATTAAAAAGTTAATTCAAATAGCAATTTAATCTAAAAAATACCAGATGAACAGTAACTGAAAATTAAATTAAACAGAAAAATCAAAAATTAAATAAGAAAAAATATAAAACTAATTTGAAACCCTAATTCCTATTTTAAGCCACTAGGGACAAAAAAATCAAACTTCTGAAAGGGACATGTGACTTTGTTTTGTCCAGTAGTGTAGCAGTGGTAACTTTAATACTAGCAGTGGGAAATTGGTTCCCAATGGTAGTGTAAATTTTTGGTCTATTGACCTATAAGCTTAGGAAAGCTTATGTGATGGCTTATTTTGGACAATAAGGTGCCCCCACAACCAGTGGGGTTGTGGGGAGTCAATAACAGCAGAAAAAACCACAAATTGCACACAAAAATCACTCACAAATCCCCCCAATCAGTCACTGAATACAGAAAGAGGCCTAGGGCACTAGTTGCTGATATAAATGGCAATTGGGTGAATTTGGTTAGACCAAAACTCATTCCTATCACTCACTAGCTTACTCGAACCAGGTTTAGACCCTAGATAGTACCCTACCCTAGCAGACAACAAAAATTGAAGGTCAAATATAGCTAAAACAAGCAGATTAGGGCAGTTACTGATTTTTACCTAGTTCCACCAAACTTGAACATGCAAACTTGTTTTACATTCCACCAAAATGAAAGCCAAATACTGATATTACATAACAACAACCTAATAAGTGTGTTAAACACGTTTTTAAACAAGATTTATGTCATTTAAACCAATTTAAACCCTAATCCAAACACACCTTTACTTTCTGAAAATGAAAATTTACAAACTAAATGAGTTCAATTCCTTCCTAAACTGATTTCTACCTATCTATACATGCACATAAGGCATTAATAAGCATAAACAAACAATCCTACCAATCATTACAACCAAGAACAATCACAATCACCAAGTTCATGCCAAAAATCCACAAAAGTACACAAAGAGGGTTATAAGTCAATACCTAGATGATGCCTTCTCCAAATGGCTTTTGGGAGCCTGTATGAGCTTATGAATGAGTGTAGAGAGTCCCTGTTGGGGTTCAACAACTGAACCAGGGAGAAAATTTCTTCAAAATTTGGCAAAGAAAATGGGTGAGATGAATGCTTCTTGTTTTCCTGCACAAACACAACAAACAGGCAACAGACTTCAAGCTTCAATAAGCTAAGCCCACAAGATGGTGTCAAGAGCTTGTGGGAATAGCTATTGAAACAATAAGCTTATCAACCAAAAAAATGAAATGATTTTCTGAAAAAAAATCTTTTAAACTCAAGTCCTTTTTGAAACCTTATAATCTCAAACAAAAATTTTGATAGATAAATGGAACACAGAATCTAGGCAACCTTATCACCATCTTTTATAAATCATAAAAGGAATTATATTTCAATATTTCATAAAAATACCAACTTTATATTTAATAAAAAGGAATTACAAGAAAAATACTAGAAACTGGAACAAGCCCTTCTCACATGTTGAGAGGTACTTAAATAGAACTAGAAGAACTATCTAGAATGCTGGAATAAAATAATACGAAAAAAATCAAGACCTAAACCCTAATTCTCGAATTCCCTCATTTGCCCTTTGAAAATCTTCGTCAAAACAACTCCATGTGATCTCTGAAATGGAATCTTCAATCTAGAACGTCAAAATGGTCTTGTGGACCAAGAAAATTGATTGGAGACGTTGATTCTCTCAGGGATTGTTGTGGGTGGTGGGTTTTGATTAGGACACCTTTAATCACCATTCTGGAGAAACTTAAATAAAACCCCCTTGATTAAGAGTTAATTGTTCCTGGGATGAGTTTAGGGTTTATGGTAAGAACATGGTTTTTAATCCATTTTGGGGGTAATTAAGTTTTTAAATTGTTGTTTAGTGGGAAAACCCAACTGATTTAATTAATCAGTTGTAAATTGTGGGTGGAGTAATGACGTGGGTGGAGTGTTGACGTGGTGGGATGTGAGTGGTGTATGGTGATGATGTGGGACAAATGATTGGTTGTGGTGATTTTGTATGTTTGACAAATATGGCCCCCCACTTTCCAAATACTCTTCAAACAAAGCCTACCAACAATATACCCCAAATTCCTTTGTAACAAGTTTCAAGTACTTGTCATTTTTGGCACATCTTAGTTTCAAACCTTAAATAAGGACTAATATTGCAATTAATGCTTAATCCAATGGCTGTTTATGTAATATCTTCAAACATTGAGGACCTTTTTTGGAAATTCATGATTCGGGTCCGGTTCATTGTGCGGCTTCGTTTCCCGTGTTCGTTTTTGATTGATTCTTGTGATCTTTTTGTCATTTCCTCAATATCCGTACCTAAAATATACAAGCAACAAACACGAGCATATATTTGGCATTTTTAATGATATTTAATGCATTTTAAGCCCAATTTGGATGATGAGACTATGTATAAAAGCAGTCTCATCAATGATTATGATGATTTTACTTCTGAGTATCCAGATATGCCCACTTATGATGATTTTGATGAGGCCGATACTCTTTCGAGTGATTCTTCTCATGATGAAGATCCTCCGCCTACAATACTTGATCCTACTTTGGATGACTACTCATTTGAGGAATACTTTGCTACTTTTCTCAACACTTACTTCCCAAATGAGAGTGATGCCCCTCCTTTAGACTTTGATGATTATGGTCTTTATCCTACTTTGGATATGAAGAAACCCGCTTCAAAGGAGAAGAAGCCGGCCGAGGATGAGATTCCGTCTGAAGATGAGATTGCTAGATTTATGATCGGATCTTCTTCAAGATCTATTGAGCCTGAGTGCTATTTTACCCTAAAGGAAAAGGTGTTCGATCCCGGCATTGCACTTTTCAAGCTATCTCAGTATCCATCTGATGAAATAAAAGGAAAAATTTTTGGTACTTATGAAGATATGCTTGCACCTCATCACCCTTGCTACCACCGTGCTCCATCTTTGCTTAAGGGAACCTTGCCTACTCTTCTTTGGTTTGCCTTGTTCGCCTTAAGCTTGTGCTATTTGATGGACGAAAACCATGTATTTAATCCCGGTGGATTTTTTCAAGCTTCTTCCTATGCTAATCAAGGTCGAGTCAGGCTCACGACTCGGCTAACAAAAATCAAGCGCTTCTTGGGAGGCAACCCAAGTATCTATCTTTTATCTATTTTTATCCTAAGTGTAGGGGAGACCCGTTGGTGTTTGCTATTTCCTATCTTCTCATATTCAGGGATTCGAGCGTTCAATGATCCACTCTTGATAATTTTTGACGACCCGTGATTCCGTGTTTCCGTCTTCCTGGTTCTATCCTAAACTCTTTTGATTCACTATTTTGTATTTCTCAATATTAAAATAGGAATCTCTTTAGTTATCTCTTCCTTAGAGAGATTTAAACAAAGTGCACAATGTCCTAACTGTAGGAGAGTTTACTCCCACATGCTTAAACATTGAGGACAATGTTTATATCAAGTGTAGGGGGGACTTCTATCGAAGTTAAGTGTCATTTTCCTTGTATTTGTCCTCATTTTAACCGGAAAATCAATTTTTCGACATTTTTCAAAATATTTGATCTATTTTGGCCTATTAGTTTTTTCCCTTTGTATAGTTATTTTCTTTCTTTACTAGAATAAATTTTAATAAAGTGGTTTTAATTTTCAACGTTGTGAATCTTTTGACTCAACCCGAGTTTACTTATCTAAGTTTACTCTAGCTAGTATCTTTAACGTGTTTAAGTCAAGTTTTGCTAGGCTTTTATATAGGGAGCTTTAAAACGCGGAAGTCTTAACTCTCACGGGTTAAGAACAAGAACTTTTCGCAAGTTCCTATAATTGATCCTAGAGAGTAGTTTATCAAGGGAACTTTAAAACGCAAATTCTAAACTTGAAAGAGTCTAAGAAGATGCAAGATCATATAGATGACTCGAAAATCCAAAGCATTGATTTAATTGGCTAAGCATCCACGAGTCTCATTCCTTGAGATTTTAAATTGTGGATAACGAGAGATGATAGAGTCAATTATAAGTTTGGTATTCTTTCGTGAATTTATGTGAGTTGATTATAAGCCTATTCTCCCATCGCTTGTTAATAAATTTATCTGCAATAAATAAGGTTGTACGATTTGAAAAGTTACTTAGCTTCTAGCACAGGATCGTTTAAAAGTTTCTCGGTATTAATTAGAGTTCATAGCCAAGGCATAACTTATTGAGGCGGGATGCGAAGATTGGCGAGTCCAAAAAGGCCCTAACAAGGCATGAGGGCTACATTTTGTTGCTAAAGATCCAAAGTGATGTGAAGAATCATTTATCAAAAATCAATATGAAGGATCGAGACACACGAAGAAAAGCAAATACTCCCCTAAAGATCATTGAGAAATCTATCCGAAAAGACCCTAGCAAGGTATGAGGGTAAATAGATCCAAGTTCTAAAAGGAGGCGGATCGTTGTATATCAAAGTCCAAAATAAAGTGTGACAATCCGTCAATTTATGGTTTATATTTTATTCTCAATATTTATTTGAAAACATTATTTTAATGTTATAATATGAACTCACTTATTTTTGGGAAGAAATTTGGATTTACGTCTTGAAGTAGCATCGACTACGTCTAAACCGGAGGATTCTACGTTACGTGCTCACGTTTACATATACTGTTTTAGTGACAGTCCGACATTTCAGAAAATAAATTTATCCGTGATTATTATTTTTGGAATTTTAAATTTGTGTTGGTTCATAAACTCACAAATTTACGAGAAGAGATTAGGACTTACGATTTTAATTTAACGTCCTTTATGACTAAACCGGAAACCTTAGGATTACGTATTTACGTTTTCGAACTCCGTTTTTGATAAGACAATTTTTATTAGATTCGTTTTATGCCGTTGATTCATAATTTATAAAAACGTTCTTCGTAAAACGACCCAAGGGAACGCAAATCGAGGAAACTATAATCGAGGAGTACCCGTAAATAATTGGGTATGAGACAAAACCACTTTTTCCCCACCCCCAGTATGGGACGGCAAAACTAGCTAACAAGACACCCCATGTGTCAAAGCTTACTAAGTAAGCTAGGACACTTGTCCTAGCTACTTACAACTTAGCAAAACCACCACCTCAAACCATTCATTCATTTCATAACATGCAAAACAACTTACTCTCTCCCCTTTTCTCTCTACTTGCCGTCCACTACCACCCTAAAACATCCACTTTGATCAATTTACAACCACAATATTTGATGTTATACACACATATGATGGAAACCTCTTCAAGCTCTATTGATTGGTGGTCATTTTAACATCCAAGAAGAAGTTTTGTTGGTGTCTTGGGTCTGATTTTACATAAGATGATTCATGAAGATAGGTGATCTTGAAGTTGATAATGGTATATCACAAGTTTTGCCATCAAAATCCAAGCCTTGTTCATCAACCTCACATTTTCATCACTATGGTGGTATAAGGATCATTCTTCCCATCCTTCTTTTTATTTTGATTATGTAATCATGTATTTTCTTACTTATGTATATGTATATGATGATGAATGATGATTTAAAGTATTGTGTGGGGATTTGGTGTTGATAAACATGGGTAAAAAGATGAAAAACTATATGTAAAAATGGTTACTCTTGCTTAATTTAGTAGGTTGTATAAAAACAGTAAATAACCATATGATGAACTGATAAAATGGTATATATGAATTGATATACAGTGAGTACTGAGACTTGTACACATGTGAGAGTTGGCGATGCAATGGAATCATAAAAATGAGTGAGATATGATCAAAACAAGTTTAGAGTGCAAATCTAAGTACACTGTTTTGGACGAATTTTATAAAATCATTAGAAGTTGATTCATCAGTAGCTATAAAAGAATAAAATGAAGAACATATCATGTAGAATATGTCATAAAAATTTGGGGTTCTATCTCCATGTTGAACTCTATATATGATCATTTTAGTAAACTAGATTTTTAGGACTGATTTTGTGAAATTAATGTTTAATATTATTATATAAGCACTCAAACTAATATAGTATAAAATGTGAATTAAAACCCACTAACTTATATATTTCATTTATATAAAAATGCATAAGGATAAATAAGTGGACATTATATAAAAATGGTAGTTTGATAAGTTTTATAAGTTATAAAAACTATATACTAAGTTTTACGTCTTTTCGGCTAAAACCGAAAGATTAACGTTTTTGTTAAATAAAACTTAGACGATCGGACCCGTCTAATGTAAACTTATATAAACTCACATACTGATATATAAACATATATAACAAGTAAAAACCGATAAAACCCGAGCTTTACAACATATAGACATTAACGGGCCAAAGTAGCCTTAATGGACAATAAACCTGACTAATTTGGTAAAACACTTATAAACTTATTTATTGGGGTTAACCCATTTGGGCCCAACATATAAAGTATAAATACTGATAATAAAAGTATAATTGGGCTAATGAATAGTATTAGGCTTATAATAGGCACATTGGGCTTCAAAATATAAACAAGTTGAACTAGTGTAACTAGTCTTGAAAATTACCAACACATAAACACTACAATGAATGAGTAAAAATGTAAAATCCTACTTGATCATCATCATATTTATAAAATCATCATATGTATACATAATTATTATTTTTATAATGTCATTGGAAAAAAGTCTAAGACGAGTATTATTTTTCTAGGTTTCCCGTGATTGAAGCACGTACCGTACGTTCGAATTGCCGATAACCCGCTTTCCCACATCAACGTGAGTTCATAGCCTCGCACTCTTTTAAATGTTTTTATGAAATGTTTTATAAACCCGCGAGGGAGATAAAATGTTAGTTTTTATAAAATAGGACACTAGTTGTCCCGATTGTCTGTTTATTGATTTGGACCCGAATGATTGTATGACCTGATGAATGAGTAAATGACCCGATAGATGAAATGAAATGGATTATTAAAGTTAGGTTATGTCACTAAAAGTCCCATTAGAATGAATTGTGAACTACCGGGATTTGGTAGACGCTTATGCATATGATAGTACTATTTGGGGACGATCACCCCAGTTCGCGCCTTGACGGTTGATTCCCATCGTGCCACATTGATTGGTAAGCGAATTTATGTATGAGAAGATTTACACAATCGTGATTATTGTGACGACACGCTAATTTAGATGGGCAAATTGAGTTTCGGGCTAGCTACCCGTTGTTTGTTGTAGTAAGGTAACAATTTCATGCGGCTTATAATAATCCAACTAACGAAATACCGCTATACGCACCGAATTACGATATATTGCCTGACTAGTAATACGGGGTCTTACTATTGATATTATGTTCGTGTTTTGGTTTTATATAACCATATTTATATAACGGTTTTTATTTAATCTATACAACGTTATAAAACGTATTGTATGATGTTTTTACGACAATGGTTCGTATAATGATTTTGAAGGCAAACGCCTATATTATGATTTTTGATAAGGATTGGTATAAAATGACTTTGGCTATTTTATGGCCTACTACAAAGATTTGTACAAAATGATTTTTGGTAATAATTTTATACCGATGTTATATTGATGGATTTTATTAAACTCTATGAATTCACTCGTCGTTTTCGCTGACCTTTTCTTTTAACATATTTTATCTCAGGTACTTGAAGGTAATTCTCGGGAAGACAACAAGAATTCATGGCCCGCACTTAAATAACAATTTCCATTCAAATCTTTTGTAAAGTTGTATGAAATGACTATGACTTGGTACCTATGTAAATTTGATATTTATGAATGGAAATGCTTTATTATCAAACGACGCGATTTTTAAGCGTTGTCTATTATGTGAGTAATGTGTTATCCCGTAACACCAACGAGTCTTCCGCTGTATTGAATTGTGTAAATTTGGGGGTGTTACAGTTTGGTATCTGAGCTCTCGTTATAGAGAACGAAAGATTTTTTAAAGCCAAGGTTTTGAATAAAACATTTCAAAATCTTTTAACTATAAAGATTTTTCTCAAAATGTCTAAAAATCTTTTGGCTATAACGGTGCCGAAGAATTCCCGAGTTACCGACAAGGCCAGACTGAGAAGTGTTATTTTAATATATATATATATATATATATATATATATATATATATATATATATATATATATATATATATATATATATATATATATATATATATATATATATATATATATATATATATATATATATATATATATATATATATATATATATATATATATATATATATATATATATATATATATATATATATATGATGTAATTTTATTACATGATTGTTTGATGATTATTTTGATATTTATACGACGTGGATTGTCACAAGGAAACCTAAATCCCCTAGTAAATTAATCGAAGCTATTCCCGTAGGAATTCTAGCTATTCTAGATCTAAACCAAGTTGTCGATATTTATGATCCCAACAAAATGGTTGATATTCGTAGAAATGTAGATATTAGTTGATTGTGATATTGAAGAAGAATTGGCAAGATTAAAACTGATATCGATGTTATGACGATCTTTTATTATAGAGTGGAGTTTGACAAAACATTACCACCTGGAAAGGTGTCATCTGATTCGTTGTCACCCAATTCTTAAATTGAAATCGAAAGGGTGAATGTTGCACTTGAGGCTGTCATTGGAACCATTACCCAAAAGCCTCATGCCACTAGTACCTTTCCGAGAAGTCTGATTGAATGTATGAATCATTCCATACTAGTGACTCATTTGATAATTGTTGTTGTAAGAGTTATAGGATTAGAAATTAAGTGTTGATCATATCAATCTTTTATTTCCCTTTCAAGGTCTAAGAATAAGGTTGAAAGTACTGGAGAATGAGGTAGGATATCGAATTGAGTACAAGATTGATTGAAACTTGAATAAAGTAAAATTTAGCTTGTATGGAATAAGAAATTGTTAAGAGGAAGTCGTTCAGTTCTGTG
Source organism: Glebionis coronaria (assembly GCA_025667525.1). NCBI lineage: Eukaryota > Viridiplantae > Streptophyta > Magnoliopsida > Asterales > Asteraceae > Glebionis > Glebionis coronaria. The sequence goes on along the minus strand of CM046877.1, from coordinate 601,229,320 downwards.
ATTGGATTATAAGGTTTTAAATGATTGTAGGTTCGTGTTAAGGGTTGTTCCTAGGCTATTGTCCAATGATGAGGATGCCCAGTGTCCAAGAAATAAATTGAAGAAATCTTCTTCTGAATTGGGACTGATGGATCTTCTGGGACATGTGGAACACCTAATGACTCTTGTAGATTAGTATTCATTGTGGTATCTTTTAAAAATAATCCCTAACTTTACTGAGACATCAGTTGGTAGGATGAGTTGTTGGAATTGTATGACATAGTGACACGTAATGTGTTACGGTACATTTTTGACTTGTTTTTGATTAATGAAAAGACTATCTTTAATTGCTAAATTCTACATGTATCGATGTTATCTATCTTTTCTTGCTTGTCTCTAATGCTCGCATTAGTGATGCAACCATTGAACAAGTACTCATCTCGAATTGAGTTACGTTGTGGATTATTCTTTTTGAGTGCCATCGAGGTCATGCACCTCATGATTAATTGGCTAAGCTCATTTCCTATCATATTGTAGTTGGTTCTTGTTGAACAAGCTTTCATCACTCTTCTGCAGATCACTCATTGTTTTATAAGATAAAACAGTATCCCTTGAGAAAAATTGAATTTTCATCACTATAAGGATTATTCAAAGTGAGATTTATTAGTGATTGTTATCGAAATGAAGTTGTTTATAAAACACCTTGGAAAACTTAATTGTTTTCATAACAAAGAAAATCTTTGTAAATTTATTTTTATTCTTATTTAAAAATTAAGCATGAAAAAGCTTTTATTATAAACATGATGATAAAATTTTGACGAACTAAGTATTGCATCGTTAATCTTAAAATTGTATATAGTTGCGCGCCTACATACAATTTGGAAGTGACCATGCAAGGCTGATTAGTAGTCACCATGAAATTATTAATAAACACTAAATTTTCTTTGAAAATTGTGAAAGATCAAATTTTATGAGATCTACAAGAAGTGAAAAATAGGGACATAATGTTAGGGACACCTACATGTGTGCCTGTAGCATCTATTCTTCTGAGTCGAATTTAATCATCTGTGGAATTTGTCTTATTTGACAATTGATATCCCCTTCTTGTCCAATTCTCCCGTGGTGAGATTCTTTGAAAAAGTATGTGATTATCGAGTGTTGATACCCAATTGGATGTATCGACGTTCCTATCATTTCTTTTGATTAGATTTCATTTGAATGACCTGGGTAACGATACGAGGAGCTTTCGAATGCGTACTCAAATTATGAAAACATGGGATATATTCATATTCGTTAAATGTTTTCGTCTGTATCTGAATTGAAATTCTCTTGCGTAGATTATGTGTTGACTTAACTCTTTTAAGGTTAGTCATGTCTCCAGATATCCTTGAATTTGTGAAGGATTATGAGTTATTATTAGTCTTTTGAGAAGTTCATACTTATCAACGGCAATGAAAGTGGAAAGTTAATAGTGCCAGTAGAATGGATTGATTGGTTATGACATGATGACATTGTCTTAATTGATGGGAACTCGAGTAGAATTCCCCTAAATGATAAGATGTTGATTATCAAAAGTGATCTAAATAATTCTTGATGGATGACCATATCCTATATTTAGACTTGAAATTGTACCGTGAATGGTTGTGAATTAGTCATAGATATTATAATATAGAAAGAACCTAATATGAATTTATTAAAAGATGTTTATGTTGTCTGAAACTTTAGGAAGTATTTGTTGGTAAATTACCTAGACTTTCGCCATTAAGGCAAGTTGAATTTGGTATTGATTATACTCCCGATGCTGCACCTGTGACATGTGCACTGTACGTCAGCACCATCTGAATTAAAAGAATTACCGTACAACTAAGAGAGTTGTCGGAGAAGACTTTTATTCTACCAAGCTCGTCATCATGAAGAAGCTATGGTGTTATCATTCCTTAGGTTTATTGATTACCGTGAACTAAGCAAAATGATGATTAAAATCTATATCCACTACCCAAGATGATAGATTGTTCGATCATTTACAAGGTTCTAGCGTATGTTTTAAAGATTTGATCCACGGCATGGTTATCATCAACTTCGCATCCGCGAAAAGGATTATCTATTCCAATCACTACATTAAGAACTCTTAATGAACATTATGAGTTTCATGTAATGTTGTTTGGATTGACTAATACACATGTAGCATTCATAAATTTGGTGAATCACGTGCGTAGGCTGTAGTTTGATAAATTCATGCTTGTGATCATTAAGGACTATTTGTTTGTTTATAAGAATAAGAATGTGTTAATAATTATTTGTAGAATGCCCTGAGTCGGCCGAGTAGTGAAAACTTGTACCTTGAATATTTAACATGTGATGAAAGACTTAATCCTTTACATTATTTGACCGTGTGATTAATAGAAAATGGAATATATTGACTCTTCAAAAATTGGAAGCATTAAGGCTTTGGGTTTTATCAAAAAGGAAATGGAAATATGTTTTGACAAATGTTTTAACAAATGATTTTTAAAGGAATTATTCCCTTATACACAAACCATTTAACTAAACTCCTGTTTAGGGGTAAATGTTTGTCTGTACCTCAAGACAACCTAAGAGGAATTGATGAAACCATTTAAAACAATATTTAAAACGACAATGTTTGCTTTTCAACTAAGAAAATTTTTGACCAAAGTATAACCAAAGATTTTTCGAACATTTACGAATCTCACTAATTATTTTCGATAAATCAGCAAAAATCGTGTTAATTAAATTCAAATTTGTTTTGAACATTTTATTATAATTGGTCGAAATAAGAAATTTAAACTTTTAACGTTTACGTTTCATAAAAACTTAATATTTATTGTTAATTTACGTGTAATAATTATCGACGCTTTAAAACGTCGGATCAAGCAAAACTGATAAAAAATAATAGTTGAGATAGAACTAAGACTTAGAAAATATGAAGGAGTAATTTCTGAATAAATACGGTCATGATATTTATTTCATTGAGGAAGGTGAATATAATTACTGACACATTATGTAGAAAAGATAAAGAACCAATTAGGACATGTTCCTTAATAATGAAGGTGCAAAATAAATTGCCGAACAATATAAAAATAAACAATGTTTGTAAAAAGGATAATATAGATAATAATAAGGGGTGTGCGGCTAATGTGAACCATCAAAATTGAGAATACGATGGCGTAGAATGTATAACAGGCCACTTGAGGTTGCCTAAAAATGGAGATTTTGAGATATAGTTATGTTGGAATCTTGTAAGTATAAGTATTCTATTCTTGTCATTTCTGATTTAATGTATCATTATCAGAAGAAGTTGTACTGATGGCAAATTATGAAGGCAGACACCGCCTCATACATTAGTAAACGTCTAGCTATTGCAAAGGTCATCATCTCAATTTGATTCGATTCGGGTCATCGTCGACAGACTGACCAAAACTGCTAATATCATTCCTGTTAATGATAGATTCTTGATGAAGAAATTGACTCTTTTGTATTTAAAGGAGTTATATAAACATGGTGTGCCTGTATCGATCATCTCTATCAAGATCCTCGCTTCGCATCGAATTTCTAGAGATTTGCTTAGAAGTCATTAAGAACGAATCTTGATGAGAGTAATGTGTACCACCCCAATCGAAGGGACGAGGTAAAGTAACGATACAAAATACTATAAGTGTTGTTTTATGTTTGAATGATTGACCTTTGGTAATAAACTGTAAAAATCGTTTTCCTTTGGAAAGATTATCAATGATAATTATCGTATTATGATCGAGATTGAATCTTGTAAGGATATATTAGAGCATTTGTAAGCAGGAGTTGGGATGAAGACACCCGACATACACCCATTGTGAGTTGGACATGTCTTTTAGGTTTAAGGTTTCCTATGATGGCGAACCTAACCTTGCCAAATACCCGACCCGCGAGACCTGAAATGATTGTTGAAATTAGGATCTGATTATTCACTGCCGGTAGTGGGCAGGAGGTTATGTGAATAGGAAATGTAGATCTTGAAGTGCCAGATGTGAATAGGAAATGAAAGATCATGGGATATAAGTCCCCGTTGTATGGGACCATTGAGATGATGTAAAAGATTGGTTTGAAAGGCATATAAGCTGGATCTACCATAGGACTTCAAGGGCTGCGTGAATTATGTTTCGTATATCTAACTTGATGAAATGTTTATCAAGTGAAAATCTGATTATTCCTTAATGAAGTTTAGATCGGCGAAAAGTTGCATTCATCAAAAACCCGTGAACATCATGGATAGAGAAAGTAAGTCAACATTAAGCCTGATCTTATTCCCGTAGTTATGTTTGATGAAAATCGCGTATTGTAATGAATTACACTTGTGAGAAAAGATCGAATGTGGGGGAAATACCCACATGGCTTTAACTCTATAAGAAGCGAGTAGTAAGATAAGATGATCTTTGAGGACAAAGATCCTGTTTAGGGGTAAATGCTGTGATAATCCGTCAATTTATGGTTTATATTTTATTCTCAATATTTATTTGAAAACATTATTTTAATGTTATAATATGAACTCACTTATTTTTGGGAAGAAATTTGGATTTACGTCTTGAAGTAGCATCGACTACGTCTAAACCGGAGGATTCTACGTTACGTGCTCACGTTTACATATACCGTTTTGGTTACAGTGCGACATTTCAGAAAATAAATTTATCCGTGAATATTATTTTGGAATTTTAAATTTGTGTTGGTTCATAAACTCACAAATTTACGAGAAGAGATTAGGACTTACGATTTTAATTTAACGTCCTTTACGACTAAACCGGAAACCTTAGGATTACGTATTTACGTTTTCGAACTCCGTTTTTGATGAGACAATTTTTATTAGATTCGTTTTGTGTCGTTGATTCATAATTTATAAAAACGTTCTTCGTAAAACGACCCGAGGGAACGCAAATCGAGGAAACTAGAATCGAGGAGTACCCGTAAATAATTGGGGATGAGACAAAACCACTTTTGCCCCACCCCCAATATGGGACGGCAAAACTAGCTAACAAGACACCCCATGTGTCAAAGCTTACCAAGTAAGCTAGGACACTTGTCCTAGCTACTTACAACTTAGAAAAACCACAACCTCAAACCATTCATTCGTTTCATAACATGAAAAACAACTTACTCTCTCCCCTTTCTCTCTACTTGCCGTCCACTACCACCCTAAAACATCCACTTTGATCAATTTTCAACCACAATATTTGATGTTATACACACATATGATGGAAACCTCTTCAAGCTCTATTGATTGGTGGTCATTTTAACATTCAAGGAGAAGTTTTGTTGGTGTCTTGGGGCTGATTTTCCACAAGATGATTCATGAATATAGGTGATCTTGAAGTTTATAATGGTATATCACAAGTTTTGCCATCAAAATCCAAGCCTTGTTCATCAACCTCACATTTTCATCACTATGGTGGTATAAGGACCATTCTTCCCATCCTTCTTTTTATTTTGATTATATAATCATGTATTTTCTTACTTATGCATATGTATATGATGATGAATGATGATTTAAACTATTTTGTGGGGATTTGGTGTTGATAAACATGGGTAAAAAGATGAAAAACTATATGTAAAAATGGTTACTCTTGCTTAATTTAGTAGGCTGTATAAAAAAAGTAAATAAACATATTATGAACTGATAAAATGGTATAGATGAATTGATATACAGTGAGTATTGATACTTGTACACATGTGAGAGTTGGCCATGCAATGGAATCATAAAAATGAGGGAGATATGATCAAAACAAGTTTAGAGTGCAAATCTGAGTACACTGTTTTGGACGAATTTTATAAAATACTTAGAAGTTGATTCATCAGTAGATATAAAGGAATAAATGAAGCACATATCATGTAGAATATGTCATAAAATTTGGGGTTCTATCTCCATGTAGAACTCTATATATGATCATTTTAGTAAACTAGATTTTTAGGACTGATTTTGTGAAATTAATGTTAAATATTATTATATAAGCACTCAAACTAATATAGTATAAAATGTGAATTAAAACCCACTAACTTATATATTTCATTTATATAAAAATGAATAAGGATAAATAAATGGACATTATATAAAAATGGTAGTTTGGTAAGTTTTATAAGTTATAAAAACTATATACTAAGTTTTACGTCTTTTCGGCTAAAACCGAAAGATTAACGTTTTTGTTAAATAAAACTTAGACGATCGGACCCGTCTAATGTAAACTTTTATAAACTCACATACTGATATATAAACATATATAACATGTAAAAACCGATAAAATCGGAGCTTTACAACATATAGACATTAACGGGCCAAAGTAGACTTAATGGACAATAAACCCGACTAATTTGGTAAAACACTTATAAACTTATTTATTGGGTTTAACCCATTTGGGCCCAACATATAAAGTATAAATACTGATAATAAAAGTATAATTAGGCTAATTAATAGTATTGGACTTATAATAGGCCCATTGGGCTTCAAAATATAAACAAGTTGAACTAGTGTAACTAGTCTTGAAAATTACCAACACATAAACACTATAATGAATGAGTAAAAATGTACAATCCCACTTGATCATCATCATATTTATAAAATCATCATATGTATACATAATTGTTATTTTTATAAAGTCATTGGACAAAAGTCTAAGACGAGTATTATTTGTCTAGGTTTCCCGTGATTGAAGCACGTACCGTACGTCCGAATTGCCGATAACCCGCTTTCCCACATCAACGTGAGTTCATAGCCTCACACTCTTTTAAATGTTTTTATGAAATGTTTTATAAACCCGCGAGGGAGATAACATGTTAGTTTTTATAAAATAGGACACTAGTTGTCCCAATTGTCTGTTTATTGATTTTGACCCGAATGATTGTATGACTCGATGAATGAGTAAATGACCCGATAGATGAAATGAAATGGATTATTAAAGTTAGGTTATGTCACTAAAAGTCCCATTAGCATGAATTGTGAACTACCGAGATCTGGTAGACGCTTATGCATATAATAGTACTATTTGGGGACGATCACCCCAGTTCGCGCCTTGACGGTTGATCCCCGTCGTGCCACATTGATTGGTAAGCGAATTTATATATGAGAAGATTTAGATGGGCAAATTGAGTTTCGGGCTAGCTACCCGTTGTTTGTTGTAGTAAGGTAACAATGTCATGCGGCTTATAATAATCCAACTAACTAAATACTGCTATACGCACCGAATTACGATATATTGCCTGACTAGCAATACGGGGTCTTACTATTCATATTATGTTCGTGTTTTAGTTTTATATAACCATATTCATATAACGGTTGTTATTTAATCTATACAACATTATAAAACGTATTGTATGATGTTTTTACGACAATGGTTCGTATAATGATTTTGAAGGCAAACGCCTATATTATGATTTTTGATAAGGATTGGTATAAAATGACTTTGGCTATTTTATGGCCTACTACAAAGATTTGTACAAAATGATTTTTGGTAATAATTTTATACCGATGTTATATTGATGGATTTTATTAAACTCTATGAATTCACTCGGCGTTTTCGCTGACCTTTTCTTTAAACATGTTTTATCTCAGGTACTTGAAGGTAATTCTCGGGAAGACAACAAGAATTCATGGCCCGCACTTAAATAACAATTTCCATTCAAATATTTTGTAAAATTGTATGAAACGACTATGACTTGGGACCTATGTAAATTTGATATTTATGAATGGAAATGATTTATTATCAAACGACGAGATTTTTAAGTGTTGTCTATGATGTGAGTAATGTGCTATCCCTTAACACCAACGAGTCTTCCGCTGTATTGAATTGTGTAAATTTGGGGGTGTTACATAAATATTGGAGAAAAATGAAGAAGTCGTGGTCCAAAGATAAAGAATCTCTCAAAACTTCAAGTGAAGAAATCCCTATTATGAAGAGAAGACCATTATTTCATGAACGTCTCTCAAGATTTTAAGTATGAAGTCACTGCCAAATATCGGCCCGAGAAAGGTCTCCAATCGTGAAGCGAGTTATGCCAAGATATGAACTTTATGAGGTCCCGAGAAGCAGTTTTAAAAGATTTTGTCCTTTAGCTAACTATTGATTAAATCGTCCCACTTTATTTTCAGCCTTAATAACCATCGAAATAAGTCAACAATGCATCCTCGTGATCATTCAAGACAATAATAAAATATAAGAGATACACCTAGGAATAAGGGAGTCTAAGTAAATAACTGGCCCACATGAGTTCATGTTAGTTTGCTAACTTATAATAACAATGATCTCGTTTTTAAGCTTGGTATGGGAATGTGAAACTTGAGGATGATAATCATTCATGACATTCCAAAACCCTAAGGTAAGTCTTTGATTTCTTTACTTGTTATTTTCTATCTCTTTAATAAAGGCCAATGTGGATTGATTGTGATGAAAAGTGTAATCTTGCTTTGTAATTAATGCATTGCATGAGGACATTGCAATGGTCAAGTGTAGGGGATTTGATAGGTGTGAAAACACCCATCCTTTTACCACTTAACTACAATAATAACCAAGGCAAAACGTGTATTTTGGGTCGTAAATGTCGGAATTATGCGTGGTTTGTGTTTTTGTTGTGATTTAGGACGAAAAAGTGAAAAGGGGAGAAAACACGGGCTTTCAGGGGCTTTTATCGAAGAAAAAGACAAAAGACGAAGTCGAAAGATCAAGGGTGCCAAAAGAATGGAAGTCCAAGGCCAATTCTGAAGATTTATCGAAGAATAAGTCTAAATACGGAAGTTTACCAAAAGCCGAAGAACTCAAGTCTAAATTAATGAAGAAATTACAAGACGAGTTTATTAATCCCGAGACAAAGTCGAAAAAAAGTCGAAGAAATTAGAAGACGAGAAGTCGAGAAAGAAAGAAGAATGAACCAACACATGCATAGCTTTCCTAATCCACTATAAATACCCTCCTAATGCCACTATTAGGAGTTGTTGGCTAATTTGACACATTAGTTCTTCCATCTTTAATTACTTGCACATTTACTTAATTGCACCGTTAATTACTTGTCTTGCACCTTAAATCTGTAAGCTTTTAATTCTTGTCATTACTTTAATTGTTGAATCTTAATCTTAATCAAGTTTTTATTTTAATCTCTCATTCTACCTTTCTTGTTTTGCTTAATCTTTGTGCTTATTATCTTATTGTCATGCTTATTTGACTACTTGTTAGGCTTTTATGTTTTTAATCTTGTTAGCTTATTGATTCTATAGCTTATTGTGTTTTTCTTAAATTTAATCAAGTGCTTATTAGTTAATTTTTATAAAAAGTTGAGTTTTAATATTTTTATTGTTTAGTGTTTTTAAAAGTTTTTGAATTTTGGCTTAATTGCTTTTTCTTAAGTGTTTTTGTTAAACTTTTAGATTAGTGCTTATTTGTGTTTAGCTTAATTTTATATTTTAGCTTATTTAGAACTTATTGTTATCCGGGTTTTGGTAAAACCCTCTTATTCCGAACAAAGGCACAAGCCCATTATTCCGGATAAGTCTCTTTGGAGTTATTCAGGGTAGTGTGTTTTTGATTATTCCGGATAAAGGAAAGAGAAAAGATTCCGGATAAGAGAGTGAAGATTTATTCCGGATAGTGACTCAAGGAATTATTCCGGATATGCTGCAAGATTTAGTATTCAAGATAAGGCTTCGTTTAAGTTATTCCGGATAGTGGTGACAACGCACATTCCGGATAAGAGGCACGAGTCGTATTCCGGTTAAGAGTTCGAAGGTTTATTCCGGATACAGACTTGAAGAATTATTCCGGATAAGTGGTCTGCTAGTTATTCCGGATAAGCCACCTCTGGGTATTCCGGATAAGGACAATTTCGTTATTCTGGATATCAGCAAATTTCGTTATTCTGGATATCAGCAAGCTTCGTTATTCCGGATAGTGACCCAAAGTCACATTCCGGATAAAGCTTGGTCTTATTTATTTCGGATAAGGAGCCAGGTTACGTATTCCGGATAGTGGATAGAACAGTATTCCGGATAAGGAACAAGTTGATTATTCCGGATAAGAGTGACAAAATTATTCAGGATTAGCAGCAGGATTGTTATTCAGGATAAGGGTAAGATTTGATTCTGAATAGTGACAGTATTTTGGATCCCGACTCAGGTTCTGTTTACTTCCTTTTTATTTTCAAGCATTATCTTTCCCGCCATTTTTCTTAAGTGTTATTTTTATTGCTTTGTCTTAGTTTAATTTTAAAGTTCACATTTCTATTACGTTGTCAATTTAATTTTTCGTCACGCTTTAATTTCTGTCATTTATTTAAATTACTTTTTAAAAATTTTAATATTGCACCATTTAAGTTTAAATTAGTTTTGGTTTTAATTAACCGCCTTTTACTTTAAAGTCTTGCAATTTAATTACACTACAACGACAAATCCTTGTTTTCCACCAAAAGACGACTGAGTCGTACATTCTTCCATTTCTCAATTCAAAAAGATCGGACGATAAAATTTTAACTGAGTGAAAACCTAGTATAAGACTTCAAGGGTTGCGTGAATTATGTTTCGTATATCGAGCTTGATAAAATGTACATCAAGTTAAAATCTGATTACTTCTTGATGAGGTTTAGATCGGCGAAAATTTGCATTCATCAAAAACCCGTCAACATCATGGATAGAGAAAGTAAGTCAACATTAAGCCTGATCGTATTCTCGTAGTTATGTTTGATGAAACTCGCGTATTGTTATGAATTACACTTGACAGAAAAGACTGAATGTGGAGGAAATACCCACATGGCTCTAACTCTATAAGAAGCGAGTAATAAGATAAATTGTTTTTTAAGGACAAAGATCATGTTTAGGGGTAAATGCTGTGACAATCCATCAATTTATGGTCGATATTTTATTCTCAAGTATTATTTAAAAACATTATTTTAATGTTATATTATGAACTCACTCATTTTTGGGAAGAAATTTGGGTTTACATCTTAAAGTAACATCGACTACATCTAAACTGGAGGACTCTATGTTACGTGCTTACGTTTACATACACCATTTTTGGTGACAGTCCGACACTTCAGGAAATAAATTTACTCTTGAATATTATTTTGGGAATTTAAATTTTTGTTGGTTCATAAACTCACAAATTTACAAGAATAAATTATAGCTTACGTGAATAATTTAACGTCTTTTACGATTAAACCAAAAACCCTAGGATTATGTATTTACATTTTTGAACTCCGTTTTTGATGAGACAATTTTTATTAGATTCGTTTTGTGCTGTTGATTCATAATTTATAAAAACATTTTTCGTAAAACGGCCGGAGGGCACGCAAATCGAGGAAACTAGAATCAAGGAGTACCCGTAAATAAATGGGGATGAGACAAGATAAAACTTACCCCACCCCACATATGGGACAGCAAGACAATACAACACATCAAAATGTGTCATTTTCTAGTAAAAACTAGGACACTTGTCCTAGTTATTACCCAAAACCATTTGTAAAGTTAAAACCACTAAAGCTAAACAATCTACTCTTTTCGTACATGCAAATCTCACACAATCCTCTCACTACTCCATCCCTTGCCGTCCACTCTCAACAATAAACACCCCATTTTGATCTAATTTCAACCACAAATCCAATGTTATTCTTGCATAAGATGATGTCCTCTTGAAGCCTTATTGATTGGTGGTGATCATAACATCCAAAAAGAAGTTTCATTGGTGTCTTGTGGCTGATTTTCCACAAGGTGTTCTTATAGTTGAGTAATCTTGAAGTTGGTTTTGGTGTACCACAAGTTTTGTCATCAAAAGTCAAGCCTTGATCTTAACTTTCACTATCTTGGTTGGTAACAAGATCATTCTTTTCATTACCTTGTTATTTTGAATATGTAATCTTGTATTTTATTCATTTATGTATATATATATGATGATGAATGATGATCAAAATGTTATGTGGGGATTTGGTATTGATAAATTTGGTTAAAATGATTAAATTCTACATGAAAAGATGTTAAAATCATGTCTAAAATTGTAGGCTGTGTAAAACAGTAAATAAACATATGATAACTTGTTAAAATGACTTGGATAATTTAATATACATTACTTTATATGACTTGTAAATATGTGAGAGTTGTCCACTCAATAGAATCCATAAAATGAGTGAGATATGATCAAAACGTTATTGAAGTTCAAATCTGTATAGTCTGTTTTGGAGGAATTGTTAGAGACATTTACAGGATGATTGAGCAGTATCTAAAACGGAGTTAATTGTATCACATATTATGTAGTTTGTGCTTCCCAAAAATGAGATTTTATCTCCTTGTAGAACTCAAGATATGGTAAAGATGGTGAAAGTAAGTTTCATAATCAGATTTGTAAAATAAAAGTATATAATATAAAATTAGCATTAAAGTAAAACTAATATAAAATGTATACATAACACCCACTAACATATATAATACTTATAAATAAGTTATATAATTTGACATATAAGTGTGACATTTTATAAATTTTCAAATTGACATGTTTTAAAAGTTATAAAACTATAAATATAAGTTTTACGTCTTTTCGGCTAAAACCGAAAGATTAACGTTTTCGTCAAATAAAACTTAGACGGTCGGACCCGTCTAATGTAAACTTTTTATAACTCATCTAATGATATTGAAGTAAATCTAACAAGTTAAAACCGATAAAGCCCGAGCTATATAACTTATGGATATTAACGGGTCAAAGTAGTCTTATTGGACTATTAGCCCAACTAGATTGGCTAAACACTAATGGACTTACTCATGGGCTTAACCCACTTGGGCCCAACATATGAGTATAGGCCTGGTATTAAAAAGATAAATGGAATAATTAAATGAGATTGGACTTTAATGGGCTTATTGGGCCTTGATATTTAAACAAGTTAAAACTAGTGTAACTAGTAAAAAATTTGACTAACACATAACACTATAATGTGTATGAAGAGATAAAATCCCACTTGATCATCATCATACTTATAATTTCATCATATATACATAGCCATTGTTTTTATAAATTCATTGGACAAGAGTCTAAGACGAGTATTATTTGTCTAGGTTTTCGTGATTGAAGCACGTACCGTACATCCAAATCGCCGATAACCGCCTTTCCCACTCAATGTGAGTTCATAGCCTCACACTCTTTTAAATGTTTTTAAGAAATATTTTATAAACCCGCGAGGGAGATAACATGCTAGTTTTAATAAAATAGGACATCAGTTATCCCGATTGTTTGCTTATTGATATGGACCCGAATGATTATATGACCCGATGAATGATTATATGACTTTATGAAGGAAATAAAATGGATTATTATAGTTAGGTTATGTCACTAAAAGTCCCATTAGCATGAATTGTGAACTACCAGGATTTGGTAGAAGCTTATGCATATAATAGTACTATTTGGGGAAGATCACCCCAGTTCGCGCCTTGAGGGTTGATCCCCATCGTGACACATTGATTGGTAAGCGAATTTATGTATGAGAAGATTTATATAAGAGTGATTATTGTGATGAAATGTTGTTTTAGATGGGCAAATGAATTTCGGGTTAGCTACCCGTTGTTTGTTATAGTAAGGTAGCAATGTCATGCGGCTTATAATAATCCAATATTGAAACTACTGATGTGCGAATTGAATTATAATATATTGCTTGACTAGCAATACAGGGTCTTATTACTGATATGATGTTTGTGTTTTGGATTTATATAACGGTTTTTATTAAACTCTATTGTATGATGTTTTTACGGCAATGGTTCGTAAATGGTTTTGAAGGCAAAATCCTATACTATGATTTACAACAATGATTTGTACAAAATTATTTTCGGTAATAATTATATACCGATGATATATTAATGGTTTTATTAAACTCTATGAATTCACTCGGCGTTTTCGCTGACCTTTTCTTTTAACATGTTTTATCTCAGGTACTTGATGGTAATTCTCGGGAAGACGACAAGAAATCATGGCCCACACTTAAATAACAAATTTCCATTCAAATGTTTTGTAAAATTGTATGAAATACTATGAATTGGGACCTCTTTAATTTGATATTTATGAATGGAAATGCTTTATTATTAAACGACGTGATTTTTAAGCGTTGTCTATGATTTGAGTAATGTGCTATCCCGTAACACCAACGACTCTTCTGTTGAACTAAAGTATGAATATTTGGGGCTGCTACAGTAGTTGATGTTAACAAGGACCATGAAAAAGGGAAATGACACGGCCATAGTAAGAGGTACCTACATAAAAAGGGGTAAACAAAAATATGTAGGTTGTTCTATCGATGCCATCTTAGATTCAAAAAAGTTGGCCAGGAAGCCTATACGTTTTCACATCAAGATAATCAAACCTAATCTCAACTCCAATGTTTAAGGTTTCAAGTATGACCAACCCCTTTTTTAAAAAATTTATGGTGTGTTTTTTTAGCTTATATAATGGGCTTATATAACCCATTTTTTCTTATATAAGCCTATTTTTAATAAACTTATAAGCCCTAAAACTTTAAATAGTAAACACTAACTATTGATCAATCTAGCGCCTTCTAGACAAACATATAACCATAAAATGGCACAAAGTTTACCTTTAATATGTGCCTTCATAGCTTCATCATCCTTCGTAGCTTCATCAACCATCATAGCTTCATTAACCTTCGTAGCTTCATCAACCTTCATATCTTCATCAACCTTCATATCCTTATATGCCTTGTCATCTATATAACAAATATTAAAACAAAATCAATTATTTGTATTTTATTAACATGCAACATCATCAAAACAAAAACAAATCATTAAAACATCAATAATGCTGTTACGAAGTAAAAACCCTAACCTTGTTTTGATTTTCCTTTAGTATATTTTTTAAACTCTATCTGCATCAAATCTTCAATAATAATGTCAGCAATCGGATCATCAAACTTCCAGTTGGCTCCAGACTTAGCAAGCACATAATCAATCATCTCCCCAATTATGGGGACTTTATCAAAATCAAAATCACCCAAGTCAGATAGGTTTGATTTATCAGGGATTGATGATTTGTTACTATTTGTGGATAGGTGGGTGGGTGGTTGATTCATTATTTGACCTCCATACATTGAATGCGTGTGTGTGTGAGTGATTAGTAGACGGGGTACCGGTCCAATATATCAAGTTGCATGCAAAGAAAAGTCTTCACTTTTTAGATAATATAAGTCGGGTTTAAAATTTGTATTTTTTTGTTTTTTATTACATTAATGACTTTATTTAGTATAAGCTTTTTAAATAAGTGTATGATATAAGCTATAGTTTTAATAAGAATATATTATAATTCATGATTATTATATACTAAAGTTTATTAATTTTAAATACTTAATCTCAACATATGAGTATTACTTAATAATAATAATACATGATTTTATAAGTAATTATTAATTATTTATATTTCATGATTTTATTAATTGAATTTTACCTTACATGATTATTAGACAATTAAATTAAAGCATGTTATTAATTTAATTAAACCTTGGTTAAAAATTAATATAACTTAATTAAGTTAGTTTCTCAATTAATTAAAATGGCCATGTTTAGGGTTAAAAATTAAATGTAACATGAATAATTATATCAATAATTATTTTAGCCTAAAGTTTATTTAAATAAAATGGCCATGTTGAATTATCATGATAATTATATTAATAATTATAACTATAAACCCAAATTAAACCTTAAACCAATAATAAAACCTAAATCCTAAACCTTAAACCATTTAACCGTAAACCATTAACCCTTAAACAATAAATCATAATAATACATACCATAAACCATAAACCATAAACCATAACCATAAACCATAAACCTTAAACCTTAAACCCTAAACCCTGAAACTTAATCCAGTGAACCCTAAACACTAAATCATAAATCTTAAACCATTTAACCTTAAACTATGAACATTAATAATTTATTTAACTCTTAAACCACAAACTCTAGCTAATTAAACCATTAATCCTAAACCATAAACCATAAACCCAAACACTAAAACCATAAACCCTAAGCCCTATACCATAAACCAATGAACCCTGAACACTAAATCATAAATCGTAAACCATTTAACCTTAAACTATAAACATTAAACCATTAATTAACCATTAAACCACCAACCCTAGCTAATTAAACCATTAATCCTAAACCTTAAACCATAAACCCTAAACCGCAAACCTTAAGCCCTAAACCTTAACCCCAAAATAATCCTAAACACTAAATCATAAACCTTAAACCATTTAACCTTAAACTATAAACATTAAACCATTAATTAACCCTTAAACCACAAACCATAAACCTTAAACCCTAAACCCTAAGCCTTGAACCTTAAACCAATGAACCCTAAACACTAAGTCATAAATCTTAAACCATATAACCTTATACTATAAACATTAAACCATTAATGAATCATTAAACCACAAACCCTAACTAAATAAACCATTAATCCTAAACCTTTTACCCTAAACCCTATACCGTAAACCCTAAGCCCTAAACCTTAACCCCAAAAAACCCTAAAAACTAAATAATAAACCTTAAACCATTAACTTTAAACTATAAACATTAAATCATTAATTAACCCTTAAACCACAAACCATAAACCTTAATCGCTAAACCCTAAGCCCTGAACCTTAAACCAATGAACCCTAAACACTAAATCATAAATCTTAAATCATTTAACATTATACTATAAATTAAACCATTAATTAACCATTAAACCACAAACCCTAGCTAAGTAAACCATTAATCCTAAATCCTAAACCCTAAACCCTAAACCACAAACCCTAAGCCCTAAACCTTAACCCCAAAAAACCCTAAATACTAAATAATAAGCCTTAAACCATTTAACCTTAAACTATAAACATTAAACCATTAATTAACCCTTAAAGCACAAACCATAAACCTTAAACCCTAAACCCTAAACCCTAAACCTTAAACCTATGAACCCTAAACATTAAATCATAAATTTTCAACCATTTAACCTTAAATTAAACCACAAACCCAAGCTAATTAAACCATTAATCCTAAACCTTAAACCATAAACCCTATATAATTAAACCATTAACCCAACCATCAACTGTATACCTTAAACCATTTATAAATCGTAAACTCAACCATAAACCATAAATCGTAACCCGATACCAAAGTAGAATGTCCTCACCCTAACCTTATTAAACCGACAATTCAAAATCGACCTTATTCATATTAAATCGCTTGAGATGATTATTCAAGGTTATTGATCTAAAGCTCAACTAAATCCCACATACTGCTTAAAAACCAAAAGATATTTATCTCGCGGTTGTCAAGCATTATTATAACCTAATATATCTTAAGTTATTTAACTATAATTTTATGTTTAAAATTAAAGTAATATTTTAATTTTATGTTTTTTATAAAAAATACAACGTATATGCTTTTTTATTTACTTATTATTTATTTATTATTAACTTTTAAAAATTAAATGTTAATTATAATTTTATTATTAAGTAAATTTAATATTTACATTTTCATTAAACACACATAATATCCGGTAACTATCTTGTAACCACCACAATTTTCACAATCACACAGGAAGAACGAACCCTAAATTAACCACCCAATAACGGATCAAAAAAATAAAACCTCATACACAATAGTCGCCAATCTACACAATTATTAAAGACATGAAACATCAGAAAAGAGGTAATGCAACAATCAGTATTGTTTAATTTAATATTAGGGTTCATACGAATATTGTATGTTTGTTATGATATCAGAGTTTACACTTACTTTCAATGCATGTATGTGGACCTATGTCATATTTAATTAACGTGATTCAATTTATAGGATTAACCCTTCTTAATGCGTTTATATGGTCTATGTTTCAATCTAGGATATGGGTTTTGTTAATGTGTTTGGATATGGTCCCATGGTTTGTTATTGTTTAAGGTTATTTTGGTAAGATATTGTTTTAGGTTTTTTGAAATCAGTTAGATATGGTCCCCTATACAAACATATGTATAACCAAATCCAAATGTTATTAGGGCATCCACAACCATGCTACACATACTGCCAAACACTCCCTTCATTGACATATAACTAACATTAATATGTACATGTTTGCAGAAGTAATTCATATAGAATCAGACACTTCATCATCTAGTTTTGAAAGTGTTAAATTTTGCCCACCCCTAGCAATACAAGTCATATTCGTAGTTTGCCAAGAAGTTCTTCAAGTACTCTCTGTTTTCGTCCTCCACTTTTTCAAACTCCTATTGTAGGCATACATAATGTCGCAAGTTCTTCATCTATTCGTCCTTCCTTGTTTCCAACTCCTAATGCCACAAGTTCGTCCGCTCGCGTTCGTCCTCCCTCTGTTCGTCCTCCCTTGCTTCAAACACAATTTTTAGGTGTACCTAATGCCACAACATCTTCCAAAAAATTTCGTCCTCCCTCTATTCGCCCCCCATGTTTAGAAACCCCTATTCTATTAAAACCTATTGCAAAGGATGAATCAGATTCATCTGATGAGGAGGAAGACACTAATGATGTAGAGCAAGATTCTAGTGATGAGGAGGAAGATACAAGTGATGAGGAGAAATACACGAGTGATGAGGATTATGAGTTAGAACTCAAGAAGAATAGCAATTTTAAAGGTAAAGTTGTTTAAACTTAAAGTTTATGGTTGAATGTACGTCATTGTGAAGTTTTTATTTATTAAACCTAATGCTATGTCAGGTTCAAAGTCAAAGCCAACTGCTTACTCGAAAGGATATAAGAAAATTTCAAACAAGGTATAGTTAAGTTGTTATGTGTGTATGCATAAAGTTGTTTACATTTATACCATCGATTAATTGTTTTTAACACATGATGTGGTCAAATATCAGGAGTAATGGGAAAACATAGATTGGATTAGAAAGAGCCCTTTCTTTAGCTCTAGGGATGAAGAATTAGTTGCTCAAGCTGATGCTCCAAGACGAAAGCACACTCCTAGATCAAAGCACACTCACAAAGCTCAATCTTATCAAGCGAAAGCTCCAAGACCAAATGTCGTTGTTGGCCTAGCCAATAAAAAACTTGGAAAGAAATTGCTGAGAAGAAGGTTCGGTCAAGGAATGATGCAGTGGGGAGCAACATCAAATGCAACATTTTAATAGATTTATATGCATTACTAGCATTATGAAACAATTATCAGTTATCTGTAATCAACAATATGGGTTTGTTAACTAGTTAATATAAGTATTTTAAGTCCATGTACAATTCAATATTTGTACTCAAGCAATTATCAGTTATCTATCAATGGTTTTTGGTTGAATGTTAAAATGTAACACCCCTAATTTTACAAGGCAGTGAAATATCAACATTGGGTGTTACTTCATAGCACATCACACACAGTCATAGAAAACGAACTCAAAAGAGACAATTTATAAAATAAACCATTCGATAATTTTATTAAATCAGAGTTAACAAAAAATAGGTCCCACCAATTTATATAAACCTTAAGAAATAATAAAGATTTGTCAAATGTATCGAATGAAAACTGTTTGTTTTGCCTTTACTTTATCCTACGCGGCTCCATGCTCCAGCTGCTCTTACACCTACACACCTGAGAATACATGCTACACTGTCAACACAACGGTTGAGTGAATTCATAGGTTTTTAAATAATGGGTTTTTAAATAAACCATAAAGCTTTTGAATACAAGAATCTCATCCACTGCCGATAGTGCAACGCATGCAATACCCAAAGTCCACGCTATTCTGCTAAGCCATGACACCGAAGCCTTAAGTATAAATAATGCCCTAGTCATGTATCTTGCCGAATACCCCCTTACTTCTAATACAACACTCCTGGCTGAGCCTCCAACCCACAGGTGCGACCGCCCAGGTGGGGGCCATCCCCGATGGATCCCTCCGTCTGTACCAGCGCCTACCCTTTATAGTTAGTTAACGGTTCATGGGTTTATAGGGACTTTCCAAATTTTGGCAACACAACACATACCAAATAGCAGTTCACAATCGATGCAATCAACGCTTGTGTTCATCTTTCAAAGCATTCAATCAAACATCTTACATTCATTTACAACAACTAGTATTCGTTCAAAGCATATAGTTAAACAACGAATGTTTGTTCATAAACATGTACCCTTTCAAAGGATATATATAATCTCATATGATTATTTTGAAGGCAGCATGTATTCCCCCTCTCAGGTTTATAAAAACATATAAAGCAGTAAAAGCGAGGCTATGAACTCACCTGATATAGCTATTATGCATATATTGAGGAACAAGCATCCGATAGTCGGCACACGACTCCAGAAAATAACAATCACTCGTTGATCGAGAACGAGAGGCCCAACGGTCGACCTATGACCCAACGAGACCTATAATGACGAGATGCGTCTTATGTTCGAGACGATAATAAAATCATACATATATGTAAATAGTTCACTTTAGTAAGTTTGGACATTGTATAAGTTTTATAAAATTTTTCATAATACTTTTTATAACAATTTACCATGTATTATCTCATTATAACCATTAAGCCCAATAAAGCTCATTAGTGGCCCATTACATGTTTATATAACTTAAACTCATTTTGAAATTCAGTTTTATACTCCAAATTGGGTATCAATCTCAGATCCAATTATGGCCCAATAGCCATTACAAGTGCAAGTTAGGCTTTTATGGCACTTTCTATGTATTAGGGTTCTAAAAGGCCTCAGAACGACATCAGCTTAATGTTGTTAGATGGTCTAGTCTTGGGTCACATAATCATCAATATATTAATAAGTCCATGCTTCCCGATAAGTGGGTCCTACCACTTCGGTTTTTATAAAAATAAACACGTTTTACATTAATTCAATATTATCAATTTATTATAATTTACCGACATGCCTCGTAGATTAGATCATTTCTCATAAACCATAAATAATATACATGAATTATTTTAACCAAAATCATTATTAAATTATGTGGTTTACTTATTATAAGTCTAATTACCTCTAATTTATACTTATCATAGCTCATTTACTCCTTTTATCACTTAAAAGAGTTGGCTGGTTTTTGCAGCCAAACTCGTTTCCACCATTTTGGTCTATATTTCAAAACCGTAAGGAACTGGTAAACTATCCAACTGATTCTAGTTCTTCATGATTTTATCTAAAACATTTAGTTTTACATAATCATTGGTCAGTATACGATTTTTATGAGAAAACAACCCATCTTTATAGCAAGTCAGCTTTTGACCTAGTTTCGTATTTTGGTTATATCTCACTTTCTAAAAATCGCCACGGGACGAGTCATCCGGCAAAATCGCCACAAAAGATAGACCTGTCCATGTATGAATTCATACCAGCCTCAAAACCCACTGATCTTATCCCGTTATACATTCTTTCCTACTGATCTATTACAAAAGTTCTAATATATATATCAAGGGCTTGACTAGCTTTCTTTTATGAGTTAAAATTTATATACAATGTCCAAAGATCCAAAATAAGCTATTACGACATCAATTTCAGATATGTAAATAAATTTCATACATATTAACAAAAATAAATATGAACAATAAAATAAAAATAATGATCTTACACTAGAAAGGATCAAATTATGACAACAAATCTACCATATGTAGTTCTTGCTCCGAATCATAATTCAAACAAACCCAATATCTAATAACCAAAATATTTTAACCCTTCAAATACCTCTTTTACTTCAGACCCAATATCACCATTCAAATAATATAAATGTTATTGAGGATGATGTCTTATGGAAGAACAAACTAAGAGCAATACATAGAAACCTTTATCTTTTACTCCTTAACTTTATAAACTATTTCAAAAGGAAATCATATGGTGATGTTGGTGAATTTTTGAAACGTTTAAAACAAGCAGAGAAAGGGGATGTATGAGTTTATTTTAACTAAAAAATAAGGAGTGTAAATGATGGTTATCTAGATAAGGTATACATGCAAATTAGTTTCCAAAAAGTGTTTGTGTGTGTTGTGACATGCCATATGGTAATGAGGCGGTTGATATATATATATATATATATATATATATATATATATATATATATATATATATATATATATATATATATATATATATATATATATATATATATATATATATATATATATATATATATATATATATATATATATATATATATATATATATATATATATATATATATATATATATATATATATATATGTAACACCCCATTTTGGAAATGGAATATTACGCATATCATGGCGTGTCATCAAAGCATACAAGGATAAATGTCTAAGCATTATTCAACCATAAAAGGAAATACCGGAATCAAACATCGGTATCCCAAAGTAAAGCTCATCACACACAAACATAAATACTGTAAAAGGAAGGACGAATCAAAGTAAAGGAAAATGCATAAAGTAAAGGAAAACAGTAAGGCTTCCAGTCCATATGCACCTACGTTTGAGATCTACGAGCATCCATGAGTACCTGCCGTTTTGGGAACATGAAAAGGAAAACGGCTGAGCAAGACGCTCAGTGCACGGATGTACAATAAAGCATGATATAGGATAAGCATGTAACATATAACAGCGGAAGACTAAGTACTGAGTAAACTGGTTAAGTAACATGAAAACTGGTTTTGTAGTTTGAAAAGCCTTATGTTTAACCTGTGAAAACTGTTTTAACATATAAATACCATAGCCCATATAGGTCATGAAAAGGTCACGTGCATGAATACTTGGAGGGGTGACCTCATCATGCTGATTAGAGGGGATGCCTCTAATCAATATACTGATTTGGGTAGGAGGGATCAGCTCCTTGTGAAGGGTGCAAGGCACACACCACATTCACCATGATAAACTGAATAAAACATGTAACTAGGATGCACCCATACGCCCCAACTGATATAATAATATGGCCAAACTGAAAAGGGACGCCACGAGCAATCACTCCGCCGTGGGGAAGTCATAACATCGGTGCCTCCAATGCTATGGTTATGGTACCTCCATAACTAGGTGAAACTGGTCATGCTTGTATATGGCTATAGTTTATGCTAAATTAACATAAGCAGTTCAAAACAATAAAACAAATGCTGGGAAAACAGTTGGCTGCATACGGGGAAATCCTAATAAGGAAGGAATGTCCATACTGAAAGGACGGGAATCCGTACCTCAAGTCCAGTGAAATGAACGGAAGAAAGACTCCTACTTCTGGATCACTAATGCTACATGAATACACACGTGTATAAGTATCGATTCACTGATTACGTACTGGGTTCTGTGTCTCATTATAGCTGATTTGGTATGTTTTAGGTCATGGTTCACTGTTCAAAGCCTTAAACTGTGTTTATCTTGTATTCTGATTAATCTGATTAAGTATTACTGGTGATTCATGTATTATTATACTTACTGTGTAATAATAAGTAACTTTCCAAAAATAGCAGGTTTCCAAAAATAGAAAGTTTCCAAAAATAGAAAGTTTCCAAAAATAGAAAGTTTCCAAAAATAGAAAGTTACCAAAAATAGAAAGTTTCCAAAAATAGAAAGTTTCCAAAAATAGAAAGTTTCCAAAAATAGAAAGTTTCCAAAAATAGAATTTACTGCCTAAAATAGATTAGTTTCTAAAAATAGAAAGTTTCCAAAAATAGATCAGCTGCCTTAATTAAATAAGTTTCCATATATAGAAAGTTTCCATGATTAGATTAGCTGCCTGAAATAGATTGATTTCCATATATAGAAGGTTTCCATAATTAGATTAGTTGCCTTATTTAATTAAGTTTCTATAAATAGAAGTTTCCATAATTAGAATTAAGCTGATTTCATAAGCTAACATATAAGTCTAAGTGTTATAAGCTTATTCTTAAGTCATATGATATAGTGTATAGTTTAATTATTATTTCATGTATTTTAATTAAACTATAGGTTAAGCATTTTAATTAAAGTGTAACATGTTTTAATTAAAATGAAATGAAAATACTTAGGTTAAAATGTGTATTATTATTAATAATAATATAACCTAAGTCATGTCTAAATTAATTAATTATAGGCATGTTTTAATAGTTAATTAATTATAACTTATAACATAAAATACTTAGGTTAAAATAATGTCATGATAAACTAATAATTAAAATAACCTACGTCATGATTTAATTAATATTTCATGTTATTAATTAATTATATCCTAAGTTCATGATTCATAAAAATTACATGTAACATAGATCATGATTTTAACCAACGAACCATGAATCGGGCATGAATTCGACACCGTACCCCGGGCCAAACCCGGGGCACACGTGTCCCCTTGCTGCCGTGGGTCCCACATGAGCCAACCAAGACCAATTGTGGTCTTGGTGGTGGCGGCAATAGCAAACCAAACCCCCCCTCGGGTTTGTTTGCTAGGCGGCCAAAAACAAACACCCTTATAAACCATTCTTCGATTTTAATTAATACCAAAACATGTTAGATCAATGATTAATTACCTTGTTTTCATAAGAAAAATAATAACATGTTCATGAAAATAATCAAAGATTAAAAGAATTAAAAGAATTAAAAAGAAGGGTTAGAAAGGTATACCACTATGTAGCTTGGAAAAAGGATGAACAAACACGTATTCTAACACTTGTTTTTAAGATCAAAATCAAACAAACACCCTCTAGTGGTGGTGTTTAGGTGGCGGCACAAAGGAGGCAAAAGGGAGAGGAGAAAAACTCTTTTAGGGTTTTTGTTTATTTCTTGTAAAATGAAAAGTGAAAACATGTTTTACTCTTTACCCCCCTTAACTTGTAAAGTCCATGGGCCAAGCCCATTTTGTCTATGTGTGCCGTGGGTATGGGGGCCCCACATGGGGTACCCGTACCTTTCTCGTGTCCCGATGTTTCGTGTTCGTTCGTGGTTAAACGTGCTCGTGTTTAACGTGTTTCTGTTTCTTTTAACGTGTCGTTTATCGTAAACTTAACGCTCGTAAATATATTATAAGTATTTACGTAATTATTTTAGTTAGTATTTTAAATGGTGATCATGATTTAATTATGTTCACGTGATATATTATTAACTGTTTATCATGAGTTCGTACGTAATCGATACTTGTCATGTCATACACGTATGCACTTGCTTGATTATTAGCACATGAATGTGATCAATACTACATGAGGTAAGTTTTAATCTAGAACGTACGATCTTAAGGGCACTATTCATGGTAAAAGCATGCGGGTTTTACAATTCTTCCCCCCTAAAAAGAATAATTCGTCCCCGAATTATAGATAAAGTAAGCTGAAAAGAAGTGACATACCCGAACTCAAAATATGAAGTGAGGGTAAGAAGCCCGGATGGACTCCTCTGTTTCCCAAGTGGCTTCCCGCTCGGTATGGTCCCTCCAAAGGATTTTAACGAAAGGAATCGTCTTCCTTCTCATGACTCGTTCTTGCCTGTCGAGTACTCGTTCGGGTTCTTCTATAAACGTGAGATCTTCACGTATCTGTTCTAGTGGATACTGAACCATGTGAAGGGGATGATAATTGTACCCTCTGAGTAAGGACACATGGAACACGTTATGCACGTGTGAAAGCTGAGGAGGTAACGCTAATCGGTAAGATACTTCGCCGATTCGTTCAACGATATCAAATGGTCCGATGAACCGAGGACTGAGTTTTCCTTTGATCCCGAAGCGTTTAACACCACGTGCCGGCGAAACCTTGAGGAAGACGTGATCTCCCACATTAAAATGTATGTCCCTACGATGCTTATCTGCGTAACTCTTTTGACGTGATCGTGCTTCTTGCAGTTTCTGTTTAGCTACCTCAATCTTCTCATTGGTCATTTCTATAATCTCTGGTCCTTCGAGTGTTCGCTCTCCCACTTGATCCCAGCAAGTTGGAGCGCGACACTTTCTGCCATACAACATTTCGAAAGGAGCACATTTGATACTTGCGTGCCAGCTGTTGTTGTATGCAAACTCGACTAAACAGATGTAATCGTCCCAATCACCTGTCCATTCCAACGCACACGACCTTAACATATCTTCCAATGTCTGAATTGTTCGCTCCGACTGACCGTCCGTTTGAGGATGAAAGGCTGTGCTCAGCTTAAGTTGTGTACCCCAAGCTTTTTGCAGGCCTTTCCAGAATCGCAACGTGAAACGAGGATCTCTGTCTGAGACGATGCTGGAGGGAGTGCCGTGGAGTCTCATGATCTCCCTTCTGTACGTATCTGCGAGTTTACTTACCGGATCTTCCTTGCGTATCGGTAAGAAATGAGCTGATTTGGTGAGTCGATCAACGATGACCCAAATAGCATCGTGCTTTTTCTTGGTAGGCGGAGGACCGGTAACAAAATCCATGGTGATTTTGTCCCACTTCCACTCTGGAATATCCAACGGTTGAAGAAGACCGCCAGATCGCTGATGTTCAATCTTAACCTGTTGACAGGTAAGACATTTGGAGACATACGTGGCTACATCCTGTTTCATACCACTCCACCAAAAGTGCTGTCTGATGTCATGGTACATTTTTGTCGACCCAGGATGTATAGAAAATGGGGAGCTGTGAGCTTCAGCTAACAATGCTTCCCGGAGTTCTTGATTGTCAGGAACACAAAGTCTCGTGCCCTGCCAAATGATACCGTCTGCGTCCATTCTGAATTCTGTCTGCTTCTCCAAATTCTGAATTATCGCCCAAATCTCTCCATCATCCTTCTACGCTTCCTTGATCCTAGTCAGTAACTCAGGTTCTACTGTAAGATTCGCCCAGTATCCGTGCTGCCCACGTACCATGATTTCGATGTCTAGCCGCTCCAAGTCTCTTATGTTTTGTTCCTTGATCTCAATGCCGTTTATCATTCCGGACTTTCTGCTGAGTGCATCTGCTACTACATTAGCTTTCCCGGGATAATACTGTAGGTTAATATCATAATCCTTCAATAGTTCCAACCATCTCCTTTGTCTCATGTTCAATTCTCGCTGTGTGAAGATATACTTCAAGCTCTTGTGATCCGTGAAAATGTCGCATGATTCTCCGTATAAGTAATGCCTCCATATCTTCAACGCGAACACCACTGCAGCAAGTTCCAGGTCATGCGTAGGGTAGTTTTCTTCATAGGGCTTAAGCTGCCGTGAAGCATACGCGATCACTTTCCCATGTTGCATGAGAACACAGCCCAGTCCCTTCCCCGATGCATCGCTATAGATCTGAAATCCACCTGTACCAGATGGGAGAGTAAGAATAGGTGCAGATACTAGCTTCTGCTTTAGGTCTTCAAAGCTCTTCTCTCGATCTTCCGTCCAGACGAATTTCTCTCCTTTTCGCATCAGTTTGGTGAGAGGCAATGCCAGCCGAGAAAAGTTCTCCACGAATCTTCGATAATATCCAGCTAAGCCTAAGAAACTGCGGACTTCTGTCGCTGATGTTGGTCTTGGCCATTTAGTGATAGCCTCAACCTTCGCTGGGTCCATAGTGATCCCTTCTGCTGATACAATGTGACCTAAGAATGCCACCTTGTTTAACCAGAACTCACACTTGGAGAATTTCGCATACAGCTGCTTCTGACGAAGAATCTGTAGTACAGTACGGAGATGATCTTCGTGTTCCTCCGTGGACTTTGAGAATATCAAGATGTCATCGATGAATACAATGACAAATTATCAAGCAATTCATGGAAGATTCTGTTCATCAGATCCATGAATACTGCTGGAGCGTTAGTCAGGCCGAATGGCATGACTACAAACTCATAATGGCCATAGCGGGTACGAAAAGCAGTCTTGGCAATATCCTGCTCTTTAACCCTTAGCTGATGGTAGCCTGACCTTAGATCGATCTTTGAGAAGTGTTTGGCTCCTTGAAGTTGGTCAAACAGATCGTCTATACGTGGCAGTGGATATCTGTTGCGGATGGTAATCTTATTAAGTTCACGGTAGTCAATGCAAAGTCGCATGCTGCCGTCCTTCTTCTTAACGAACAAGACCGGTGCGCCCCATGGAGATGCGCTCGGTCTAATGAACCCTCGTTCAAGAAGTTCCTGCAGTTGGTCCTTCAGTTCTTTTAGCTCTATGGGAGCCATACGATACGGAGCCTTAGAGATTGGCTCAGCTCCTGGAACAAGGTCGATGTTGAACTCCACTTCTCTTGCAGGTGGTATGCCTGGAAGTTCATCTGGAAAGACGTCTAGAAATTCTGAAACTACTGGTTGATCCTGAATCGATGGGAATTCAGCATCCATGTCATGAACCGTAGCGAGATAACCTTCGCAGCCATGTGATAGTAATGCACGTGCTTGCAAGGTAGATATGACTTGTACAGACCGTCCGGGTATGAACCCGTTATGGATGTACTCTGGTGCATTAATGTCGCCGAAGATCACTCGATATGAGTGGCAGTCTATGGTAGCATGGTGCTTGGATAGCCAATCCATGCCGAGAATCATATCGAACTCAATCATGTCTAGAGGAAGTGCATCTACTGCACGAACTTTATCGTCAAACTCTAGAGGAAGACTCTTGTATACATGAGTTATTAATACCGAGTCCCTCAGAGGCGTGGAAATGGTAAGCTTATTTTCTAGTGGCGAGGGAAGTGTCCTGATGTTCTTAGCATAAGTAGTGGAAACAACTGAATGAGTGGCACCCGTGTCGAAAAGAACACATGCAGCCTGGTCGTACATATACAAAATTCCAGTAATGGTACCTGTAGATTTGTTTGCCTGATCGCGCGATGTCGTATAGACACGCCCAGTGGTAGGAGGCGGTTTAGTATCAGCATGACCCGAAGTACCCTCCATTTCACCCTTACGGCAATCTCTCATACGATGGCCAGGGAGGCCGCACTTGTAGCACGCGTCGGAGTCACGACGACATGGGCCAGGGTCTCTGCGATGGCAGGTGCTGCAAAGAGGATGAGTGAATCCTCCAGCAGGAGTCCTTGCTTGCTGAGGGCCTGCTGATGACAGAACGTGTTAAGAATAAGGTATATGCACGAGTATAAGACGTAAACGTCGTAAGATGCTTACCAGTGTTAGCTGAACGGTTGGGCTGAGAACCCCTGTGGTTCTGGTCCCTTCCGTTACCGTGGTTCCTGGTAGAGATTAACATAGTGTCAGCATGGGAAATATAACATGAAATCGTAAGAAGCTGCGTAAATAGTAGGACCTGCTGTTGTTGGATTGTCCCGCATTGTTACGGTAATTGTCATTACCGCTGCGCCTTTCCACAACAGAACGGTCGTTAGAGTGACCGTTTCCTTTGGGCTGATTGGGCTGCTGCTGAGTAGCCGGCTGAGACCGGTCCCCAGTTTTCTGCCTGGAAGATACAGTTTAAGAGATGATTATAGAACATATAACGATAGGATGCGGTCTGGTTAACGCTAGAACATGAAATGTTTTACCTCTTGTCGGGTCTTTCTGCTTCCCCGAACTCATCACGTTCCTGCAACATCTCAAGCTTTCTTGCTGCGTCAGCCACTTGTGCTACCGTATTGAACGTAGCACATACTAGATTGTTCGCAACCGAGGTGCGAAGTGCCCACCTAAAATGGTGTGCCTGCTCCTCAGGAGTACCAGCCGCTGCTCCTAGAAAACCAGCAAGGCGAAGAAAGCGCTGCATGAATTCGTTGCTATTCTCGCCCTGTCTCTGACATATCCCGTGGTATTCACGCTTGAGTTTGTCCTGCTCTGCCTTAGGAAAGAACTGTTCCATCACTCTCTCCTTGAATTGGGCCCATGTCAAACCAGCGACCCATTCATCACCTCCTTCTGACTGCGTCAAAGCTAGCCACCAGTTGAGTACATCGCCTTCAAACCTGTAGCACGCCAATCTTGCCTTGAAGGCGGGGTCACATCCCATAGCATTGAAGATTTTCTCAATGTGAGTCAGCCAGCTTTCAGCATCGCTGGGGCTATCAATCTTTTCAAAAGCTCTAGGACGGAGCTTGTTAAATCTTTCCAACCATACCGCTAGAGTCACTGGGGGAGGAGGAGGAGGAGGTGCTTGATTTTGCGGCTGCTGATTATTCGCAGCTTGGACTTCAGCACGAATGTCATTCCTCAGTTGAGGAAGTAAGGCTTGCATCGCGTGTGAGAACCATCTGACAGTATAACATAAAACATATGATTAACAGTTCAAACATAAAATATATAAAAGAAAAATTTTATGCCAAAATTTCACGAGAAAACTTTTATGCAAGAAAATCTTTGTATGAATGCATGATGCAGTTTTATGAAAACTTTTGATGCTCGAGAGTGAACGCCTCCGGTCAGTTCACTCAAAATAAAAGACATATCGAGGGGACGCCTATGGGTCGGTCCCAAATCTAAAAGTTTCGATAAAACACATGCGACTAAATAGGGCCAGTCCTGCACCAACCATTACTTAGTCAAAAACCCTGTAACAATGACATGTAAATGTATGCTTAAAATGATGAATTCATGAAATCAACTGTCAGTTCTAGGAAGACCGTAGTGACTACCCACTAATCACAGGTCATATTTGAGAGCCTACAGGTCGAAGCCTTGGCTCTGATACCATAATTGTAACACCCAATTTTGGAAATGGAATATTACGCATATCATGGCGTATCATCAAAGCATACAAGGATAAATGTCTAAGCATTATTCAACCATAAAAGGAAATACCGGAATCAAACATCGGTATCCCAAAGTAAAGCTCATCACACACAAACATAAATACTGTAAAAGGAAGGACGAAACAATGTCCAAAGCAACTGTATCAAAGTAAAGAAAAATGCATAAAGTAAAGGAAAACAGTAAGGCTTCCAGTCCATATGCACCTACGTTTGAGATCTACGAGCATCCCTGAGTACCTGCCGTTTTGGGAACATGAAAAGGAAAACGGCTGAGCAAGACGCTCAGTGCACGGATGTACAATAAAGCATGATATAGGATAAGCATGTAACATATAACAGCGGAAGACTAAGTACTGAGTAAACTGGTTAAGTAACATGAAAACTGGTTTTATAGTTTGAAAAGCCTTATGTTTAACCTGTGAAAACTGTTTTAACATATAAATACCATAGCCCATATAGGTCATGAAAAGGTCACGTGCATGAATACTTGGAGGGGTGACCTCATCATGCTGATTAGAGGGGATGCCTCTAATCAATATACTGATTTGGGTAGGAGGGATCAGCTCCTTGTGAAGGGTGCAAGGCACACACCACATTCACCATGATAAACTGAATAAAACATGTAACTAGGATGCACCCATACGCCCCAACTGATATAATAATATGGCCAAACTGAAAAGGGACGCCACGAGCAATCACTCCGCCGTGGGGAAGTCATAACATCGGTGCCTCCAATGCTATGGTTATGGTACCTCCATAACTAGGTGAAACTGGTCATGCTTGTATATGGCTATAGTTTATGCTAAATTAACATAAGCAGTTCAAAACAATAAAACAAATGCTGGGAAAACAGTTGGCTGCATACGGGGAAATCCTAATAAGGAAGGAATGTCCATACTGAAAGGACGGGAATCCGTACCTCAAGTCCAGTGAAATGAACGGAAGAAAGACTCCTACTTCTGGATCACTAATGCTACATGAATACACACGTGTATAAGTATCGATTCACTGATTACGTACTGGGTTCTGTGTCTCATTATAGCTGATTTGGTATGTTTTAGGTCATGGTTCACTGTTCAAAGCCTTAAACTGTGTTTATCTTGTATTCTGATTAATCTGATTAAGTATTACTGGTGATTCATGTATTATTATACTTACTGTGTAATAATAAGTAACTTTCCAAAAATAGCAGGTTTCCAAAAATAGAAAGTTTCCAAAAATAGAAAGTTTCCAAAAATAGAAAGTTTCCAAAAATAGAAAGTTTCCAAAAATAGAAAGTTTCCAAAAATAGAAAGTTTCCAAAAATAGAAAGTTTCCAAAAATAGAATTTACTGCCTAAAATAGATTAGTTTCTAAAAATAGAAAGTTTCCAAAAATAGATCAGCTGCCTTAATTAAATAAGTTTCCATATATAGAAAGTTTCCATGATTAGATTAGCTGCCTGAAATAGATTGATTTCCATATATAGAAGGTTTCCATAATTAGATTAGTTGCCTTATTTAATTAAGTTTCTATAAATAGAAGTTTCCATAATTAGAATTAAGCTGATTTCATAAGCTAACATATAAGTCTAAGTGTTATAAGCTTATTCTTAAGTCATATGATATAGTGTATAGTTTAATTATTATTTCATGTATTTTAATTAAACTATAGGTTAAGCATTTTAATTAAAGTGTAACATGTTTTAATTAAAATGAAATGAAAATACTTAGGTTAAAATGTGTATTATTATTAATAATAATATAACCTAAGTCATGTCTAAATTAATTAATTATAGGCATGTTTTAATAATTAATTAATTATAACTTATAACTTAAAATACTTAGGTTAAAATAATGTCATGATAACTAATAATTAATATAACCTAAGTCATGATTTAATTAATATTTCATGTTATTAATTAATTATATCCTAAGTTCATGATTCATAAAAATTACATGTAACATAGATCATGATTTTAACAAACGAACCATGAATCAGGCATGAATTCGACACCGTACCCCGGGCCAAACCCGGGGCACACGTGTCCCCTTGCTGCCGTGGGTCCCACATGAGCCAACCAAGACCAATTGTGGTCTTGGTGGTGGCGGCAATAGCAAACCAAACCCCCCCTCGGGTTTGTTTGCTAGGCGGCCAAAAACAAACACCCTTATAAACCATTCTTCGATTTTAATTAATACCAAAACATGTTAGATCAATGATTAATTACCTTGTTTTCATAAGAAAAATAATAACATGTTCATGAAAATAATCAAAGATTAAAAGAATTAAAAGAATTAAAAAGAAGGGTTAGAAAGGTATACCACTATGTAGCTTGGAAAAAGGATGAACAAACACGTATTCTAACACTTGTTTTTAAGATCAAAATCAAACAAACACCCTATAGTGGTGGTGTTTAGGTGGCGGCACAAAGGAGGCAAAAGGGAGAGGAGAAAAACTCTTTTAGGGTTTTTGTTTATTTCTTGTAAAATGAAAAGTGAAAACATGTTTTACTCTTTACCCCCCTTAACTTGTAAAGTCCATGGGCCAAGCCCATTTTGTCTATGTGTGCCGTGGGTATGGGGGCCCCACATGGGGTACCCGTACCTTTCTCGTGTCCCGATGTTTCGTGTTCGTTCGTGGTTAAACGTGCTCGTGTTTAACGTGTTTCTGTTTCTTTTAACGTGTCGTTTATCGTAAACTTAACGCTCGTAAATATATTATAAGTATTTACGTAATTATTTTAGTTAGTATTTTAAATGGTGATCATGATTTAATTATGTTCACGTGATATATTATTAACTGTTTATCATGAGTTCGTACGTA
This sequence comes from Glebionis coronaria, assembly GCA_025667525.1. Classification (NCBI taxonomy): domain Eukaryota; kingdom Viridiplantae; phylum Streptophyta; class Magnoliopsida; order Asterales; family Asteraceae; genus Glebionis; species Glebionis coronaria. Next base: position 601,195,984 of record CM046877.1, on the reverse strand, counting down.
ATCGATACTTGTCATGTCATACACGTATGCACTTGCTTGATTATTAGCACATGAATGTGATCAATACTACATGAGGTAAGTTTTAATCTAGAACGTACGATCTTAAGGGCACTATTCATGGTAAAAGCATGCGGGTTTTACAATATATATATATATATATATATATATATATATATATATATATATATATATATATATATATATATATATATATATATATATATATATATATATATATATATATATATATATATATATATATATATATATATATATATATATATATATATATATATATATATATATATATATATATATATATATATATATATATATATATATATATATATATATATATATATATATATATATATATATATATATATATATATATATATATATATATATATATATATTAGTTAACTTATGTCCCACAATTGTTAACAGGAGTATTATCGAAACATGATATTTTAAAAATTATGCGATTTGAAAGATACACGTAAAACACGAAAAATAAATGCTTAATATAAAAGAGAAACGTCGGCATTCGGAGTACATTAATGTTTCAATAAATAAACGAGAGCTTATACTGTAATAAATGTTAACACGTTATATAAGCGAACGACACCAAAAGGTTTAATGTAAATTACGAATAATGCTCTTAAAACGAGAAATTAAAACGACGACAAAAGAAAATATTTTTATGTCATAACGAAGATATTTTCGATCGATCACGGACAGACTTGCGAATAAATAATAATTGACATGTATTTGATACATTAAACCCTTAACCATGCCGGCTAGTCAAGAATTTGATAATATTTGTCGAATAATCAGGACAAATAAAAGTTGATTAATAAATATTGATCCGAATATTAGAAATAGTATTAGAACTCAGTCTTAATGTTGATTGTAAAGTTCGGTTTACTACATAAAATGTGTAAAATAGTATAAAACTTTGTTTAAAATTTATTTTTACCAGGAAACTCAAAGGGAAAGTTTACCTATTTTGAATGTTTAATTTACAATCAAACTGGAGTTCAAAATATTTGGTTGTTCAATTTTTGCATTTGGAGCCAAAATTTTCACGAAAATTTTGAATGTCCATGTTAAGTAAATGCATATGCCGTTACCATAATTTTCTAACTCCATCTCCATATCAAACCCTTAATTTTCTCCAAAATCACAAAATATACAAAACGCAATTACTTTTTCATTAGTTTCATACCATTTCTACTAATTGTTCTTGGACACATCAATTTATGGTCAATAATCATGAACATTGTAAACGATGATCAAGATTATATTGTTAATGATGATGATTCATTGTTTAATAATCATGATGTAAATCACTATAATCAAGGAGATTATAAATCTGAGGATTATGGTGATCAATCAGATGAGGATGCAGACATCATTAAACAGCAGGTTGTTAATAGGAGGGGTATAACTAGGTTATCTAAGTTTTAGATAAAATATGGAAAACCAGGTGTCATGAAGATAAATGTAAACTTTGATGCACTGAATAGAATATTAGGGCCAAACAGATCATTGTTTATCAGTTTTTTATGAGACACGGTTTGGGAGCATATAGGATTGAAGATTCTATCATATAAAGATGTGAAGGAGGAAGCAAGAGAAAAACTTTGGACTGAAACCACGGTACACATACAATTTTTTTACCCAACTATTAGTATTATTCCTGCATTTACTTTAACATTATGTTAATATGTGCATCAATACTTTGAATTTGATGTGTCGTTCAAAAAGTTGGTTATGAATAAGCTAGGTGAACTTCTAAGAAATTTCAGAAGTAAATTGGCAACAAAGCACATAGTTCCGAACCTAGATAAACCTGAAAAACTAAATGAATTTCCAAAGAATTACAGAGAAATCGTCAATGCTGAAAAGTGGGTTGCTTTTGTAAACCACACAGCCACATAAGAATTTAAGGTTGTTAATTTCTATTTCGTTTTACATTTATAAACACCGTATGTATGTATTGTATGGAAACTCCGTATGAAAAACACACTCTGTTACGTACTAGCAACTTCTCATCCAGTAATCTATTTTGTTAGGTTAAATCAGCTGCAAATAAATTGTCGCGTTCCAAGTCTCTTTATCAGCATACAATGGGACGTGGTTGTTATGTATATATAAAAGTGAAAATGGTAAGGTTATATTGGTGTAATATCCTAACACTGTTGTCCATGTTGGTTTAACTTTTCATCTATATGTACTTGATTCTTGGAATATCATAAAAAAACAAATTAAACCAGATCAAGAACCCCCCCCATGGTGTATTGTGGTTTAATGGAAGGGTCAGAAAAGAAGGAAAAGAGACAGATGATGAAACAATCAAAGTTGGCACTAAGACTGTAAGTGTTATTACAAATTTTTATATATTATGTTTATATTCGTATAATAAATTATTTACCATTTTTATTGGGCAACTGGAAGCAGAGGAACATATCAGAGATGGAACCTTGATGGTTGATAGTGGAAAACATTCATTATCACTTGTATTAGGAAAGGACAAGGGAGGGGTATGCAAGAGGAGTGGGAGGTAGAGTTACGTGCATGAAGTTCTTTGATCTACCTAGAAGGAAACAAGGAACTGATGTAAGGATTGCGATGCTTGAAACTGAACTTGATAAGGAGAGACAGGCGTGTAAAGATAAAGAGATTACAGTCACTCAATTAACCACCCAGATGTCAGAAACAAATGAAGTTCTTAATAAAATGTTGAAAGTTATGTCTGCACATGGGGTTAATATAGAAGAGTTAACGCCAAGTCAGTCAAATGTATGACTAGTTTTCTAATTCTGATTTGATGATTATTAGTCTGTAATACCAATAACAATTAACATACTTATATATTACAGGTATTAAAACTAGAATATAATACATTAAACACAATACCTAGTGAAGAGTAAAGGACGTCGATCAGTGGTGGTGGACTTCAGAAGGGTGTGTTATTTCCAATGTCTAAAACAACTACAACTTCGAACAAGGACTTAGACACTACAACTATAGTTGCAACTGCAACTGCGAACAAGGTAAGTTATAAAAAACCATGTTTGGTTTCTAAATTGTACTATACATGACTTATTTACTGTGTTATGTATATATGTAGGGACCTGTTAGAACTAGGGGAGCAAAAAATAAGACTAGAGTGTTGGAAAAGAAGTCTCCACTTCAAAATTCACAATCTCAAGAAGATATTTATCCAACTTCCGGATCACAAAAAAATATGTCTGCCTCGACAAAAAAAGATGTACCTATTTCAGCATTACGGAAGAAGCGTACACCTTCTAAATCGAAAGTAAATCAGTCTCCACCATCACTACCAGATGTAAGTATTTCATCATTATTTATATAATTACTTGTTTAATTTATTTCTCATTAACGCATGTAAACATATTTTCTTCAGACATTTAAGTGCAAACTGTGGAACATCTCTAGGACAATTATCATTTGTAGCGGTACGGTATACATGTCTACGGATGGAGATAATGTAATGATTCATAACCAACCACTACCAAAATTTTCTACAAAGTTTCAGTTGATGAATCCCTTGTGGATGCAACATTCATACTGTTGACGGAAATAATGGTTTAAAAACTGTTAAGGATGTAAAAGGTAGTTTCGTGGCATGGCCAAAAGAAAAGGTTATTTTTTTTCAAGAGGTACATACACTTGATTTATCATCCTATATATACATAGATTTTTATATTTAGTTCAATGTTTAATACACGACTATTGTTTCCATACATGAAACAACACAACCAAATACGATAATAGCTATTGTTGAAAGTGCACCAAAGATAGGAACTAAGCGCTCGATGAACGTTCCAACAGGCAGTACATTTACGACTATTCCTCATATGAAAGGTTACACAAACATACAATTCATGTGACTATTGGATGCATATAGTCACACAAAATACAATTTGCTTGATTTGACAAAGCATACAGTCACACTTATTACTACTATTGGTAACTCTTTGGTTAATTGTATATGACAAACTCAGAGCCATTAGCATGATTTGTGTGACTACATGTCATAAAAGGTCACGCAAACATACAATCCATGTGACTATTGGATGCATATAGTCACACAAAATACAATTTTATTGACTTGACAAAGCATATAGCTCACAAAGTGTATGTGATAAACTCAGAGCCATTAGCATGATTTGTCTGACTACATGTCATAAAAGGTCACACAAACCAATTCATGTGACTATTGGATGCATATAGTCACACGAAACATAATTTGCTTGACTTGTCAAAGCATACAGTCACACTTATTTCAAATATTGGTAACTCTTTGGTTAATTGTATGTGACAAACTCAGTACCATTAGCATGATTTGTGTGACTACATGTCATAAAAGGTCACACAAACATACAATTCATGTGACAATTAGATGCATATAGTCACACAAAATACAAGTTGCTTGACATTACAAAGCATACAGTCAGACTTATTTTTACTATTGGTAACTCTTTGGTTAATTGTATGTGACAAACTTAGTACCATTAGCATGATTTGTGTGACAACATGTCATAAAAGGTCACACAAACATACAATTCATGTGACTATTGGATGCATATAGTCACACAAAATACAATTTGCTTGACTTGACAAAGCATACAGTCACACTTATTTCTACTATTGGTAACTCTTTGGTTAATTGTATGTGACAAACTCAGTACCATTAGCATAATTTGTGTGACTACATGTTATAAAAGGTCACACAAACATACAATTCATGTGACTATTAGATGCATATAGTCACAAAAAATACAATTGGCTTGACATGACAAAGCATACAGTCAAACTTATTATTACTATTGATAACTCTTTGGTTAATTGTATGTGACAAACTCAGAGCCATTAGCATAATTTGGGTAACTACATGTCATAAAAGGTCACACAAACATACCCTTCATGTGACTAATTGATTCATATAGTCACACAAAATACACTAATCACATAGTAAATGTCACACATATTGTATATTAATGTGACAAACTTATAATCATTAGTCACTCTTAAACAAAACTCGTGTAACTATAGAGTGTTTACTGTCACACATATTCACTAAAACACCAAATATTATACCTAGTTCGTCACACATTTTCGAGTATTGGTTACATTTTTTGCTGGTTATCGTCACTTAGATCATATTGTGACCGTATGGTACCTACGATCGCGGGACCTTTGGTCACAAAGGCTAAAAAAACCGTGTGTGACTATAGGCCTACGGTTACTCCTTTTTAGTGTGACGGATACCATTTTTGTACTAGTGCAAGACGTGTTTAATGTCGATGCTACAAGCAAACAAGTTTCGCGGACATGAAAAAGACAACCCACATTATCACATACGGAATTTCAATCGTCTCACCGCAACAATCAAGTTTAAGGATGTTCCACATGATGCCATTAAGATTATGTTGTTTCCATACTCTTTAGATGGGCCCGCAAAAATTTGGCTCGAGAAAGAACCGCCAAATTCGATTTTGACATGGGATGATCTCGTATCTAGGTTTGTGAACCAATTTTTCCGACTATCTAAGACAACACATTTGAAAAATGAGATTTCAAGGTTTAGGCAAAGACCTAATGAAAGTTTTTCTATGGCATGGGAACGATTTAAGGAAATGTTACATGAATGTCCTCACCATAATTTATCCGAATTGCATCAAATTGATACTTTTTATAATGGGCTTAAGGATCATGAACGAGATTATTTAAACGCCGCCGCTGGTGGTATTTTTTGTGCAAATGACAAATGAAGCTTTAACGATCATCGATAATAGATCTAAGGTTTATAACCCTCGTAACACACCGAATGTTGCCACTATGGGTTCGTCGTCATCATCTCGTAACATGAATGCCTTACATGATTAAGCAAATGAGAAGAATCGGTTTTTCGATAGATTTTCGACACATATGACTCATTGGAAAGCACAAGATGCTTTGAGTTCCGCATCGGTTAAAGCGGTTGAAAAGAGTTGTATATCTTGTGGTGGAGATCATGATTTTTCAGAGTGCATTACCGCCGGTGGTAACACTTCGAGTGCTTACGTAGCAACGGGAACATACAACCAAAACGGCCAAGGTTCCCGCCCAAATCAAGCTCCACAAATTAAAAATGCTAATAACTATCAAAACAACAATCACAGTGGTGGTTATCAAGGAAATCAACATAACTATAACAAGGGTAATTATCAAAGTTGGAACAATGGGCAAGTGCAAAATCAAAACAAACCCGTGATTTTCAAAATACTATACAAGGTTTTGAAAATGCTCACACTAATAATCTTCAAGGAGAATTTTTGGATTATGCAAAGGAAAATGATGCTATGTTTGATAACATGAAACGAGAAATGATTAGCTTAAGATCCGAGTTGAAAAACGAGCTTAAAAATGAACTTGATAATGAATTGAAAACTCATGCTAATAAAATGGAAGGAAACGTTCAACGTCTTCAACAAAATCAACAAAAGATGGAACAAGGACAACATGAGATTAAGCAAGAGTTGTTAAAAGCGGATAAAAAGCAATCAAAATTTGAAGATAGAATGGCTAGTATGTTTGAAGCTATCATGTGTAAACCCTCTTCCTCGGGTGGTCTTCCTAGTGATACCATTGCAAACCCAAAGGGAGAAATGAAGGATATTACTACTCGTAGTGGTTAAACTTTCAAAGAACCAATCTCTCGTCCTAGTACTTCTAAGGAGAAGGAAATCGAGAAAGAACCCGAGGTGATGGTTGAAAAGGAGCATATTACAAGCCCATGAAGTACCGCTCAAACCACACCTACGGTTGAACCAATACCAATTGTGGAACCCGAGATTCCAAGGTCGTTGCCTATGCCACAACCCACACCACCTTTACCTAACCCATCGAGACGAAACAAGGAAAAGTTACATGAACTTAATAAACAATAAATTGAGCTTTTTATTAAAAAATTTCATCAATTGCATTTAATGTGAGTTTAGCTAACACATTGTTATACATGCCTCTTTTCGCTTCCACTTTTAAAGGTATGATGAACGATAAGGAGAAGCTTTCAAAGCTATCTAATTGTTCTTCGGTTACCGGAAAAGTTGGTGACCCCGGGAAGTTTCTCATTCCTTGTGATATTCAAGAAATGGAAGGATGCCTCGCCTTGGCCGATCTTGGCGCGAGGGGTAATTTGATGCCTTTTTCCATGTGGAAATCGTTATCACTTCTGGCTCTTCTCCATCGAAAATGTCTATCGAGATGGCCGATCATTCTACGATTCTCACATCTGGAGTGGTCGAAGACGTTTTTGTGAAAGCGGGGAAGTTCTACTATCCCGTTGATTTTATCGTAGAAGACATTCCTGCGGATCCTCAAGTTCCTCTAATTTTAGGTCGTCCATTATTAGATTCCTCGAAATAGATCATTGATGTGCATTCTAGAAAAATCACTTTATGATTCAACCATATTGACTTAGTCGATGTAGTTTGCGATGAGTTTTCACAAGAAGAGTTAGGTTTTTTTGATAGTTCATCAAGGGTCAATCCCACTATTATGGATCCGATTCTTGCTAATTCTACACAAAATCTCACCTCATTCCTAGGAGGCGATTTTAATTCAAATGAAATCGACAATGAAGATGAGGCGACGATTAGTGAGGATAATCTCATTACACCATTTCTTCCACCGATGGTAGTTACGAGTGTTGAACAAAAATCATCAATCGAGGATCCACCAATACTTGAATTGAAAGATCTTACACCTCACCTCGAATACACATTCTTGTAAGGTGATGACAAGTTGCCGGTTATTATTGCAAAAAGATCTTTCCAATGATTAGAAAACCAAACTTTCGACTATTCTAAAAGCTCACAAAGGGCCAATTGCGTGGAAAATTTCCGACATTAAGAATATTGACCCAAAATTTTGTAGTCACAAGATTTTAATGGAGGAGGACTACAAACCCGCAATTCAATGTCACAGAAGGGTAAACCCCAAAATATATGATGTCATTACAAAATAAGTCTTAAATCTTCTTGACGCGGGAATGATTTATCCTATCTCCGATAGCCCATGGGTGAGCCCAATCCATTATGTCACTAAGAAGGGAGGAATGACCGTTGTGCCTAATGAAAACAACTAGTTAATTCCCACTCGTGTTGTGACTGGTTGGAGGGTGTGTATTGACTAGCGAAAGTTAAATAACGCCACTCGTAAAGACCACTTTCCATTGCCCTTAATGGATCAAATGTTGGAGCGAATAGCGGGAAATGACTTATGTTACTTTTTAGATGGTTTTTCTGGTTACTTTCAAATCCCTATCGACCCTCGTGATCAAGAGAAAACTACGTTTACGTGTCCATATAGAACGTTTGCTTATCGTAGAATGCCATTTGGACTTTGCAATGCATCCGGAACGTTTCAACGGTGTATGATAGCTATTTTTCATGATATGATCGAGAAGTCGATGGAAGTATTCATGGATCACTTTTCGGTATTTGGGGATTCGTTCACGTCATGTTTATCCAATCATGAGAAAATGTTAAAACGTTGTAAGGAAACCAACCTTCTGCTTAATTGGGAAAAATGTCATTTTATGTGTAAACAAGGAATTGTCTTAGGGCACAAGGTCTCGAAAGCGGGGATTGAGGTAGATAAATCTAAGATAGACATCATCGCCAAATTACCTCATCCCAAAACCATTAAGGGATTTAGGAGTTTCCTAGGCCACGCGGGCTTTTATCGTCGTTTCATCAAAGACTTTTCGAAAATTACTCGACCTATGACACAACTTCTTGAGAAAGATGCTCCTTTTAATTTGAATGATAATTGTGTTCGAGCATTTGAAACTCTTAAGAGGAAACTTACCGAAGCTCCCATTCTTGTTGCTCCTAATTGGGAATTACCCATTGAAATCATGTGTGATGCAAGTGATTATGCAATTGGGGCCGTTTTAGGGCACCGTCATGAAAAACAATTTCGACCTATCCATTATGCTAGTAAGACGATGACC